>CM075852.1:108865732-109465732 GCA_037975125.1 Latrodectus hesperus | reverse complement strand
CTACATTGAAATAAAGGATTTCATATCATTTTTTCGGTATAATATTGACAAAAAAGTTAAAAAACAATAAGCATTCAAACTAAATTATTATCACAACTTTAGGGCTTCGTGATATTATTATGAAACTTCGTATTTAATCTCCTGCATTAGCCAGTATTAAAGATTAATTAATTAAGACAGGTAAAATAGAATTTCATCCAGTGTTATCATACATCTAATCAGAATCATTAAGCAAGAGATGATCAACGAAGGAAAAAATTAATGAAAAATGTAATGCTTATAAGTAATTATAAAGCGCTGAGTTCTTAAATATCTTCCTTGGAATCCTCCAACATCAACAAAGACCATTTGATTTATGCTCTAAGAAGCAATTTATCATGCACATTAACTATCTGAATTTATATATGGGCTTTCGGGAAACTGATATTCAAATTTAAATTTAAAGTAGATTTAAAATAGCTACATAATATATGAGTTTTCATAACGTAAACATATTTCAGTTGCTTAGATATTTGGGTTTTGAATCTTTACCTTTTCTGTTGCTAATAAAATATTAACTTAAATACTAATCTATATATTAAACTTAGTCTGAGTCAATACTATGAATCACTCATTAAGCTAACATTCTTTGGTAGACAGTCATGATTTATTCATGGATCATCGTTTATCTATCATTAGTCTGTTTTTTATCAGTTTATATCAAGAAGTAGATGCATGATAAATATTACGTTATACACTGTGATTATCCTGCTAAACAGTAAGAACAAAACTGTACAAATCCCAGCTCGCTTTCCTTGACGAATAAAATATTAAAAGTTTTCAATTTTCAATTGGAAATGTTTTAGAAATTTATAATAGACTGTAAATGAGAAAAGCTCATCTCAATAAACAGCAGTGCCAAATGTGCTTCATGCATCTAGGATTGTAAAAGATAAATAACTCATAAGAAAATGCAACTTCACTTTTTACGGTAATATGATAAAGAAGGTTGAAAAGTGTAACTTGATAGAAAATAATTATTTTTATCTAACCCATGCAAATCTAATAAAAATGCATCATAAAACGAGGCACTAATGAAATGAATAACAAAAAATAGATACATGCTTTAAAAAATTTTTACTAAATTAAAATAATATTATTTGTTACCAAACACAAAAAAGTAACAGCCAATGTTCCTATTTTATTCAAATTTTTATAATTCGTGTATCAAATCCACAATTTCTAAGCCAAAACTTATTGATTAAGTTTTTACACTTTAATGTATAGGGAAAATAATATAATCTTTAATGTTATACAAGTATGTTCTTCAAATTTTAATTCTCTATTAACAACCTTGCAAAAATGTGATATTGGTATTATATTAAGTCCCAAAATTAATACAAATCTTTTACTTAATCAGCAAACTGTATTTTCAATTATTATAATGTCAACTGTGAAAAATCATGATTTTTTTTCAGTATTGATTAGCATAATCATCATGAATATCAAAGTCTATTTTCTTCTTCTCATTAAAAATAATTTTTTTTGCATTATTTTACATTTTGGTTTGTTCGTCACTCATTTATTTTTCTATGAAATTATTTTTCAGAAGTAATTTGAAATGGATCTCATCACACTTGAGTTTCACCATATATAATATTTAAAAAACTTATGTTGATTTTATTGTATTTCATTTAGATATATTTAAAGAAATTTTGGTTAGACTTATGGTTTTGGTTTGATTAGAAATGATTTCAGTTCGTTACTTGACAATAAAGGTTTTTTTTTCAATCACTTCGTATGTTTTTAGCTGTTGCGTTTTTTTATTTGTTAGTGAAATTTGATGATATTTGTACATCTCATTTCGCCCTTTGATTTGTACTTTTGTTACATTTTTCACTTTTACGTGATAGTACAAAACGTGAAAATAAAGAAATTTACATCTCTATTTGATACATCGCATTTATTTTAATACTCCATCTGAACAATGAAAATTTCAAAAAAAAAAATTTGTAATTTTCATCAACATGAGTTAATACTTAATTTATCGAAATTAAATCAAAAAAACACGTGATTAAAAAATCTTATGTACTTTTGGTGATATTTTTCGAATTCTTTAACGATGAAAAAATACTTGCAGAAATATATTTATAAGCAAATTATATTATGTAAAGTTCGTAGCTAGATTGATTTTCAGCTACAACAATTTTTAAAGATGTCACCCATAGATTGATTTTCAGCTTCAATTTAAAAGATTGCCAGAGCTAATTTCGGTTTCTAAGAAAATGCTTTATATTAATTCAATTAAAAATATTAAAAGATGCTTGTGTGTTACTCATAAAGTTTATCAATTAAACTTTATGAATTATAAATAACTTTCAACAAAATTAAATTTTGAAGTTTCGAGATTTATTTCATAGCGAAAATAATGAATATTAAATTTGCTAATATTTAAAAGTAAATTTGCTGACTAGTATAAAAAATTAAAATTAGAAAATACTGGAAGATCTGAAAAACATATTTTAAAATTAAAATGTTATCATCGTAAAGCAAATTTGCTAAAGAATATTTGCATAGCAATAACAGGATTTCCCTAAAGAATATTCATTTCTATTTATTTTAATTTTGAAAGCATAAATAAAATTTAGAAACAATAATTATTCTTACTTAACGATAACCAAATTTTCGAACATCTGATCTTAACACTTTCGCATATAAATAGTTCTTTAAAACGTAATATAGTCCAAATTTATTGACAGATTTTTAAGAAATAATATTATTTTATTTAAAAATGTATGGCTTCTAATGAACAATTAAAACTTTCAACTATCTCAGATTCATATTTATATGAAATAGTTAAAAATAAAATTCATCTTAAATTTTTTTGTGGAGCACATACATTTTTTTCCTCATTTAATTTAAAAGAATACACATTTCTTTTATTTGCAATAAATTATCTACATTTAATTTTACTGTATAAATATTTTCTCCAGATTCATATTCGGAAAAAAATTAAAATAAGATCAATCAGGTTTAATCAAAATACTATATCGTTTAAAATAATATCGTTAATATATTTTACAACAAAAATTTAATTTTTTAGCTTAAGTATTTATTAAAAAAAAGCAAAATCTTATATAAATAAAAAATTTCCTTCACTTCTTTTGACAAATCATCGGAAAGTTAGCAAAATTCGCACCCAGAACAATTTGTAACACTCCCCCAAACAAAAAGGCAGTATAACAGCTAAGAACGAAATACATTTTTTCCTCCTTGACCCTTTCATCCTAATCTTAACAGTTCATTTTTCTATTGTATACCTTGTATTAGCAGCTCCGTAAATCTAAACAGCGGAACATAATGGATCTTCCCCCGACCCCCTTCACTGTATCCGGAAACTGACCTCCTTAGGGAACAGCAGATCAGATTGTGGAGACAATTTGTACTCTCTGGTATTCACTTTCACCATATCGCAGCCCGTGCCACGCCAAAAGAGCCCATTGTTAAACACAACAGCATTTTTCTTTTATGATATTTTTTTAATTTGTTTTCTTTCTTGTCCCCCGCTTTTAAAGCGGCCTATCTAATTCTTTGCTTTGAAAAGTCGGTCCCCGGAATCTCTGCCATCTTACATAACTATAAAAGCTGGGTAGTCGCCCGAAGCATAACACTTTGCGTTCCATCGGGTGCTGATCATTTAATCCAGCTTTCGTCCGAGATCCCTTGGAATTAAACCGCTCAAAAATGACCATGGTGAGTTGGAGATTGTTAGACGTTTTTGGTCTCTGCATTTTTTCTTAGGTTTCAATCTTTTCCACTACCAGTGAAAAATAACTTATTAATTAAATAGATTAAATAAAAAATATAGAAGGGAAAATCAAAAAAAATCTATAAGTAAGAGTTAGTATGTAATGATAATTAATAGGTTTATATTTTTAGCAAAAATAATTTGATCATAATTGATAGAGCAGGTCTTATTTTTATTTCATTTGTCTCAATATTTCGACTTAATTTTAAATATGTTAGAAAGCTCAAAATTATCAATAATTTTCATGATTTAGTTGAGCAAAATGTTCTCTTTTTACGGACCTTTAAAAATTTACAATCATAAGTAATACTGCTTGAATATTAAATGCTACCGTTAATGTAATTTTTATCGCAAATAAATTGATGGTTGAAATATCTTTATTCCATCTTAAAATCAATATATGCTCTTTTTACATAAGCAAATTATTTAAAATCCAAATTACAGTTGTAAAATTTTTACATTTTCGTTGGTTTTCTTAAATTATTTTTACTTCTAAATAATTCAAAGTTGAATTATTTTCTTTATTTTCTGAAAGAGGGTTTTTTATTTTTCGTTATTAAAAATCTAATTTGAAGCTACAAAGTGAATTTAAAATACGATTTATCTTTTGAGAACTTTTATTTCTTTCATTTCCTCTTAAGACATTTATTTTTGACCAAATGAATACTTAATATAATTTGTTATTCTTCAATTAGTCAATAATAGAAACTAATTTGTAATTTTATGTGAATAAGATTTAATTGTCAAAATTTTTAGTTGAATCTTAACTCTAAATTAAATTTTCAATCTTTCTCCTGTTTAAATGTCATTTTTTATTAGTAATGATTTGAATACACTCTGTTATTAAATATAATTTGTAATTAAATAATTTTGTATTTAATTTTTCATATAATTCAAAGAAGTATAAAATAGCTGAATAAGGCTTCTCTTATAGATTTTCAAATTCATGCATTTCTTTATGTAGCATTTTTATGTTTATATCTTAACAATCATTACGAAACTAAATCTGAATCTATTTATATAATTTCACAAAAATATGTGTAAATTCATATCTTCTGATGAACATTCCATTTTATTTTAGCATTCAATTTTGTTTCTTTATTATTTGTCTTCCTCTTAATAAATAGAGAATTTGAAAAATTTATTAAACATTTCATTAATTTATATAAACACATTACATACATTGGACTTTTTATCCATAATATTTTTAATGAATATATATATTTTTAATACAATATTTTTTTCTGAATAACTATTTTAGCAACCAGTAATGATATACGAGGAATTTTATTTTGAATTGAAATATTTCAAAATAATACCATATATATATATTATAACAGAGCAGCATAAATTAACCATCGTTTTTCTTTAGTTTTCTTACTTTTGCAGTTTATTATTTATGAATAATTTTAGGCAATTCAAAATTAAATTAATGGAAGCATGTTGATTTTCCTTCAACTCAAAAGAAATTTTAACTCTTTTATTCACAATTCCCTATCGATGAAGAACTAAGTAATTTAATTATTTTATTTTCAAATCCAGCTTTTTACTTATTACTCTAATTAAAATTTGCACAGTATTAAGATTTTGTGTGAAAAGTCTTCTAAAATCTAGACCTTCATTATTAGTATGAAACACATAACTATTTATAATATATCAATTCCATTTAATCGTGTCCTATCTATAACAATTGATTTTTCATTCTTAATAAAAGGAGTATTTCCTTAAATATTTGATGAGATAAAAATTTTACTTTTATTTGACTTGCATAAAAAATGCTTCATAGTAACGGAAAAATATATTGTGTATTTAATTTCTGTACTAAATATATAAGAAATATACTCTACACTGACCAATTTTCAAAGAAAAAAATTATTTTTTTACTTTTCGCGTAACTATGAACAAACACTTTAAAGGTATTTAGATAGTAATTTTGGTGTAAATATTTACTCATTCCAATATCATACAAACATTAACTGAAAATGCTTTTCAATTAATTTTTACTTTGCGAATTTATATATTTTTAATTTTAAAAAATGCTGTAAATTGTCTTGAGAAATATGAAAAGTTTAACAATAAAGGCAGATTTAAATTATATCAACGAAATCAAGTCAGTTGTTTGTAGTCTTAAAAATAATTCATGTTATAGTTATATATATATATATATATATATATATATATATATATATATATATATATATATATATATATATATATATATATATATATATATATATATATATATATATATATATATATATATATATATATATATATATATATATATATATATATATATATAACCGAAATCTACTAGTTGGTTGGATATTTTATAAGATGAGTTTTCAATAACTTTTGTTCTAATAAATATGTCTTAGATTTATAGGATAGTAATAAATAAATGTTTCTCAGTATTCATCTATAGTTTTTGGTTGACAAAATTTTTTCTCTTGTTCTTTTCTCAGTTAACAGTGCTTTCACTTGCACTTGCTGTTGCCATTACTCAGGCTTACCCTTATCCTTTCTATGATCATGTTGGTGCTGCTTCTGCTCATGGATTTGGCTCTCATGGACACCATTCCTCAGGACATGGATCTCATGGTAGCAATGTCTTGAGCAGCATTGGACATCATGGAGACTCCGGATACTCCTCCCATGGTAATCATGACATAGGATCTCATGGATCTCACTCTGCTCATGGAGATCTTGGTTCCAGCTATGGAAAATACAAAAATGTTGCAGCTTACAGTCACGATAAAGGAGATGGATATGTGAAAGCTTATCATTATGACAAGGTTAGTGATTTCAATATACTTGAATAAATAATAATCGTCATAAGAATATCTAAAAAAAATATTTTGACCCTTTCAAATTAGTAATTATTTTCAAAATATCTTTAAGTTGACTAAAAAGGTAATATTATTTCTTGGTGTTGAAAATAATGCTAGAGCACTGATAAAAAAAATTGAATATATTTTGATTTTTAAAGGCTCAAAATTAAGTTTAGATATGTCTTCCAAATGTAATATTTCCAAAATAAAAGAAACAATTATATGTAAAAATTTATAGACTTTTCTGTTTATTAAAAAAATATTTTTTCAACTGTTGAAAATATAAAATTTGAATTTTATTTTCTTAATGCGTGCTTTGAAAACATTTAGAAATATTTATTTCTAAACTGTGTCAACTATTTTGGTTTAAAACTAAAAATGGTTATTTTAATTTTGATTATACTTTTATTGAATCATAATACCTATTTAAATTTTTGATTCGGAGAAATATCACTGTGAAAAAAAATTCATCTAAATTTATTTTTAAAATTTGTTAAAGCAAATTTTAATGCTAATATTTTAAATTAAATAATCATTCAATACTAAGAAGTTAATTTTAAATGGTATCTTAAATGTATTATTAAATTCAAACCCTTAAATTAATACATTGATGGTAATACATCAAATACTGGTGTAAAATGCTTAAATAATTTTTAAACAAAAATAATAAAAATGCACAAATCATAGAAAATTATTTATTTATTTTAATTTTCCTCATGAAGAATAAAAAATTGAACAGAAATCTCAGCATAAAAAAATTTTCAATTACCTATTAATATGACTATTCATATTCTATACATGATAAAATTTATTTTTTATAAACTTTCTTAGGTGAGTGGACATCACGACATTGTTGCAGACCATGGAGCTAGTCATAAAACCTATGGTGATCATGCCGTTAAATCTTACCATGACAGTGGAGCTCATGGACACAGTGGTCACGACAGTCACGGATCTCACAGCAAACACGGAGGTCATGGCTACGGGTCTCATGGCTATGCTCATTCTGGACATGGAAAAAGTGGGCATGGACACTCAAGTCACAGTCATGGTTTGAAAGCTTACCCAGTCTTAGCTCACCCAGTCGTACATGAACATGTAGCTCATCCTGTTGTGCATGGACATGTTGCACATCCTGTTGTGCATGGACATGTTGCACATCCTGTTGTTCATGGACATGGAGGACATGGAATTGGATACTCAACTAACTATGGTAGCAGTCATGGCTACTCAAAAGTCTATTTTAAAGGACCAGGATATGGTTACCATTATTAAAGTGAACATCAATAAAAGCCAAAGACGAGTAAGACTCTAGAATAGAATAATTGAATATCAATTTTCTTTATTTTTAATGAAAAACTGTTGAAAAATTTTATTTTTCCAAATTATTTAAAATTTTTGATGATAATTCTCTCATATACTTAATCTCAAATTTATTAATTGTATAAATTAATATCAATAAAATAAAACTCATTGTATCATGAAAACAATTGTAAAGAATTAAATTTTCAATAAGATTTTAGTAATTATACAAAACATTTTTTCCAAACTAATATTTTTTTAATTTCTAAAGTTCTCTTAAATAAAAAAGATTTTAATTACTAATTATTTCTAAGCCTAAATTTCTAAATTTTATCTACTCAAATGAGAGTGCATTCTGAAAGAAATATATTAATTACTATTATAAACTATAATAAAAGTAATGTCTTGTAAAACATCGCAAAGTATAAATTATAAGTAGAACACTGAATCAAAAAAATAAGAATTTATACAATAAAATATCTTTTTATATTACATACTTAAGATTCCCTGTAATACTCATTTTCAAGTCAGCTGCAAGCTTTTTACGAAAATTCCAAGTGAGTCAATTATTTGTAAAAGTTTAATTATTTTTCTAAAATTCTTTCCAGATTTTTGTTTATTAGAATAGAAATATTTTTTCTATCATCACTTCCCTCTGTACAATCTGATGCATTATACTCCTTATCTTACACTAAAATTTAAAATTTTCCATTGTGAAAGAAAAATTTGTATGTGCTGAGGAGAAATTTAAATAAGATTATCAGTTGTTTTAATTCATTAGACTGTTTTTTCGTTTCTATTTTTTTAAAGAAAAACACGTGTGAAGACCCTAAATTTAGTTTAAGTTATTGTCATGAACGTCTATGATACTGAAAATTCTTATATTCATTTTTTATAATAAATAATAAATGAATATAAGAATATAAATTTATTATAATAAATATTTGTATCCGCGACAAAATGATACCATATTTTGATTAACATTTTTTATGTCTTAGAAATATTTCCTATATAAATGTTAAAGATATTACTGTTTTATATATAGAGGGGGGAAATTTTTCTTTAAACATTAAAAAATGTCATTATCTTTCAAAAATAAAAATTTAATGAGTTAACAAAATTCTAGCAAATAGTAATCTTGCTTAATAAAATCATCGTAAATCTTATAAAAATTACTAAAATCATTTTCTTTGTTCGTCACACATATAAAAATATTAATAATTTAAAATATGTTTTAGATATTAGGAAATAAATTCAATTATATTTAACAAATTAATTTATTTTAAAATGAATTCATTTTTGTTTTGTTAATAATTTTTATCTTCAGTTTATAACTGCAAATATCGCTTTTTCATAAAATAATTTATTTTATAATTATAAAATAATAATAAAAGTAGTAAATATTCGTGAAATAATCTGAAAATTTCACAATAAACAAACATGCTTGTTGAAGTGTGTATCAGAGAAGACTATGCATCTGGAAAGAATAAAAATAATTTCAGGAATTAATTAATCAATAAAACTAACTATTTTAATTTTTATTTTTTACTAAATTCAAGCATAATTAAACTTTATTCTTGGTATATTTTTTGATATTTGATTATTCCAAATTATTTTAAATTAAGATTAAGTGATATAAATTGATAGCTGCCATCCATAGAATTCTCTCACACATTCCAGTAGAGACACCAATAAATTCATCCCTTTTATACTTATAGTAAAAAAGTGCAATCCTTTCACTATGCATCTTAGATTATAAATTAATTTTCCACAAATTATATCTCAAAATTAAATGAATATTTAATAAAAATTGCATACTTTCAAGGAATCAAAGAAAACAAATCACTATGTATTGAGATATGAAGCTAAAATTTTACTTTACTACATTTTACAAATTTTTGATTCCAGAAAATTACTTTACTTCCATAGTATAAAAATGATTACTGATAATTGTTTAGGAATTTAAATAGTTATATTGTATTTTATAAATACCCTATTTATATTGTTTTCAGAACGAAAACTCTCTGGAGAAACAGCAAGGCCAAGAATTCGTTCCCACTACACACTCATATGGAAACGGTTCTATGAACCATAATATTTGGTCGGAAAAATTTATAGTACACTCTTTTTGCTCAGTGTGTTGTGCAATGTTACATGTATACTGAAAAATAAACTTTGTATTTATGTTCTCAATGTGATCCATTCATTTATTGATACCTAATTTTTTACATATTTTAAATATCATTAAAATAAAATTGATATACGTTTCAAAAATTTGAAAATAATGAAAAAAAAAACAAATATTTTAAAATACAATAAAACTATATAAAAAATAATGAACATATGATTATTATTTATTTAAATTCAATGGACATTTGAAATTTATTCTGCTAAATTCACATAATGTGTGTGTGTGTGTATATATATATATATATATATATATATATATATATATATATATATATATATATATATGTTGCTGTTGTCGTGTGCCAGCTAGGCTGGCAAGTAATATGGGGTGCGCTGCTCCACTTTTCCAACTGAACCATATTTGGTGTGGAGTCCGACTTCTTTAGTACACACATGCCATAGGAACCCTTTTATAGGGTAGGTAATCATTCCCACCTCATTCATACAAGGAAGAGACAAAGACAGGATAGATAGAGAGAGAAAAAAAAGTACATCCATGTCCGAACCAGGATTCGAACCCATGACCTCCTTATCCGCAATCAGGCACACTGACCACTAAACAAGTTGGGCGGCATATATATATGTATATATATATATATATATATATATATATATATATATATATATATATATATATATATATATATATATATATATTATAATGCTTGATTATAACTTAAGCATTTTAATTATTTGCTTATTAAGTGACTTTATATGCATATGCAAAATTTTAGATTATTTATATATTGAAATATTTGTATTAACCTCCCTAATAACCCAGAGAGCTATTTTTTTTTAGTTTGGCACTAAAGTAACTCAGTTTATTATTCTCACGTTCACAGTGAACAATACAACAACATTAACTTACATGGTTTTGAAGTTTTGTTTTTTTAATAATGCAATAGCTCTTGAAAAGAATATTAACTTGATAAAATATTTATGAAGTAAAACTCAGTTAGAAATATATGAGCTTTTAAAATTATTTTGTAATCATTTTTTGCCCAAATGTATACATCAATTTACAGATGCATAGTTTATAAGAAATAAACAGTAGTGGAAAATGAAATAAAATAAAATAATAAAAATTTACATAGAGTCATTCTAACTTTAAAATAATTCATATATGAGTAACTACTTTGAAAGAATTTCCTATGTGCACTCACAAAGCATTAAGCGCAGGAAATATTTTTAATCCAAATATGTTTCTTCTGAGTTACATTTTTTCTTTTCTTTCAACAATTTTATTGTAATTCCTTTACCTTAGTAAATAACTAGTTATTAAAATAAAATCTCAATTTACAACAACAAAATTCGTAGAAACAAGAATTATATTAAAAAATTTCAAAAAAACAAATATAATCCTTTTTTAACGTTTCAGAATTCACTACATAAGACTTCAAGTTCAGAATTAGAAGCTATTAGCTCAGAAAAAGAAGCTATTTAATTCCTCTATTTTATAAATAATTTATCAAATTATAAAAGCAACATTATTATATTTAATCTGGATTTTTACATAATCATTCCTATTCTTCATTCGATAAAAAATTATTAATCTTCATTCAAAATTTTAAAAATAATTTAATTAAAACTGATTCAAACAATCGATGATTATTTAATCAAAACATAATTCCTAATTAGCAATTTAACGTTATTTGAAATTTTGCTAGATTAAAGTTATGTTTTGAATCATTAAACATGTCAGAAAAAGAAGTACGGTTATAGTTAAATGAAAATAGGTTATTATACTTAAAAAAATTTTATTGTTTCTCCATATAAAAAATGACAAATAGATACATCTTATAAAGAAAAATTCACAATTAGTGAATTAGTTAATTTAAAAAATTTTTAAATTGTAATGCTTTATTAAATAATTTTTTATGAAAAATTACCATTGCTGAAAATTTTATTTTATTGTTTTATTTTTGTTTAACACTCTTCAGGAAGAATAATTTTATCAAAATTATTAACAATATTAACAATACAATTCATAATTTAATAATGGAATGGTAAATTCAATATATTTACTCTATTACACTGGATAAAAATTCTCTATTTTGGACTGTTTTCCTACAGGTGTTAAACATTCTTAAAAATCCCTCTATCTTGAATTTTTAAATTTGATTTTCTAAAATATAACACGATACTTAAATTGGAAAAACATTCTTTATTTTGCAATCAATTCTAGCTTCAAAAACATTTCATCAATTTTTAAAATTAGGCACTTTTTTTAATTTTACGAAAACACGTTAAAAAATTTATTTCAATGTTCCTTGAAATTTTTCCCAATCATTGACAAAAAACAATTTATTATTTATTAAGTACGACAATTTAAAATGATATATGGCCTAGACGTTTGACTAGTTTTAAGTGGATTTTTAATATCGTTTCTCAATCAACGTGACCCTATGTGACACACTAAATTTCCTGTTTCTAGAGAACGTTGACAGATTTAAAAACATGTTTTAGTCACTCATCAAGCCACAGCCCCTTCAACTGGCTGAGAACTTGGAACAAGAGTGCCCCAGCTACCCTCAGCAAAATATCCCTACCTACGACAGACGATGGAATAATATTTAGGGCAGAAACTAGTTTCAATAAAAGAGGTACAAATTCTAATATCATAGTGATTTCGAAATGTAACAAAGTCTCGAAAAAACGATATCATGAACCACACCCTGACAACAACATTAAAATGTAACGTGTTTTAAGTGTAACCTGTGTTGAAAAAAAACTTGATTT
This sequence comes from Latrodectus hesperus, assembly GCA_037975125.1. Classification (NCBI taxonomy): domain Eukaryota; kingdom Metazoa; phylum Arthropoda; class Arachnida; order Araneae; family Theridiidae; genus Latrodectus; species Latrodectus hesperus. Next base: position 109,452,883 of record CM075852.1, on the reverse strand, counting down.
CTGTTTTCACTTAATTTCTAAGAACATTTCCGGAATGAGATTTATTATTGGAAAAAAGGAAAAGTTCCTTTCTCACCTAAGGCCAAGGTTTTGTTTCAAGGTCGAAGTGAAGCTGGTAAAAAGAAGTGAAAGTTAGAAACTATGTCATAAGGAAGGGAGTAAAATGTTAATGGAAACAGGAAACTATCAGCAGCATTGTTTGTTATGCATCTTTTACATCTTTACCTTGGAAAGACAGTTTCTTGTAAATTTTAGTTATATATGGTTACTAAGCAGAAATCCTGTCTAAACTCCCTTTTTAAAATTTAAGTAAATTTTCAAGTCGTTTGTTTTTGGTAAATAAACTTTCTGAGCTATAGATATATTATTTTTTCTTATAGAATGTCTAACTGTTACATCAAATATTCCTATTTTCAAATTATAGCAAGTAAAAAATATGAATACATGTTTTTCGGCATCTGTTACCATTAATTCACATAAAATTAAAAAATAATGAAAGTGAATGCTTTATAATTGAATTTAACACTAGAGTCTTAATCAGGTACCGTTTGGCACAGTTTGGGAAAATGCTAAATTTTAAAAAAATCGTTATCATGATAAAAAAAAAGCAACTACTTTTACATCATCATATATTTATGCCTTTCTGACAAAACTCTGGTACTAAATTTTAAAAAAATAAACGCATATCACAACAGATAATGCAAATACATTTTTATTTAATTCATAACCACTAAATTAAATAAACATACATTTGATTTTATCTGTTATTTCAATTCACATGTTATGGGTAGGTAAAGAATTATATTTGATGTATATTTCATAACAATTAATCAGAATCACAAATTATTCCTTGGTGCAAAAATTGTTGATGCAAATATAATTCAAAATAAATTGTTTCATTTCTGTCAAGCTTAATAGGATGCAGAATTAGTTGTTTTTAATACCAAAAAGAAGTACAATTAATAACAAGAATCATTTTTATTATTTTTAGTAAAATTAAAAGCAAGGATTTTACTAATGAAATTAAAAAGTCATAAAAGAATAAATAAATTCTTTGTCACACATTGAATGTATTTTTCGCAGTTATAAAAATTGTAAGCTAATGAATGAGTGTAACTTATAGACGGTTTTTAGATTGTCCGGGAGCAGACATTGCAAGCATATGTCTATGTTCCCCAAATATCTCCCCAACATAAAATGTTTAGTTTCTGATTCCCGGGTCCCTCGTCTTACATGTCAAACACTATGCCATAGTTGTTTGGCATCAAAACGATGCCAAACAACTATGGCATCGTCCTGAAGTTTTTTAAGCTTCCACAGCTCTGCCATCCAGCATCTATTTAACTTAATAACAAAATCGTCTTATGTTTTATTACTTCTGAATGTTCATTGTATTTCATAAGTATTTCCATTCAAAATTTCACACAAAATATATAATTATATTATTTATGTTATATTTAACAAATCATAAAATTGTAACAAATTACATCAAATTACAAATTATGTATTACAAATTACAAATTACAAAAAACAAATTATGTAACAAATTAAAAATTACGAATTATTAACCAAACAAAAAATATAATTATTAAATTAATAATAATCTTCAAAAACAATAGGGAAGGAAAATAAGAAAAACGTGGTAGAAAAAAATAATTAAATCGCATTCAATGTTTGATTTAAATTGATTACTGATACAATAAGTAAAAATAACTATTTCCTCACATTTAAACTTTACCTAGATCATATTTTAAAAGTAATCGTAAAAATTATATTAATTAGAACTGAAGTGAAAAATGTATCACTACCTCAAATGTTAAATGAGCTAAAAAGTTTTCGAACTACACACCATTGACTTCTTTTATACCGACTTTACACTTAGTTTTTGACTTGACAGAGTAAATTTTTAAAAAATATTCATTTTGTTTCTATCTATCTAATTGCGATATTAACAAATCTCATTCAGACTCTTAAAAATTCCTTGCATTTGCTTCTTGACTGACAAAATTATGATCTTGAAAGGAAGCTTTCCGTAAAAAATTTGAAGCAATTGTCCATGTCATGGATTCCTATTTTTTCAAGCTTAGTTAAATCAAATGAGTTCATGTCATCTCTTGAAAAATTTGTAAATATATACTTCAAATTTTGTCATTTTCTTCTTGCTTTAAGTATATATACCCTCTTTCAAAAATCTTCTTGATTTTGTACCTTTTTAGGCCCCATTTGACACATTTGTGGAGTCCTTGGGAGATGTATGTTGTTCCTTCAAGTAAAAATAGCTAAAATAACTGATGAAAGCGAAGTCCTATGCTATTTAATTAATCTTGTTGAGAATTTAAATAGTTATACAAATGAAAACAATTTCGAGTATAAAGAAATCTTGTCGATGGCTGACAATTTTTACATTCAAAAGGAGTATTAGTCTAATTTAATGATTTAATTAATACTTTTAAAAATAATGTTAATCTAAATAATAACAGTATGAATGTTCTTTAGAAGATAATTGAAATTTTATCAATTATAAATTTTAGAACTCATTAATTTATTGCTAAAACGCAGTTCTCTGAAATGATTATCTGTTAAAAAGTTGTTTAATAGCATTTCTGCTTACTGAAGAATGCCAATGACTCTCTTTGAAAATACTTCATTGACATAAAAAAAAACTTTTTATGGAAGAAAATTTTGGGGTAATTTTGGTATATAATTTTTCTTTCTGATTCTTTGAATCTAACTTGTAAATTTAATATTTTTAAGCAATGATTGTAGAGTGGGAAAAAAAAGTGTCTTCAGAATACTTCATTTCGCATCAGTAATTTTTTGTCTATGATGCCAACATTATATATAAATAATAATATACGGTATTATTTTTGATTAAAAATTCACACACTCACACAATGAATGATTTAAACTACTTAAAAATTTTGCGTTAATCAATAATACTCTTTTAATAAATATTTTGTTTTTGAAGATGTAATAATATTTGGAAGGAATTGAATTTGTTAATATATGCAAAATATCCATTACTGAATGGCTTGCGAAATATCATTGTATAAGTATGTAACTAAAATATGATATATTATTAATAACAATTTAAATGAGATTTTTAAAAGCATCTACAAATCAAATATACCTCAGTTTAATTATCAGGCAGTCACCACACTACAAATTTTGAAATTCACATAAAAACTTTGTTTAATATGTTTTTGTATTCTAGACTGAATGTAATAGAAATTTTTGGCAGTTAAAATCCATAACAAAATTTTGTGTGTAAAATAATTCTCTCAAACTTAAATACCACAGTATAAATTTTAAGGACACGTGGTTCCTTTTGTAAAGAAAACAAGCTTATGTTCAGTGTTGGTAATACGTAAAATATATAAGCGAATGAAAAATGCTATAAATATAGGTTTTTTTAATAACATAATTTTGAAAATTTAAAATTTTAGTAATAGAAGAAATTGAAATATACCAAAGCATATATTTACAGTCAGCAGTTTACTTTATATGTAAATACTGACTAGATTTATGTAAATGCAACAAATGATAAAGAACAGAGATATAGCAACTTCATTGTATATTGATTAATATTGTATTAAATTAGAATAGATTATTTCAATTTTTATGTAATTTGAGTTAGGCATAAGAAATTTAAAACATATTTTATTAAATACATAGATACATTTTTCTACCTAAATAGTTTAAATCATTTTTATCATTTAATAAGATGCATTGGATGAAATAATTACAGTAATTATACATTTTATTACTTCTTTTATTTTCTTGATTCTCTTATTTAAATACATTTTATTTAAACTTGTATTATATAAAAATATAATTAAGATATTATAAAATAAAAGTGTTCAAGCAAATTACAAATCACCAATAATATTATTGATAATTTTGAAGAAATTTTTATATAATCTAGCAATTTTAAATCTAGTAATATGAAATCAAATTTGTATGATTTAAGCACTTTAAAACAAATAAGATGAATAAAAAATTCTGTAATAAAATATTCAGCTCCATTTTTACAATGTGCTAATTGCCTATTCATTCTCCTGAGGGGAAATGATAAATTTTGATTTCATATGGATAATTTCGACATATACAATAATCATATAAGGCTCAACTCTCTTTTGTGTAAATGAATGATATCAAGATCTAAAGAAAGTAAGAGTAAAGAATACCAGAGAAAGTTCTGCCGTATACCCCAGGGCCTCAGACAAACCTTAGAGATCAGGGTCATGTTTCGACCCCGATCAAAGCAGGATCGAGAGCGTAATCGACTCCACCTTCGGCACCACCCTGCTCCTGCTTGACAACAAACAAAAATTCATCTACTGTGGGGTTACTGGTGACAGAATCATATAAAAGCTCCTCTTACTTCTGGTAAAATCATTCAGTCCTCTGCAGAAGGAATCACTCAACAATCATGAAAGTAGTAAGTAATCTGTTCTTTGGATTTCATTTCCAGTCTCTTGCTTTCCCTGGTCTCAATATACCTTAACTTATTAACTTAATTGCATTCATAAAATTAATAATATTTTCACTAAGATATTATATACATTGTAAAATTTTTCAGTTATCTCTAAAAAAGCATAGGTAAAATCTCTTTTCTAAGAATCAGAAGTGGTATGTGAACATATTGTTCAATAATAAATCTTAAAATACAAGTATATCTACTAAATTTTCAGTATATCACATTTTGTTTTAATCAAATACTCTAAAATTATATTAACTCCCTTGTAATAATTGTTTCATTTACTGACAAATTTCAAATAGTAAAGCAAATAATGATGATTTTAAAATTTTATATAATATTAGTATCTTCTCATTTATAAACTGATCAATTTTTTCGAAAATACCTATGTTTTGCCATTTCTGCTGTCTAAGATTTTATAACTAAAATTGTTACAAAATTTTGAGTTATTGCAAATTGAAGAATGAATGAGGAAATTAAATATCATAATAACTATATCTGAAATTATTCAATCAGGCGAATAATTACTACTGCAATTTACAGCCAATAATCTTTTTACACTTATCTTTGTCACGTGGAACATTAAAATGAAGTTCTTGCACAGTGATTGAGATTACATTTTTCATTCTAAACCAAAAAAAATTTATTTCTTAGCTCGCAATCCTCGCTTTGTTTGTGGCCGTAGCTGTGGCCGAAGACATGATGGTCGCCGAATCTTATCCAGTGGCCTCATACCACTCTGGACCTGCCTATGCAGCTTCCTCAGCAGGACATGCTTATGGAGCTCATGGAGCCCAGAACAAGGGATATGGAGCTTATGGACGATCCCACTATGGTGACCACGGAAAATACTCCGACAGAGGTCACGCTGCCCATGGACACCACAACATTGGAGGATACCGTGCTCTTGATGCCCATGGTGCTCAAGGCTCCCACTACGGCAAATACAAAAATGTTGGAGCTTACGCCCAAGATAAGGTATGAATCTGCTAATTTGTATCTTATTTCAAAGCAAAATATTGCAATTTAATTTTTCTTAACCATAAATCAATGAAAAGTAAAAGATAGTACTGACTTAATTTAATTTATTGGATTATTTTTGAATATTGAGAAATTTAAGCGAAATTCCAACCATAAAAATTGAAGCATCCGAAATCAACAATCAAACAATTCTTTAAACTATTTGTTGACATAAATAGGGATACTTGTAAAAATAATTAATATTCTTATAAATTTAGAAAAAATATCATAATTTTTTATTTCAAAAAAAAAGTTTATATATAAAATGTTGCCTTTTTATATAATAGATTTATGCAGCATTGATATACATAGACGATCATTCTCCAAATTTCTAGTCTTTTCCTGTTTATTCCAATATTTCTGATTTACATTAAAAGTTTATAAATAAAAAAAATTTCAAATTCTTCAGATTTACATTGGCCACAATATCACATTTGGTGGTGGTGGGACTAATCCCCATCTGGTCTAGTTCCACTAAACCAGATTCATGAGATCACAGACAGCCAAAAAGTCCAAAAGCAGATATGGACTTTTCCATGCACTGATAATACTTTCGAATGAAAGTTTATTTTCACATAAGTATCTTTGAATTTTTGATAATTTTCTTAGGGAACCGGATACGAAAAAGCATACGCATACGACAAGAAAGCCGGTCACCACGCCATCACCGCTGACCATGGAGCACATGCTGCTCACTATGGAGTCCGTGACAGAAATGCTCACCACAATGTTGGAGCTTACGCACGTGCTGGACACGACAGATATGGAGCTCACAGCAAGTACGGCGGAGCCGCACATGGAGTCAACGCCCACGCCAACTCTGCCTACGGACGTTACGGTCAAGCTCACGCCCAGATGGTCCATCATGCTCCAGCTGTTGTCAGCTACCATCATGCTCCCGCTGCTGTCAGCTACCATCATGCCCCCGCACCAGTATCTCATGGATACGCCCGCTATTAGGTTAATGGTAAGTTGAAATCCACAATTTTATATTCAATTACTTAATACAGAAAAAAAACTAACAATTTCTACATTGATTCCCTTAAAAAATAAAATTTTAAATTATTTAATTTTATCAAAAAAATCAACTTAAAATGTAAATTAGTTTTTGAAATAAGTTGATTAATTTTAGTAATACAAAATGATAACATAAGTTATTAATTCTAATATTTATAACTTAAAATCATAGAATTTATCTATTATAAACTAATCTAAAGAAATAATCTAATAAAAAATGTATTTTATTTATATTATTTAAATAATATTATTGAAAATTAAATGGAACTTTTTTTTTACTTTCAGAATTAATTTAGACTTTCTTCAAATCCCATACAATCGACCTTCTCGTTGATGACGCACAAAATCAGGAACCCTTTATCCTCGTTTATATTGATGACACCTTCTGTAGAAGTTATTTATTGAATGCATTTGTGTATTGTCCGCAAATAAATTATTTTTGATAAAAAATGACTCCCTTGTCACTTAGTTTCCTCATTGTCATTCTTGAAGTAATCAGGAAATGGTTGTTTACTTCTATTTGTTTTACGATGTTTTCAGAACCACTTCTAGTAAATGCAGGTACATAAATGCAAACAATATGAAAAATTACTTTTTAACTTATTTTTTATACATCGGTAGCTTCACTTGATGTAAATATCAATTTGTAATATCAAGAAAGTAAATAACTCATGAGTTTATTTTTCTTTTGATTGGTAATGTTTACAAATATGCACAAAAATTATTAAATCAAGTGTTTAACTATTTTTCTATTCAAAAACTACACATTTACAATTCTAATAACTGCTCTATAACAATATGTACAATATCTGCGACTATGAACTATATCTAGAACAAATATTCAAAAACAGTTTTTTAAATTAAAAAATACATATTTTAAAACTGAGTTAAGATTTATTTGAAATTAAATAATTTAATATTTTATCTATAAAGTGCGTTATTTTAATTTTTTGAATAATACAAGAACAATTTATCAAAAAAATGCTAGTATACACATAAATATTTCCTGCAATAATTTAATTTCATAAAATAACTTTTCCATATTTCAGCTGAATAAATGTAATCAAATAGGATAAATTAAACCCTCAAAGTATTGTTGCATAGTTAAAAAAATGTTTCATATTTTTTAATATTTCCTATGTGAAAATGTTTTAAATTTAAACTATATTGTTCCAGAAAATTCTTATTCTATGGTCAATAACCCACAAAGAATTTAGACTTTATAAATCAAAAAAATATTCATTTGGAATTATAAATTTCCCTTTCCTTAATCACCATACCATTATGAAGAAAATATTTATTGCCTCGGAAAAGAAAACTATGTACAAGAATCTGTGAAATATTATTACAAATGTTCATATAAAACTTACGTGTTTATACATTGACTGTGATTCTTGTAATTTACATAAAAAAAATTTCATTTAGCTAAGTAATTACATTTTAGCTAAATTTCTATTTTGTAAATGCTATATTTACGAGTTAAAAATCCAGCTTTAATACTTTGACCCTTGTTTTGACAAAAATATAAATTAAAATAATTTGGGATAAAATTTATCGTAATTTCTACATTTTAGCATTTTTAAGAGATGAATTATACTTTATTTACAGATTTATTTTCTTGGAAAACCATTTTCATCAAAATTCAATTTAATTTTAAATTATTTTAATGCTTTTTCTTTATAAAAACAATGTCCCATATTCTCCCTATTTTAAAGATGTAGGAAATTAATTATAATGAATTTATCTGCATTTTTAGTTTGGCCATGATTATTTCAAAATGTAATTAATACAACATGCTTCAAAGCATTCATTGCATTTGAATACCGCAATCTCATTCAAAAATAAATTCACTTAATCTAAAAAATCAATTTGTTTCTCTTGCAAAAAAAAAGCGAATAGCACATTTAATTTAGAATAGTTAGATTATTTACTGACATTACTTTCAAATACGTTACAATCACTTTATTTATGTTGATATTCTTAAAAGTGTTTTATTTCTAAAGTTATAATTTTCTAATTTTTTATGCTTTATCTTATTTTAAAAATGTATCAGCAATTACATTACTGAAAACAAAATAAAATAAGAAAATATATACCTTTTAATCAAATGATATATAAGAAACGAACTTTTTAATTTGTAATAATTTCCCTCATAATCAAAATAAGTAAAAAAAAAAATTATTTTCCTTAAAGTTTTCATTAATAAGATATTCTGCGGTGTTAATGACAATGGGTTTGTCTCAAACAATTATGACAATTGTAAAAATTCTTAAAACTATACACGAAAAACAAAAGTTTCATAATCATATAATTTGCTGAAAAATGTTTTCAATTATATTTTATAGATCATTTTCATGATCTTGAATATTCCTTGATATTTGTTGAATGCTCCTTATTGAAAATACACGTAATCATATTAGAACTTATCAAGCATTAATATCAGAAAAATGAATTACGTAAAAAATTTGTCACTATTAAATTTTTATATATTTCCTTTAAAATTAAGGAAATTAATTTTCAATTTTTGAAATTTATCTGTGAATATAATATTTACTGCAGCTATTTTAGCAAAATAATTTAAATCAACTGTTACTATTACCTCTTTACAATTCTGTTTGTATTTCCTTTAGCTTTAAAGTTGCTTGATGATAACAAAAAAGCATGTTGATTATTATTCAGAATACATTTCTGAAAATTAAAGATCTTAATTACCGTAAGAAAATAAATTATAGGAAACAAAAACCATTGAACACTTGAAAGAGACTAACTGAAGTAGAAAATACTGATTGTTACTATTTCAATTCTATAAATCTACGTGATTTATTGAATTGAAATGGTAACATTTATTACTGATGTCATAATATTTATTATAATGCATTAAAATGACGCAAAATATTAAAATGGGGGTTATCACGATTTAGTTTGGATATTATTCATTCCAAACTTTCAATTGACTTTTTACATACATATTCAAAAACTAAATGACTGAGGTAATATCAACATAAAACAGTCCAAGAATTATTAATAAAACAAGCACTTTTATAATAATATACAAAAAATTCTCAAATGATATTGGTAACGAAAAAGAAAAGGTATATCATCACTATCTTATATGATGTATGTATGTATTATGTACTACAAGAGATTTATAGGATGATTACAGAAAATTTTGAAATAACAATCTAAATAATTCCTCATTCATTAGCTTGAAAAATCTTTATGGATATCTCTTAAATCTAAAACATCTTAAGGAAAAGATATTTATGACTTCCACATGATTTCTTGTTTATAAATGACTTTTTTGTTGTTTATATGAAGCTTGTTTGTGATTGCTTTGATTGAGTAATTTGAAATTGCTTGAAAAATTGCTATTGTTTTTATTTTTCTATCAAAGCATATAGCTACTGTGTTTTTCATGGGGGGAAAAAGGAGATATTTAAGCAGGAAATTGTTAGTTTGAAAACAATTAATACACTCAAAAATATTGGCGTGATTTTTATTTCTACCAATAAAAATGTAAGTATTTTATCAGCTACATCTAATTCTTTAGCACTCTTGCAATTTCTTAAGTAGTAATGTGATATTCATTATAAAAGTGACAGATAGCAACATACTACTACTACAAAAATTAAAGCTAAAGCTAACAAAATTAAAATAAGCTATAGATATAGTTATAATTATTAACTGATCAATAAAATAATCTTAAATTTATTTTGTTTCAATTATGAAAAAATTCTTTTTAAACACTACCATGAAATTGCAGCATAATTTTGATTTTTTTCATTTGAAATTTGATTTAAGACAAAAATTGATGAAGCTAAAGATAAATAGATCAATTTTTCATAAATAGTATTTAAAAGTATTCATTCCTAATTCATACAGTTATCTAAATAAAAAAATTCATTGCATATTATAATGATAATTATATAGCAACTATATTTATATACACATAAATGTTAGAAAGAAATTCAAGTAAAATTTATAGATCAAGATTAGCAAAAGTTGTCTATATCACCAAATGACAACTGTCTTAACTCTAAAATTTGTGTTTTCACTTTCATAAAAGCATTTCAAATATACAAATGTTTCAAATAAAATTATCGCCTTCCCTAAACAGTTCTCCTTTCTTTTACTGATTTTATATCCATCTTCCAAAAAGTATATTCCTATTGGTTTTATTTGTATTTGTTTGAATATAAACCTTAAAGTAATGGCATGGTTTATTTAGCTAAAATATATATAATTGACAATCTTTCTTGCTCATTTATTTTTCAAACATAAATAAATAAGAAAATTATCTACGTATTTTCTTTAGTAACAAAACAAAATTAATGGGCGTATTATTTTTAGTAATGAATCAAACTGTTTGTTTTAATTTTCGGTATTTTATGCCTTCATAGATCAAGTAAGACTTGTAACACATGTTTACGATTCATAGGGAAAGTGAACAATTAAATGCAGAAAGTCGTTTATCAATTTTCTCTTCACGTTGACGTTCATTTTGCAATTCTCGATTTATGACATGGTTATTGTTTTTATGTCTTTTTCTTCCAACATGGTTAATTCCTTTCAATTTTGACTTGCTTCCTTCTTATGGCATTATGTAGCTGACTTCTGTAAATTAACTTTTGGTTTAAAAAAAGCTTTATACATTGATAGTCAGTGTGCGCCATCTGGTAACAAATTCCATAATGAATTATCTAACTTGGACAATATATTTGTGAATTTTATACTTTTCATAAGCTATACAACACGAATTTTTAAGATCCAAATTACATATTCGGAATATAAATACAAGTAAAATTTCTGAAGCTTTTAACATGAAATGTTTAACAGTATTAGTTCAAAGTTTTTACATATTAATATTTGCCTGAAATGATAGCCCATTTAATTTTAACATAAGAATTATCAGACTATGCAGCAACTATTATGTTAATTTAAATTTATATTCCTCACATACTTATTACTTCAATTTCACCAACCATTAATTAAGAATAATATCAAGGGGAACTAAACTAATTTAGACAGTCTATCACATTATCATATCAAAATAAAAAAGTATTTAAAATATCATTAAATAAATAACATTGGGATAATGAACAATTTTGAATTATACTTTTAAATCAAAAATATAGATTTTTTGTGAAAAAAAAGAAAACCTGTTAAATGTACTAAAGTATTTAGTTATTATCTTATTAGCAATGTAGAACCAAAATGGCTTAAATATTGACCACGGTGCCATTTGCTTTTTAATATGTGTTTAATCATTCTCTAATATTTTCTTTTCTTCCGTAAACTATAATCCTTGACCTTTATTAATAACACATGTGATATAAAGCTATTTATCATTTAATTTAAATGGCTGTAGTTTGAATAAATAAAATGATTATTAAAATATTTATTGATTATTTTAGAATAACTAACCCGAGAATTTCTGCTTACTAAAAAATTATGTTTGCACATTTACCTTCGTTTGTTATATTAATAAATATCATGTAAAGAAATATGTATACGTAGACATTTATTTTATATGTCATTTAATATTTTGAAAAATTCAATAACATATTTTGAGTCAATATAATCTTGTAAGATGAGCATAAATAATTCATCTCTGATATATTAAATATCAAACAAGGAACATATAGTCATATAATAAATAAGAAACTTAAAGAGCATCCTCTTGCATAAGATTCAACAGTAATTTAGGAGAAACATGTAGATATTTTATAATTTTGCATCTCTAATTTTTGGAAGCAATTGCATATGGTTAAAAAAAGAGGAAAGAATTATGATAAATATTAATTCAACTGTCCTTTAATTATAGAAAACCTGAAAGATAAATGTTTCTGTTAGAAATATTTAGGTCAGTTAAAAAATCAGAAAATTTTCCGAATATTGATAAATCCAATTCACAAAAAAAAATTTGAAAAAATTTCAAAAATCAATTCTTTTGATAATTATAATGCTATAACAGTAATATTTCATTACGAAAACAAAATTTCCGATTTTCTCATAAATAAGGCAATAAGTAATTTTACAATCTTTAACAATTTTTTTTACTCTGAGACAATTTTTAAATATAAATTAAAGAACACTAAAAATTGGCTCTGTTAGAGATTTGCTACTTTTTTATTCATATATTACTGTCATTTCATACATAAAAACTGATATTATTTTCATTCATTTTAAAACTTAATTCCTTTATAGAAATTTATTGCTTTGAAATTTTACTTAGAAACAGTTAAAAACACAATTTAATCAGTTGAAATAATTTTTTAATTACAATTTTAACAAAATTCAAGATATTTTAATCACAATTGAATTCCTGTTTGATTTTATTCAAAACAAAACATTTTATTCAATTTATTTTATTAGAAATATACAGTAGTGTTAATTTTTGGAAATACGCTTTAGATATTTTTTTCAAAAGTTGCAATTGTGTTCATCAGCATTAACTATATGAACCCAATTTGACTCGATTATCAAGTCAATCTCTTTATCGAATTAATGATTACCAGTAAATTTATTATTAAATAGTAAATAATTGAAAAATATAAAAGCTTTAACAAAAAAATCAAATAATATAGTCTGATTCTTTAGTAAATTTATTACTTACTTTTATCATACAAAATATAAGAATATAATAATATTCCTTTAAATTTTAGCAAACTTTGATAAACTTAAAATGGATATAAGAATTCAATTGGATATAATTTTTAATCATGAAGACACTTAATGAAACTTACTTTTATCAGGAAAAGTTATAGTAATATTTCTAATAACTTTAAATTAACATTTGGGTTCACTTAAAAAATAGACCCTTAAAAATGCATTGTTGAATATAAGACTAACATTCATTTTACAACTATACATATTATATATAAATTATGATTAAGATCTTATGGCTTTTAATTTCATACTTTTTAAAAAAATTTAAAAATTATTACAATATTTTAGTAAAACTGAAAATTCTATAGGTTCAACAATGTAAGCCATTTAAATTTAACGACTCATTTATCATTTTGATGGAACTATAATGAATTTTTAAAAAATTATAGAGATTTTTAATATATGGTTATTCACACAGAATTCATTGCTATTTATTTAAGACTAAAAATTCAAAAGTTTAATTGCGGAAACATAGTGTTGACAAAAAAATGTCTAAAAGACAAGAGAGTGATACTAAAAGTTTCCAATTATACATTGATCAATGAAAAGAAGCAGAAAGTGTAGCAGTATAGAATGAATAGTAAATATTATATTCCAATAAAGATAATTTTTCAAAAACTACTCTTGCCTCGAAGCAATGCAATAAAATAAATTGAAAAATAAAAAATAAACTATGAAGAAAAGGATTTGAAAGGTATATCAATTTATTTACATTTTAAATGGAATAAGTATGTCATATTTTGTCATTGATAAAAGTAATGATGCAACTAAAACAACTTTAATAGAAATAATTAATTTTAATTAAGTATTTTTATTGAAGAGAAGCATAATGTGTCAATACATTTTTGGTAACCATATATATATTAAAAAGAAAAATACAATTGAACTTTTCAGTTATTCAAATCAAAATAGAACTTAAAATTAAATAAAAATGTTTCCCTCATTATGAAGACAGATCATGTTATATATTATATAAAGTTGATAAAACATCTTTTTTTAAGCAAAAGAGGAAACAAAAATCTTGATATCCAAAGTTTAGCTTAAGAATCTTAATAGTAGTGTTCAAGAAACTTAATTGCATTTATTTGGTAAATAAATAAATTAAAAGCAGGTAGCTCAAATCTATAAGATATGAAAATTTGGTATTAAATTCTAAAACTCTGAAATTTTTTTAAAAGTTTGGTATTTTGATATATATAGTTTTTTAAATCGAAATACTTCACATTCGTATATTTAAAATTTGGAATAGGGAGAACTACAATATAATATTCGAATTAAAAAATACCATTAAGCATGGAAAAACATGAAATTTACAACATGCATTAGTGGAGCTGAGATATGTAAATGATTAGAATTTCAGTGCAGGCGCACATCACACGTGCCTGAGGCGCCACTTCAAAGCGCTATATAAGGCTTGGAGATTTCCACGATTTCAAGTTAGGCAATTGTGCTTTTTTGTGGTTTTTTCAAAAAAAAAAAACAATCAATTATGCCTCGTAGAAAAGAACAATCATTTTTTGATCAAGTATCCGAGTTCGACAGAGGAAGGACAGGGGCCTGCTAAGATTGTGGATTATCTTTAAAGGAAATGGGTAGTCGTGTTGGACAAAACCATCAACTGTAATGCGGATATGTGATCATTGGAGGAAGGAGAGTAAGACGGACCGAAGTGTTCGATCGCATCCACCTCAGTGCACCACTTCACGTGATGACAGGCAAATTGTACGCATGGCAGGGATGGATCGCTCAGTGACATCACGAACCGTAACACAGCACATTCAGTCTGTAACGCATCATCTAGTGTGCGTACCATTTGACGCCGTTTACAGCAGAGTGGTCTGTCCGCAAGACGTCCATTGCTCCGTCTACCCTTGACGCAGAACCGCAGACGTCTCTGCCGCCAATGATGCAATGAAAGAAGACTATGGACGGCAGAATTAAATGAAATTGTCTTTTCTGACGAGTTACACTTCTGTCTGCAACACCACAATGGTTGCATTCGAGTCTGGAGACACCGTGGAGAGGGGATGCTGAATATATGCGTTATGCACCGTCACACTCGTCCTGCACCGAGTATTATGGTATGTGGTGCTTATTGGATATCACTCTCGCACTCCTCTAGTACGCATTGCCATTACTTTAAACAACCAGAGCTACATCTCCGAGGTGTTGGAGCCCCTTGTCCTTCTTTACCTTCAGCGCTTGCCCACAGCTATATTTCAACATGATAATGCACGACAACACATGGCACTCATTATCCAAGGGTTCTTCATCAATCCCCCGATTGACTCATGGAGGAAGGAATATAAGGGGAGTAGTTCTAACCGCGAAATATCATGAGCGCCGGTGAAGTAGCTAGCAGACGATACCACGCCCACTCAGTCTTTCAAGGTAAACAGTACTTTTTTATTGAGAACACTGTACAGGCAAGCATTATTTTCATTTAAATTGCACTTACCGAAATAAAAGGGATTACTTACTATTTTTAAAAAAGCTATTTTTATTGATAATTAAGTGCTTATTTGGTATTTTTGCAAATTATTTATATTATGTACTTCATTGAAGAAACTTTAGACGCATTATTCATCGTATTGACTTTGAGATATACACTTGAATATCATAAATTAAATTAAATATCATATTATTATATTTATAATTTGAGAGAAAAATGTTGATTTTTCTTTTCTTTATTGATATTCAGGGGCAAAGTTTCCTACCCATGTTATTCCCTGTGATTTTATCTACGCATGAAATACTCTGTTATTTAATTATAATTTTTCTCTTTATAAGAAAGAATTATGTTTTTGTATACAAATTTATTTATATCTAAATAGCTGAAACTATTTTTTCTTTGGTGTATTTTTAGTCCAATATTAGAAAAAAAGTTTTTATTATCAATAATTTGTAAATGAATTTCGTTGAATAATGTAAAGTAAAAAAAATTGTAATACAAAGTCAACTGTAAGAAAACTAGAAACTAAATAAAATGTATTTTTTTATATCTAAAATTGAATTTCAATAAATCTTGCTTTATTATATTTAATAAGATTTATAAAAGATAAAAATATCTTTTCAAGAAGTATGATATTTTATTATTAATGTAACGTTAAAAACTCAGTACTTTTGTTTTAAAAAATTGGAATTTATTCACTAGCAAAATAAATGTATTCCTAAACTTATAAAATTAATGTCCTTTAAATTAATTTTTTACAAATGAAATTTTTCTTTTATAATGATTATTCAATAAACATTCATTAAAATAGTTTCTTTTTAAACAATAAAATTTAAATAAGTATATTTTCTTTGAAATATTTTAATTCAACAAGAGGCTTAATAGTAAAGAACAAGTTTTAGTGTAATGTTTTGAAAGGCAGAGGGGATATGGCAAATATACGCGCGCGCGTCAAGCGCTGACCAATAGGGCGGCTCCACTTATATTCCTTCCTCCATGGATGAATTGCTTCCCTGGCCGGCTTACTCTCAGGATCTTTAGCCGATAGAAAGCATGTGGAAGCTGCTTGGTCTGCTGTACTCCAAGAACAAATCCAAAGTCTCTTTGAATCAATACAGAGGCATGTGGCAGCGGTGATCTCCAACTAAGGCAGCAACTCTGGCTACTGATTTTGCCAGGAACCACACTTCACAGAAATCTATAATTTTAATTATTTGATACTTGGTCAATCTGTTATCTACAAAATAAATTTAATTGTGATATCTCTTGTCTTTTTTGGTGATATATATATATACCGGGTGATCCAAAAGTCAGGACGAACTTTAAAAATGAATAATTCGAAAACGAATCATGATACAAAGATGCGGTTTGCACCAAACGGATGGAAAAGGTAAAACCAGTTGTATAATGAAAAATAGTTTAAGAATATGATAAAGATAGTGCTTTAATTGTAATAAAAGATGTTTTACAAATGAGCAAATAGACAACAATTTTTGCAGGTAAATGTGACGGTGAAGAACGATAATAATATCCTCCCAAATATTAAGCGTGCAGCAGGGGTTGCATAGTACAGGTTAACACAGAGGGTGGAATGACTTAGCAGGTATCGTTTGATGCCTGCTGCAGTTAAATAGGAGAATGCTGTTCTGTAACAGGTTAGATATCGACATTTTAGCAGGTTAATTTGTAGAGACGTTGGAAGTTACTGCAAATGACACTTCCACAGAATGGTCATTTGAACTTGAGACCACCGCGTATGTGCGGTAATCCGCTGATATGGCTGGTGTTCGATCGCCTTCGTCAGGTAACAACAGCGAAGCGAGAAACGTCAATTTCTTGAATGCGATGCCAAAGAACCTGCAGCTTCAAATTTTTTCACAATTTGTTCAATGCAGAAGATGAAGACCTTCTTCTGAGCAGCTCGGCAGCTGCAAGAACTATTTTTTTCGCCACAAAACGCGGCTTTTCCATCTCGCTGGTAAACCGCATCATTTTATCGTGATTCGTTTTCGAAATATTCGTTTTTAAAGTTCGTCCTGACTTTTGGATCACCCTGTATATATAAATATATATATATATATATATATATATATATATATATATATATATATATATATATATATATATATATATATATATATATATATATATATATATATATTATATATTTATATATATATATATATATATATATATATATATATATATATATATATATATATATATATATATATATATATATATATATATATATATATATATATATATATATATATATATATATATATATATATATATATATATATATATATATATATATATATATATATATATATATATATATATATATATATATATATATATATATATATATATATATATATATATATATATATATATATATATATATATATATATATATATATATATATATATAATATATATATATATACTATATTATATATATATATATATATATATATATATATATATATATAAAGCGTAATAATAATAATAAAAAGACTTGCCGAAAAGAAAAATGTATCAATGTATTATTTCATTGAATAATGCTAATACTGAACTTGGTACAGAGCTTGTTACACCACGTATGTAATTCAAACCTTAGGTACACACATTTTATAAATCTTCAACAGTATGAATAAAATCTTTTTTTTTTTTTTTCATTCAAATATTGAAATTTAAAATATTATAAGGAATAAATATTTTGTAATAAATCAGAAATAATAAAATAAGGGATAAAACGATTAAATTTAACCTAATGCATATTTTACAAGTTCTTAGATTTTCTTAAATTATATATAAAGTTAATTTCAACTTCGATAACGTGTCACAGTAGTTGATTCATTGATTTTTATAGCATTTTTTTCCAAATTTGAATAGAGTAAAATTTTAGAATATGATAAACAATTCTAATGAATAAACGCCAGCCCTTTCTGAAAGCCAAAAATTATGTCAGAAAGACAAAATGAAAACTTTTTTGGATTTTAACTTTGATCAAAAGAAAACACAAATGAGTTATGTTTGAAAACACTTAAAACTATAAAACAAAATTTAATTCTACATAAAATTATGGTATAAAAAAGAGTAAAATAATTTATTAACTGATTAATACGAATAATTATATGTAAAAAATATTACTTAAAACAAACTAAATTATGATAAAAAAAGTACTATAAATTAATAGATTTAAATATAAAAATATTAAAACATTAAATTCAGTAAAAATTTAAAGTATGCATTGAAATAATGAGAAATTAAAAAAGATAAAGGTATTTTCTTTAACATCACGGCATGTGATAAGAAACTAAATTGATAATACTTATGGCATATTAAAACTGTAAAAATAAAATTAAACATCTAATAATAATAAGTCACAAAAATAGAACATGCTCAGTAATTTTCTAACCTTAAATTTTAGGTTCTTATGAATTTAAAACAATAGAAATTACGGTTTAAATTATCAAAACACAATTAACACTTAAAACTACAGAAATGAAGTTCTTATTTTAATTTTTCTTAAAAGATGTAAGCATTAGGGTTGAATTAAAATACATCATTTAAGCTCAAATGATGTATTTAAATATATGGTTTTCAGATGAGTTCCTAATGCTTAGATTAAAACTGAAACAATATTCCTAAATAATTTTCAAGTACTGGTAGTTTTAGTATGATTTATGAAATTACGAGCTCTTAATATTTCTATTTTAATGTCTTTGGCAACCTTTTAGAGATTCGAAAAAGGTTGTAAATTTTCGTAAAATTTAATGATTTTTCACTCTTGAAAGCCATGAATTCTCTCATACCGTCCGTTAGAGAACAAGAATTTCAAGTATTACTGTTTCCAGAAAATTTCATTAGAGATGGCTGTTTGCGAAAACACATGCAGACAATTGTATGGACCTAAGAATCCTTTTAATATACTAATGTCTCGAGATAGAGCCCCGAACGTCGGCTCCAAAAGGGAATTCTAACGCTATCGCACTTGAAGAAGCGGTTGCAATGATTTGGCGACAATGCGAATATTGTTTAGATTTAGTTTTAGCAACCCTACTGTTTATTATATCTCAGTCTAATTTGAAATGAAGTACGCTAACCAGTTGGGTCATTTACTTTTTTTATTTCTTGTGTGTTAGCCAAAAGCGATTTAAAAAAAAGAAAGAATAGAAAAGAATGATGATTGTGAATTTTACATTTCCTTCAGATTTTTGTAAATTAATAAAGATACAAACATAAATGGGAATCAAATGCCATTTCTGAAAAAGTCATGGTAAAATTAAATCAAATTTTTTCACGAAATATGTACAAAACAAAATATTTATAATTTGTTTGTTACTTAATCATGGTTTAATTATAAATTCATAATTTCTTTTTTTCAAAAACAGAAAAATAATTAAAGTATTTGTCAATTCTAATTAAAAATCGCTTACAATTATTTGCATACATGAATTGTTTTAATAAGCTTTGGATGTATTTCAAATTTTAGTTAAAAAACAAAACTGCAGAATTATTGTTATTTAGTATGAATATATTGTCTATTTTATAAATTAAAAATTCTGCATAAGATAAATCACAAGTAGTAAATATTAAACATTTTTAGTTCAATTTAAGAGTATAATTCATTCATTTTAAAAAATTTATTTAGTTTTCATTAATAAAGAAATTTATATATAATTTAATAAAGAATTTATAAATTTCATCAGTTATATGTATAAAAGATTTTAGAAGTATCTTATACTGGGAAAATGTGTAAAGTTTTAAAAAAGTTAAAGTAAAAAAATGAGTAAAAACATCCTTAAATTTTTAAAGATGTGTGATTTTAAAAGAGCATTTATGAATTTTTAATAACATATTTTCTTCGAGTTATCTGCATTTTCAAAATACATAATTTCAATTAAAATCGTGTTTTTTAAATACCTATAAAGTTTATAAATCATTTATTTTAATATAAATTATATTTTACTATATTTTAATATTATAACTCTATACAGATAAAACTCAATATATATTTTAATGTCATGTATTTTTATGTGTCAGGCAAAATGTTTGAGTGTAATTAACATTTCATTATTGTAGCTACCAACATTACTTTTCATAGAAATAAAATTACTATTGGAAGCAAAAATTACGATTCTTTTCTCGTGACAGAAAATGGTTACTTTTGAGACATCAGACAGATGTGTTGTAAGATATGCAAATACGCAAAGGAAAATTACTTAAAAAAATCTTAGAATCAGCAAGGTTAGCGTCATTCAGAAAATCATCAAGCAAATTCGAGTCAAATTTAGTGTTATTTGCCAATACAAGTGTCATGGTGTTGATGGTCAAGTGTTGCCAAACAAGTGTCATGGATGTGTGTAAATTTACCTAAAAAGTTCTTAGTTGAGGCATAAACTTCAAAAAAAGGCTTTAAAGATTTTAAGTATCTCTATAAAAGAGCATTTTATTTGAAAGCAATCATATCCTTTTCTTATTTTTAAAGCTGTTAAGATAAAGCTGATAAAATGTCATATAGCAAAATATCATGCTCTTCTTGTGTTGCAACTTTTACAGCAAAAGAAAAATTACTCTAAAGCATCTCGGGAAATTTCATGTTGATAAAAAAGTTGATGCGGAGTATTTGATGTAGTTCCTCGATAAAAGCAGTTCAACTGCTTTGCTCAATCTGCTTCAAATCAAACTGTTTTGTTCATTATCAAAGTAGTTAAGGTTTCCAATTGTCAAAATGTGCAAAATCAATTTTACTTCAAATGATTTAGATGAGCATATGAAATTTGCACAAACAGTACTTCAAAACTATTGCTCAATTGCAAAACTACAAGTGATAATGATGAAATTCAAATGCACGTACAGAACTGCAAAAGAAAAATAACTTAAAAAATTTTGTTGCACAAGTGATAAAAAAATTTAGATTTATAAAATGTTTATTTTTTCATTTAGAAACAACTCATTAAGATGTTAAATTAAATTTTTAAGAAAAACTATTTTACAGTATAGAATTTTTTTTAAAATAGAAAGCAGAAATAGAAAAACGAAAAGCTATTTTATAAAAAAAATTGACAATGGTACTTGAAGATAAGGTAACTTCCATAGAGCTTTTCTGTCCCAGAAGTGGTTTCTGCAATATTAAACCAGAAGGAAAACAGATTAAAATATATTGGATCTAATAATATAAAAAGACTTCCTCTTGGATTATGTATATTTCTGTGAAGATCTCTTAAGGAGATGACATGGAAAATTATGTGAACTATCCGTCTCTTCATATTAGCAACAAATAGGAAATTAGCAGAACAAATACAGCTGTAGAAGAAAAAGTTACTTTGGCACGGTAATTAGTGTTTGGTGTTCCAAAATCGAATGTTCTAATAACTTTATGAAAACCATATTCTTCCACAAAACGAATAAGCTTCACTACGAAGAACGATTTGCGCAATATCTGACAGAGACTGCGATGGCCTGATTGATTTGGACATCGTTCTCATAAGTGGAAGATAATAGTTTCAAATCCCGGCTTATAACCGAAGACCCGTCGTGTTCACTAAAACTGGTAGGGGCTCATCAAGTATGTCCTGATTGCAATGACCTCTAAGTGAAATCTTGGATTGCAAGTCAAGTAATCTGGGATCTTCTGCTTCGTACCTGCTTCTAAATTATGAAGTCTGTCACTGGACTGCTACCATCTAACTGGCAGAGCCCACTCGGGACTAGTTACAGGGAAGCATGCTTGTCCAACATCTGCAGGGACTTTAAAAATGAAGGAGTCATCTATCATACAAATAAGCGTTCGAAAAATGAAAGAAACAGATGACCATATATTAATACATACACTTAGATGAACTTTTACCCAGTTATTTAAATTTTTCCATAGATGATTTTTTATTGGTCATAATGAACTCAGCATAGATAAAGCTTTTAGAACTATACAGAAATAACATTATAATGATAGATGCTATACAGATAGGGATAAACTAGGCTAATGTCCTGGAATAAACCCGGTTTTCCAGGGGCCGGAGCAGCTACCAGGCACTTTGGCAGGTGGTGGATCGCCGAACGTCCCGTAGCAATGACAGGATAGCCTTGAATATAGAATCAGAGGCCGCGAACCAGCTCCCTTAAACCCTGGTGTTATGCGACCTGTACCTAGGGCTATTTGGCACCGTGGTAATGGTGTCATAACGGAGCCTCTAGTTGCCTGGCGAACTTCTAGAGCTTTTTTGCTTTGCCCAGTAACTCAGGCAATGCTGGGTGGACTGTTATATTACCTGAGTTTATTAATTGTTATTTTATGGCTGAAAAGACACAAGAAACAACTAACCTTTCTGCATTTGCAGGAGAAGCCTCTGAAGTAGACCTTGCTGAAAAAGACAAGGGAACTCAGAGGCAATCTAGTGAAGGGGCAGACAGACAGACAACGAGAAGAAGAGGCCCTGTTCTATTCCTATTGGCTATCAGGTTGTGCCTCTACTTCAGTCTAGAATGTTGAACACCCTGCACGGAGTGCCAGGTGTCCGCTGGGAACTGTAATCTGGGGGCTTGAGCCTTAAGAGGTTCTCCAGGAAGCTCGACACATTGTTTGAGAGACGAGTGCTTTACAAAGGTGGGGCTTTCAAGCCTACAGTGATCTACGCAGTAGACCACTGTATCATAGTTCGGAATACAAATTTGAAATAACAGAATTAATAAGATAGGATCAAGTGAAACAGAAAAATAAATGTTAACAGGATCTAGATAAATTTAAGTAAGGATGGCTGAAATATTTACATAATTTACCAACAGAAATTGATTATAGTTAATGAAATTTAGAAGTTTATAGGAATAAAATGTAATTAGTTCTTTATATGTCTTGAAATTTAGATATGTACAAAGTACTAGTAATTTTGGAAATTGAAAAACTGGTGATTAGTTTGTTTGTTACTTGAATTGAAAAATTTTGTTAATTTTCGAATTCTGTTGACTCTGCTTCTGAGTTATAAGATTCCTGTTGGTGAGCAGCCAGGTCTTTGCACATTTGGAGTCCTTTTTCATGAAGGAAAGTAATTATTTGTATTAATTTTTTTGTTCTGAACTTGTTCGTTGTGCAGAATTTTAAGAACTGGTAGTTGGTTTGAATAGATGATTTTTTGATATGTAGATCTTTGGTTTGAGGACATTCTGTGATATAATGCAGTAGTGTACCAATTTGGCCACAGATGCAAGATGGAGATCTGAATTTGTTAATTCTGTGGAAGTAGCTGGGACAGGGCGCATGGTTTGTTAAGATACAATTTAAATAAGGATTGGAATATAGCACATCTGATGAAACTTTTGGTATTAGTCTTCTTGTATGGTGACCATTCGGCGAGTTGTTCCATAGAGATTGCCAGATTTGCTCT
This sequence comes from Latrodectus hesperus, assembly GCA_037975125.1. Classification (NCBI taxonomy): domain Eukaryota; kingdom Metazoa; phylum Arthropoda; class Arachnida; order Araneae; family Theridiidae; genus Latrodectus; species Latrodectus hesperus. The sequence continues at coordinate 109,428,855 of CM075852.1, read as the reverse complement.
ATATAATTTTTAATTTTTGATTTCAGACTGGCTCTGGACCACTTTAAAGGTGTCAACGGAAGAGTTGGATGGGTTGCTGCTTGTTTTGCCGCTTGATCAGCTGCCTCATTTCCCGTGATTTCAGTATGTGCTCTTAACCAACTTAGTTGGATGTTCATATTCTGGTTATGAAAAAGTAAATTTTGAACGGATCTTATTATTGGGGATTTGTGTAACGGGTTATTTAAAGTCATTAGGGAAGATAAACTGTCTGTCCAAATTGTGACACTTTGTAGTTTATGCTGGATCGAATAAAGCAGAGATTCTTTTATTGCTAGGGCTTCTGCCTGGAAGACTGAATTATACTTGTGTAGTTTTATGAGATGTTGATGCAGTAGATTGGAGTTTTCAAAAACTACAAATGCTGCTCCTGTTTGATTATCTAAATGAGACCCGTCAGTATAAATATTAAATCGTGTTGTTATCATCACTGGATTAGATGATGCTTTTGGCAGATTGAAAATTTTAGTTTGATGGCTTCTGATAATCGGATGTAATTCATCTTTATTGTACGGATATTCATAGTTAGAGAAGAGCAGGGCAGTGTTGTCTTCAAGAGTTGCATCTTGGCACAATTGTAGGACTTTTGTCTTAACTGTAGTTGCTTTTAATGTTAGGTGCAGGGGTGGAAGACCTGCCAAGACGTTTGCAGCAGCTGTTGATGTTGTTTTGAATGTCCTAGTTATTAGTATGGTAAAGTGCCTTTGCAGTGATGACAGCTGGGCTTTTTTCCTTGAGGTTAAGGGCAAAGCCCAAGCTGAAGAACCATATGAAATTATTTTTTCTATTACGGTGCTATATATTATTTTTAGAAATTTACTCTTTAGTCCCCAATTATAACCAATCATTGAGCGTAAGTTTTGTGCGATGGGGAAAACTTTTGGCTTAAGTGATCTGATATGAGCGAGGAAATTTAGATTCTTATCTATTTGGACTCCTAGATAAGGCAATACTTTTGTATGCTTTAGGCTTTTACCTAGTAGGGTTAATTTTGGATTGGATCTTAAGGATTTATGTTTTCCGATTATCATAGCTTTGCTTTTTGGGATGGAAATCTCTAATTTTAAACTTTCACACAGCTTGGAAAAGATATCTAGAGACTGATTGCAGTTTTGTTTGAGATTTTCTTTTGTTGAGCCATTAACAATAAGTAGAGTGTCGTCTGCGAAGGCTATTACTGTAGTGTGATTCGGCAAATTATAATTGAGAATAGCGTTAAAGTATAAATTCCACAGCAGAGGTCCACTTACAGAAACTTGGGGACATCCTCTTGACTGTTTACAGAACACTTGGCCTCCGTCATAAGATGTGCAAAATTCACGGTCGCTTAAGAAGCTGATAAGTATTTTGACAATATTGTGAATCCTTCACAGGAGGTAAAAATGACCACCAAACCATCTTCTTCTGGTGAAAGTCAGGAAGCTATCGCTAGCATGACTGACTCTCTGACCAGAATCAAGCTTCCAATGGGAGTGAAGGTAGTTCAAGCCAACCTCCACCACAGTAGAAGTAGTACCACTAACCTCAGTAAGAAGTTTCTTGCTGGGGATATACACCTGGCCCTGATTCAGGAACCCTGGCTGGTTAGGGGGAGAATCAGTGGTCTTAAAGGAAATAAAGGTAAGCTTATCTATTGTACCAATAGCAACGCTAGAACTTGTATACTCTTACATAAAAACATTGAGGTTTTACCCCTCTCTGAATTTATCCTTAGAGACTTGACAGCTGTGAAAGTCAGACTCAACATAGAGGGAGGGGACAGAGAAATTGTTTTTGGCTCTGTGTACCTGCCCTATGAAGAGAAGGCTTCACCTGACCATTCTCTGCACAAGCTCATGAACTTTTGCAGAGACAACAACTTACAGGTATTCCTAGGACTAGACTGTAATGCTCACCATGTTGTCTGGGGAAGTACGGACACAAATAAAAGAGGTGAGTGCCTTTTCAGAATTCATTCTAAACTACGGATTAGATATTCTAAATGAGGGCAACGAACCAACTTTCATTACTTCCAATCGATCTGAAGTAATCGACATTACTATAGCGACAACGCTAATTAGCAAAAATATCAAAAATTGGAAAGTAGATGGCAGACCTTCTGGCTCAGACCATCAAAACATCCATTTTGAAATTCACTCTAATGTGTGTCTGGATCGCATGTTCAGAGACCCAGTTAGGACGGACTGGAAGAAATTCTAGCAGGATTTGACTGGGTTGGTTGAGCTCGGGAACAGACCTATTAGAGACAACTACGATCTAGAAGTTACAGCAGACCTTCTGCACAGTAGTATTCTAGATTCTTATCATAACAATTGCCCTATTCGCACTAGGAGAGCTAAACTCCAATGTCCTTGGTGGAATGACTCTCTAGCAGCCGAAAGGGCAAATGTTAGGAAACTTTTTAATAAAGCCAAGAAAAATGGTGAATGGGAGAACTATAAAACGGCCCTCACTAATTATAACAAACTTGTTAGGAAAAGCAAAATTAACTCCTGGAGGAAGTTCTGTGAAGAGATAGATTCTATCTCTGAAGGAGCTAGACTCCAAAAACTCCTCAAAAGGGATGAACCTATTTTGGTTGGCACCTTAAAGGACGAGGAGGGTAATTTTGCTGCTTCTGGGAAAGAGGTTATGGAAATTATGACCAAAGCCCACTTTCCAGGAGCTAGAGATATTTATAGCAACGGAGGGGAGCACTGCATTGGCTCTTTGCAAAGAGTCAATAGCGATCAATGGACCATCGCTAAAAATATCGTTAACTATAATATTGTTAAATGGGCAATCTCTGCCTTTAAACCTCTAAAAAGCCCAGGGCCTGATGGAATTATGCCCATCATGATCCAGAAGGCAGAGGAGGTTATCATACCAGTGCTAACTAGAATTTATAGAGCTAGCTTAGCACTGGGTTACATACCAAAGATATGGTAGAAGACTAGGATTGTTTTCATTCCTAAACCTGGCAAGGACACCTATGACCAGGCCAAGTCTTACAGACTTATCAGTCTTTCTTCATTATTTCTTAAAATTATGGAGAAAATCATTGATCGGCATATAAGAGATTACTTGGGTAGTAACAGTCCCTTGCATGCTCTTCAATTTGCCTATCAACCCGGCAAATCTACTGAAACTGCTTTACATCAGCTAGTTTCTAAGATTGAAACCACTCTGGATCAAAAAGAAATTGCCTTGGCAACTTTCATTTGTAAAAATCATTTTTATGCACATGGCAGGAAAACTGAGCATGGAATGTTAGTTTGAAAAATAAAACTAAAGATAAATGGATTCAGACTCTATGCAAAAGAATTAGTTACAGCAAGAACCAAATATCAACTCATATCTGCAAATTTCTGAATTATTTAAAAAAATATTTTTGCTTAAAGAAGCTGAATATTTTGGAGAATGTTTCAAAGCTTCTATTTATATATGAACTGGACTCGGCAACAGGTGTTCTGCTATCGCTTAGAAGTGAAAGTAAACACTAACATGAAATGGCACCTTAATACAAAGCATGAAGAAGCTAAAGGAAGGATGAGAAAAAGTTTAGATAAAACCCTGGTAATTGTTTTAGATGTGATTGATAGAAAATTAAAGTTGATAGAAATAATGTTTTTTATGGTATGTTGTAAATTAAAACATGAATTAGGCCTAAGGCAGAAAGGATATAAATTATTGTAAATTTTCTCCCCTCCCCCCAAAAAAAAAAACATTACTGACCCAAGTGAGATTTGAGTTGTAATTTCAAACAAAGCTCAAGCTACGAGCCGAAATTTAGATTGTGATATTTTTAAAGCGCCATTGACTATAGCAACATCTGATGAAGAATGAAAATTTTTGCTTGAAGAGAGTAAAAATTTAAAAACAAAACTAATAGGTTTACAAAGAGGCAGGAAAATATTACCAAATCTCATGAGAAATTTTAAAAGTTCGCCAAGTCATAAAAAAATTTAAATGCAGTATTACCACTAAAAGAAGGACTAAAAATAGGAACAAATTATGCAATATTCTGATCAGTAGCATTGAAGATTAAATTTACCTGTTAGACTTTTAAAATATTACTTTCTGTTAAGCATTTCTAGATTTTTATCTAAACAGAATTTTAATTTATATAAAATTTAATAATATGAAATAAAAATAATAATAAAGTACATTGACTGCATACTTTTTTAGAAATAAAATACTTCAGTATTTGAGAATGCCTCTGCATATTTATAAATCCAATCTTTATTTTTATAATCTCTTTTTTCATGCATGTAATCAGATAAATCTATTAATATAAAGTACAAAAAAAGCTAACAAATGTTCCTCAACAAATCCAGTCCAAATATTATTTACTAGAGATAGAGCTAGAAATTCTTTCCCATAACATGTTTGACTAGACATGTTGACTGAATGCTGTAAACCTTAAATCAAAAAAAAATCTAGTCTAAGTTTAGGTTGGAAGAAGCAATAGATTGGGGGAATACTAAACGTATAACTAAAATCAGTAGTTCTAATAATATTTTTAGTATGAATACCTTATCTTCTTTCAGATAAATCAAAATATCATGCTAATTGCTTAAGAACATAAAATCCTTCCCTAAGTTCCTTCAACTATTTCATTTAATAATTATATCAAAAGAAGTTTTATGCTGGATAATCTATTTTAATATGCACAACAAATTACGTATTTATAAACAATAGTAAATTGCGAATTTACATATTGATTAATAATTTAAAATTAATTATTGCTTATATATTTAGCTGATACATCCATAAACAAATAATAATAAATTTTTCTAACAGAATTTATATTCACAATCAAGATAAATGAATTAAATAATACTTTTTATATTTAGGAAAACATAACAATACTAAGTCACTGCATCTCTTGAAAAGAAGACAGAATATGTAAACGCATTATACGCACACTTTGACACATTTAATAAATTCGTTAATTTTAACAAGATGATATACTTGTTAACCGATTGATTTATAGCGTTTTTTACATCACCAAGTCACAGAATCTTAACCAAAATCTGTTAACCCGTGCGTTAAAATTCCCATTTGGAGCCCTCTTTAGGGGCTCTATCTCGAGACACAAATTTTTAACATAGAACAGAGATTATATAGAGTCAGCCACCGTCAATGGCCGACCAATGGCCGTCAACAACGAGTGAGGTTCAGCATAACTACTGATTCTTGACATACGATAATGGGCATACGTAGGGAATCAGAAATTCATTACTTCCCTTCTAATGATCAAAAAGTTGATCATTAGGCAGCTGGAACTTAATGGTCTAGAAGAGCATCGTACTAAATAGCCGCACACCCTACCCTCAGTTCCCTTAAAAGAGCCTACATAATAAACCTGAGGCATAAAGAGAAATCTAAGATTCAATATTAGTCTTCTCATGCTGAAATTTGCCCTTCTTAACATTTAATGAAAGAAAACATGCAGCCACCCACATACAGCTCATTTAGCTGAAGATTTTCTGAAAGGTGAATTCTTCTAATGAATTAACCAGTCAAATTTCCATTATCAATCCTAAAAAGTATGCCAGGAAAATATATCCCTTTTGTGCCCCGAAGAATCTGTTAATATCTTCCCATCCTAAAATCATTTTTGTAAAAAGATCTATGGAAATAAAAGTTGCATAATAATTAATGTTCTTAAATTTCCGTTGTTAGGAATCTCTTGGGAGAAGGATACAATATTATTAATCCCTTCCTCACACAATCAATAGAAATAGATAGCCATGAATGAGCGTAACAAAATAACAAAGCATAAGTTCATTTTCATGTTAATGTTGTTGGATTACGTTTCTTAATACTTCTGATTTTAAGCAGATAGTTAAAAAAAATTAACTACCATTTCCTTAAATTAATAATCAATAAACCTAATGATAACCTAATGTTATAATGAAAACATTTGAAGTCAGGAAAACAAAAACAAAACTAGATTATAAATTACATATCATTTAAAATTAAATTAGACAAAGAAGTATAAAAATAATTTGAAACACGTATAACTTTAAAAATGCAAGAATTAAGGCTTTATTTAAAAAAATGAAGATTCACATCTGCTTAACTTAAGTCAACCCATTATGTTAACTTAATAACTTAATCCAAGATTCAACTCAAATTAAAAATAGTACAAATTCAACTTGATTTCTTTAATATAGAATATAAAGATAAATGAAAAAAATATAGTTTACGCCTAATATATATATATATATATATATATATATATATATATATATATATATATATATATATATAAAATTTTAAAAAATATAACCGGAAAATGCATTTGCCTTTTCAAACTTTTTGAAATTCATTCTGAGCTTATATGAAATAACAAACAATATATCGAACATTTTTTATAAATTACCCTAATATCAGCACTGAAGTTATTTAAGATAATAGGTATTTCAAGTTTTAGTGTAAATAACCTATTTAAATTTGACCTTTTTTTTTGCAAAAATAATCACACTTATATTGAATTTTAATAAAATATGCAATTTTTTAAGCGTTCATTTAAATTTAATAAGGAACCAATAAAATTAACTTAAATAAAATTATTTCGTCATCATCATTTTTAACGATATAATAAGTAGACGATTTACACATAAACTTAACTCCTCGGGTTCCAGTATTCAAGATAATCCGATATCGGAGTATCAAACGCAAAATAAATGGCAACAATTTGTTATCGAAAAGAAACGTAGGACATTTAGAAATATTTCTCTTGTTTCAGTGGCTTAGTGCTACAAAAATTACAACTAATATAAAAATTTAGTTTAAGGATAATATTTTTTGATATTTATTGAAAATCTCAAACAAAAAACATGCTAATTATATTGCGTAACAAAAAACATACTAAATGTACTACATTAAAATATATTTGTATTTCACACAAAAAAACACACTAAAAGAGTATGATGGATGATAGTTTTAAATTTTCATGTTACTTATAATGAAAATATTCTACTAAGCATTTTAAGTATTCCTGTTTACAAATTTCATTTGAATAAAAAAAATTAAGCTTACACTTTAATTTATGGTCAGCTTTAATTTGTGGTAGATTATGGGGGGTTTTAAATTGAGTAATCTGTTATTATTTTAAAACTATTTATTCTGGGGACTTTCTGAAAAATTTTCATAAAATTAAAAGATTAACTGTAAGACCTTTCATCTCTTTTTAACACGAGTCTTGCAACTGTTATTCGAAATATAGATAACTGTTTCTTATCGTTTATTTGAAAAGTTATCAGAAAAAAACTTTGATTGTTTATTTTGGCGAAAAAAAAATATTTTTCAAGAAAAGTAAACTAAGATTAAAAAAGAGAAAAAAGTTAAATAATGATGCATCAGCAGGTGTCTTGTTTCAACAAATGTCAGAAGCATTTTTTTGCTATTGTAATTGATTGGAGAAAGCTTACTGCTGTGAACTCGAAACACAACAGCGGACCACTGTTTGGGATATTTCAAAATAAACCAAATCATACAGAATTTTTTTTTACAGAAATAGGGATGAAAGAAAACATTATTTTCTTTTTGGAACATATCCGGGCCATTCTTCAATCTGACAACATGTTTGCCATAAGCGGGAGTTACTCAAACTTGAAAGAAACTATATGAAATAGTGCATTATTCTTTATATACTAGATCATACAAATCTGTAAATGCAAGTTATTAATTTCGTATACTGTAAATTGTGTCAATATGTTAATGCAAGTTATGTATTTTGTATATTTGAAATAATGTAATTCAAACAATCTATTATTAAAAGCACAAGTTATGAAATTACGAAAATCTTGATTCCATTTAAAGATCAATAGATGAATCAATTGATCTTTAAGATTTTACATTGTTAATTATAATATTTATTAAATAGTAATTAAATGTTGTGCTTGTTACATAAATGTGTATAGTGATTTTTATTATAATAATTTTCTTTAAATTTCAAAACATTTTCATGTATGAATCTTTAACATAAGTAAAATAAAAGATTCATAAATAGATTCAAATATCATATCTTGAATAATATTTTATATCCATTGTCATTGAAATCAATAAAATTTGTCCTTATCCCTTAGGAACAATATATCATATATAAATCAGTATTTATAATAAAGATAATTTTAATTAAAATGTCATAAACATTTATAAACAGTTTTTAATAATATACCATGAGATCTAATATATTTAGATTATGTGAATAATTATGAATGAGAAATCTATTCATTTGTGTTTTTCAGTGATATTTTACATCCTTCAAACATAACAAAAACTTTTTATTGTTTTAGCAGTATAAATTTTTACATAAAAAAGATTAAAAAGCACACAAATAATATAAAATACATAATTCTATAACTTAAAATTATATATGCTGATAAATAAAGATGATTATTAACTTCATGCGTAAACATTTTGCAGCATTTATAAATAATCTAAATACTCGACAACTGCATTTAAAAAATAATTTTACAATAATAAATTTTATCATCCATTCCATCACTTAAAATGCACAGGATTGCATTAAAATACATTTTTCTAGTAATAAACCAATATTAATATAGTTTCAATAAATAAATTACATATACAACAGAGATTTCAGTTAAATTTTACTCCACTGTAAAATGTTTATACGAAACTTTGTTCTGAAACTAAAAAGTTAGACTTTACAAAAAAATTTAAAATTAAGTAATAAAATATTCCCATAAAAATTACAAAATTTTGAAAGAATACTTTTCATCAACACAAAAATAGTTCAAAAGAATAGATTTGACAACCACAATATTCACAAAAACTTTCTAATGACAAACGATAAAAGAAAAAATTATATTGAAATGCTTATTTAAGCAGACACGTATCAATTATTCGTTCTGTACAATTATACATTTGAATCTGCAGACAATACCATGAACAAATATGAAATGCAAATTAAAACCTACGAAAAAAAACCTTGACTGTTTTAAGAGATACCATTTTGAGGTCGAGAGATAATTCTTTTTCCAGAAACACTTTCGCAACTGTGATTTCGAAAAAATTTTCAGAAGTAACAGTTGATGGCTTCACGTTTAGCACCTGTAATTATTCATCTCATTAGCCTCATACTCAAACATAATAAAGATGAATCAGATCCACACCTTCGAATGGAAAGTGTTGAGTTCATGATGACCTCAAGAACAGGTCGTGAGATTTGAATTCTTGTTAATGCTTCAGAGTTGTCCTCCAATTGGTTTGATATTATAGTATCGAAGGCAGAGATTATTTTTTATCCTTTCACAGTATCATAAATAAGAAGTTAGAAAATAGAGGTTAAAAGAATATATTAAATATAGAAGTAAAAACAACTAATCTATGATTCATTTAGACACTTTTATCTTAAATGACGTTTTATTGCACTTATTTAGCAATAATTGCTTGTATTTTATAATTTTAAAACCTTCTAAAATTTTATAATAGTCCTAATTTGTACTGAGAAATTAATTTTATGTAAACACATTTTTGAGACTAATACTTATATGCTTCCAACATAAAATTCTAACTCAGGGTGATTTTCTAATCGTTTACCAAAAATATCCTAAACCACGATGATGAAAATAAATCATGATAAAAAAAACCAAATAAATCATTAAATTAGTTAATTCAAAAAGAATATGCAGTTAACTAAAATAAGAAATATCAACTTTTTCATTTGTTTAACATCGAAAATAATTTGTAACATATGATGATTGAATAAAGTTGAAGTTATGATTGAATAATTCCAAATTCAAAAATAACTATAAACTTAAAAATATTAATATTCTTAAGGCAAATCTATAAATTATGTTGTTAAAACCACAGTAAAAAAATCTCTGAAATTCTTATATTTTTTAAAATTTATCTTCGAAAATATGGGTTTGCATAAACTTAACATTTATCAAAATATAAATTTTCCAAGAATTTTTCAGTTATAATAAAATATTTTAAGAATTTCAAAAAAAAAAAAGATACATTATGAAACAAACATTTTACTAAGCGGAAAGTATCATTGAAAAAAATGGAATCAAATAACTTCCTCATTTTAAATATTTAGTCAAAAGTTTAGAGAAGAGAGAAAAAATTAAAATATCTAGATTGTATTTTCTTATAAAAGCAGAAATGAATTTGGTAAAAATAAAAGAGAACAAAACAGCATTTATGGTAAAATAGTATATAAAATGTTAAAATGCATTTAAAAAATACAAAAGTATTATTCTCTTCCTAAATTATAATAACATTAAAAGTATTTTAGATTACTTGTAAAAGATATATATTTGAATACACTAAAAAGAAAATATTTTTAAATGAAAACATATGTTTTGAAAATGCACTATTTTTCGAGTATTTTTGTTTTTAAATTATTTAAGTGTTAAATTATTTAAGTAAAGAAATCCATTTTGTTAAACAGTAATAAATACTTTTGATATAAAATTTGTGCTCTTTTACAATAAATAAGCGAAATAATTTTCTTAAAATTTATATATTTTGACACAAGTTAACCTTACTTGACAAATTTCGCTGAGTAACATAAAATTTTCCTAGTGAAATTTGTGATCTCTAAAAACGCATTCTGTAAATATTTTACAAAATATTATTTTATAGCAATCTGAATATACAATTATTTTCTCGGTACGCTTGTAATTTCAAATCGAAAATTCTTTGCTTATTAATTACTTTTGCTTCACCAAATTAGACTCTCATATTTGTTGAATAACGTTAATTGGTTTTAAAATTGCTTTTAAATTACAGCAATTTACTGCATAATTTACTCAACAAACGAGAAAAAATCTTTCGATATGTGATGGGCTTTAGTTATTAAATTAAGTTCATCAGTTACGATTGCTGCTATATTCAAAGATAAAACATAAAAATTACTATTTTTATAGAATAATAAAATAAGTATGAAATATTTGGCATAATAAAATGTGTGGAATATTGAAATAATATATTAAAATAATAATAAAATGTATGGAATACTAAAATAAGTATGAAATATATTTTATAGAAAATTATAAATAAAATTACTATTTTTATTTCTAATTTTCTACAAATTATATTCCATACATTTTCCTTCAGTAATGTCGAAATGTTATTTTATACTTTATTTATTTTCGAAAATATTAGTATCTTAAATTATTTATTTTTAACTATCTATTAAGAATACATTTTAGAGAATTCATGATAGTTTTATATTCAATCAGTTCTCATATGTGATTCAATCGATATAAATGCTTTATGCAATTAAAAATAGAAATTACAAGTACCATTTTCTTAACAACATAACCCTAACGACACTTGCATTCTTTATCAGTTAGCATGAAGTTTCGTGGCCAGCTTTTTCTCTTTCAAAATAAATTTATGATGATTAAAACACAATCTGATATATATATATATATATATATATATATATATATATATATATATATATATATATATATATATATATAAAGAAAATATTTTTGAAAAAGGATATGCTGGATGCAAATTTTTAAAATATTAAAAATCTTGGATATAAACAAGATTTTATTTACATTTAAAACAAACAAATTAAGGAAATTTAAATATTATATCGAATAGTTCAGAAATTCATATGAAGTTTATCCCTTAAAAAATGTCAAGATAATCATTGAATCATTCAAAAAATTTCAAAAATAATCAAAGAACAAAAATCTAAGAAATAGTTTCTAAAAACGCATCAAACAAAGGATATTTAACTTATTAAAAAGTGTTCACGATATTTTACTGGCAAAAGTAAGTGGTAGAAAAAAACTTTTTTTTTTTTGGCCAACTGAATATGAATTTTTCTCTTATCATAAATTTTATTGATTTATTTAACAGTACAGATAACTTTTTATTATTACTTAACAATTTACAGGCATTAATGCTTGCATAATAGTCATTTTAATAGTTTTCCTGAAATATCATCTATGAATCGGACTGGTTTGTATTATAATATTAAGATTAGCGTAAAAGTTAACATAAATTTAATTTTAATCTGAAACACTTACGGAATTCCATTTTCAGTTTATTTCTAGGAACTGCTACGAAGAAATGAACATGGTTGGAAAAACAAATTGAAACCCATTTCAACTTTATATGAACTTGGAAATGTCAGTGAAAATATACGTAACACAATATCATAAAATATTATATATTTTTATGCAGCTTTTATTCTCATTGAAAAATTGCTCAGTTAAATTTTTAACATCTTGTACAAGATCTGAAAATAATCTGATCATGATCTGCGAAAAATCTGATCTGTTCATTACGAAGTTACTGCCAATGCAATCTGAGTGGGAAATGGTGGAAAACATTATTCAGTAATTTTCTGATAATAAATAATTTTATTTAGTGTATAAAGATGAATTGTTTGATTTTTTTAAAATCAGGTATACTTTTACAGACATAAATAAGAATGAAATTATTTTATATAATATATATATATATATATATATATATATATATATATATATATATATATATATATATATATATATATATATATATACATAAAAAGACTAATCTTTACAATTTCGTATTGATTTTATATCAATTTGAAGCATGGATCAATTTAAATAATATTGTGACTTCATGTCTTTATGGACTACTTTAGTCGATGGAGGTCTTTAGACTTAAATTCTCATATTATTTTGCATGAGGTTATTTTATGACTCGAATCTTGTTAAATGTAAAAACATTTAATTGTATTGAAAAAATTATGATAGGGAATGGAAATGTTATTAAAACATGAGTGTATTGTATGTCTTAGTTCTACCTGGCTGTAATATAGAAAAGTATTAGATTGTCCTACCTTATAGATTATCCAAACTTTGAGCAAATAATTATTTTGGAGCTCTTCTATAAAATTTTCTTAAAAATATACTTCTTTTTCTTTAAATTTTTATTATCATCAAGGAAATATGAAATGAATGAAAAGATACAAAATTTTAATTTGAAAATGCTCAAACGTTATTACTCCGTTTGTTTTCGTGGCACTCATATTCATTCAAGTAAGTAAAAATTGCAAAATGGAACTGATTTCTTAATTTACAAACATTGTTGTGAATAAAATGCGTTGAGTAAATCATAGTGTACTTATTTTTTATTGAAAGTAAAAGCTTCATAGATTTATAATAATTCTTAAGAATTACCATTCAGATACTCTTAAAAACACTTAAAATTGATTCCTATCCAATTACATATGTTTCTCTTTTTACTTGGTTACCGCTTCTTAATAATGATGAAAACCATATACAAATGAAATTCTACTCATTTTAATTGTATCTAAGCATTAAGAAGTCATCAAAAAAGTTGTAATGTAATGAAATTCATACAAAAAGAAAACACCATCACATAACTGTTTTTATGTTATTCAACTCATTTAATTCCTTTTTATATTCCTCTCTAACTCAACTTTATCTTTTTTTATTTGTATCCAGATATGGTTGTTCTCACTCCAGTATTCTTACTTTTACACGGACTCTTGTCTGGAGTCTTACTTTTTAAGCCAGATAAGAAAGAAAAATGAGAAAATAAAATTATCTTAATAAAATATAAATTGATAAATGAAAAGGATGTTAAAATGAAAAGGATGTTAAAGAAAATGAAAAGGATGTATGTTAAAATTAGATCTGTGAAAAAGATTAAATTCTCAGCCAAATTTATTGTAAAATAATACATTAGAAAGTAATTAAAATGGTGAAGAGAGATAAAAAAAGAAGTTCAAGCATTTAATTTTCTTTCAGTTAGGTATTAACTTGAACAGTTAGTTAATTAAGCAATTTTTTAACAGAGTCTATGCCTCATATTTAAATCTAAGTTTTAATTATTTGCGTAAAAAATGAAGTTTTTCCTCCATTGTAATACACTTTCCTTAAAGAATGCAGTAAGTTATTTTATTTCTGAAGGAAAGCAATTCAAAAATTATAGTTTTGAGAAAAACTTAATTGAGAAACATTAAAATTCCAACATAAAGGAAGTGGCTATAAGTGATTTTGAGGAATGAATTTGAAGGCAATTTAAGAGATTAGTAACCAAAGGAATCTATTAATATCTTTTTTAATTTAATTTTACTGGTGGAAGATATTTCTGTGATATGAATTTATTTTATCATTTTGAAATATAACCTATCATTTTAGAAATTTTCGGTGCTAAGTTCAAAAAAATGGAAATGTTCAATTAGGTTAAGGAAAATAATATCACGCAATGAAAAAAATTTAATTATCGTCAATATTATTTTTATGATATTCTTTGAGTTTTTGCGTTTTTGTAAAAAAGTAACAAAAGAAACGCGTGAAAAGAAAAGAAATTAAAATTATATTTTGATAACTTTATCTGCTGGCTTCCTGAATTACCAAATCCATTTAAAATAAAATCTTTTGGCTTTATTTTACTAACATTCTATAATCATATTTTACAGATAACGACAAATTTCTCTGAGCTTTATAATTTAAAAGAAATTCCAAAGCATTATAAACCCCCATGCCCAATGCTGAAATCAAACCTATGAATACTTAAACTGAAAACTAGAAAGTTAGAAATTCAGTATCATCTTGGCGACAAGAGTGAAAAAGGCGATTTAAAAGTTTAACGGGGTAGCATTTTGCGGATCAAGATATTTTCAAATAATGTTTAAAAGTTGCCTCTGTGAATATGACATTTTTTATTTGAACGCATTCTCAAATTTATACAAAAATTAACTGGACAAAATTATTCATTGTGTTTTATTACTAGGATATTCAGTTTACATTAATATAAAACTATTCTTACAAAACATAATGAACTTAATCTATCTAATAATAAAAGAAATTTAGCATTTCTTATAATTGATTTTTAGTTTATCAAATTTTATTTATTTGACGAGTTCAAAACTTCTTACGTAATATTCTTATCTTAAAAGGCTTATTCTTTAGGAATATATGGGAAATAAAAATTGGATAAATAGGTCATTTATCCAATAAATTTTGATATAATATCTACATTTTAATTCAAGTAAGAAGGAATGGTGTCTAAACAATTGCTTTAAACAGGCATTAATTCACTTAAAGTTAAATACAATGCTCTTCAAAATACACTTTCTCTGATAACATGAGACAAGATCAGAAAAAAGTAATTTAATTAACTTTTCCTTTTGTTCTACTGAGCTCGAATAGCCATTGTTTTTGAAGTTTTCTTTTTTACGAGATAATTACTGTTTACATTCCTTTCTATGCACGAGGGGAGAATGCAGACAATCTTTTCAGGACACTCTAATCTTCAATCTTTCTTGATATAGTTAATTAACAAATATCTTAAACAAGTTTTCAAATTTTTAAGATGTTTAAAAAAATTTCCTGTCACGGCAAAAAAGTTCATAACTTTTTTTCCCAGACTTAATTGTTTTTAAATCGTTAATCATTACTCTTATTACTCAGAATTGTTTAACGTCACAAACAATAATGTCTAACTACCACCGAAAATAATTACAACAGAATGAGGTATAGAATAATGTGTAAATTTTTCAAAAAGAAAATACAAGCATTCATTCATTAGAGTGTAGTCGAAAGCATAAGGTTCAATAGTTCGTGGTTATGATTATTTTGAGCAATTACAAGTATGCCTAATTCAAATTATTTAATAAAAAGTATTAATTATAAATATTAAATTTTGGTAATGTTGTTTTATTTTATAAGTTAATATTTTAAGAAAAATAAAAACTTATCATTTTATAAAAGAACTTATTCGGAGTTTAAAGGGTAACAGAACCAGAAGCATAGATAATGCATTTGATAACTAGGATTACGATTAGAGTTAAATGAAAAATTTTAATAGTTTTCTTTTCCATATTAAAATACTCTTTCATACATTTATAAATATCAAATGGAAAACTTTTTTTAGCATTATGCGAGTTAAAAGTATTTCTTTCAATTTATAGTTTTATCCCTTGGGTTTGAATCAATAAAGACTTTTTTCTTCCATAGTTGAGTTAACACTCATATACAAATGTAATTTTCCTTCACGACACAAATTATCGAACAGAAGAATTAAATTAAAAAAATAATTTAATCAGGGCACCTGAAAATTCCATCGAAGAGCAAATGGATCTAAGATGTTTGATTCTGGAATTTGCTAATCTTACAAGACATAAAAATTTATCAAAATTAAACTGCACCTAGTAAATCTAGCTTCTAGTTTACGAATTTTTATGGTTTTTATAATTTAAATCCCGAGTATTTTTTTCAAAATTCTCAGAAAGTAATTTATGTGAGTCCCATGTTTGTTGCACTTTACTTTTCTAGAGAAAATCGATGAAGAATAAATATGTAAAAAATCATGATCAAAAGCAAATCGAATTTGATGTTTATGAAATCGAGAAATTTGATGTTTTTGTAACGATTAGATTTAAAACCCAAGAATAACAGAAATGGCTGCTCAGTTTCACAAGAAATTCTTAAGAAATACATCAACCACAGCTTGTTCATACAAGATTTAGAAAATCTATTCTCCTGAGTTAAATCTTTTTCTTCTTCTTCTTTTTTTTACAAAGAATATTAATATTTTCGTACTAGAACATGAATGTTTGGAACTTTATTGAAAATAATTACGAAAACAAAACTATGAAATTTGCCACTTAGATTATAAATTATAACTGACAAAGTTGTTTCATGAAAATGTAATTAAAATTAATAAACTTAATGCCATTAAAAACTAAATTTTTTAGTAAAAAACTATATGAAATTGTAAATATAACTCTATGAGAAAACTTGATGTATTTTGTAACATTAAATTAAAAAATAAATAACATTCTTCCAAGAAGTCTATCAGATACCATCAAACATTACAAACATAAAAAATATTTGTATTTACCATATTTTTAAGGAACTTATGATGTTTTTTATACATAAGTTCAGAACGAAACAAGACACTTTACAAAAACAATTAAAATTTAATTTTGAAAGAAACTATATTTAAATCATCAATAGCACATCATATATTTTATCCAAGTATCTTCCATTTTCATTTCATTTTACTTCATATTTCCAACTATATTTTAATGGCAAATTACATTTTTTAAAAATATTCTGAAACTTGTTACTGAAAGTTGTCAGGAATTTAAGATGTTTCATCATAAAAAAATTATACACGTAATATAGTTGCAATATAGTAATTATATACGTAAAAAGAAAAAGGAAAGAAACCTTTAATAGTTTCAATAACTTTTGCACTTGAAAGTAAAATTATTCTTTTAAAAATTTTTAAAAAATGATAGAAATTAGGGATTTTTCATTTCATTCTTACAATGTTGTTTAAAATTTTAATAACCAGTAATGTAAAATATTTTAATACATTTCATCAAATAAATTTAAACATTAAGTAAAAACAATTCTTATATTAAATTTAAAATTTGTATTAACAATAACTAAACTGCAAATAAATAAGCTTCATGCTTTAAATTTCCATGATAAATAACAATTAATTTAACCAAAGTTTGCATTTTAGATTATTAACTATAAATTTATTTAAAAAATTAAAGAGCTCACTATTTTTTTTCAGCTTTTCAATTTGTTTTTGACATAAAATTAAAAGTAAAATACAATGAAGAGAGTAAAATTTCAAAACCAAAGTTACATTTACATTTTCAGTAACTCGTACTTTACCTAAAAAATTAAAGAAATAATTTTTAAAAAATCTATATCACGTATGCACTCTATAAAGCTAATACGATGTTTTAAGCTTCCTGTTTTAAGCATAAACTTTCAATAGTATATATTTTTCGTTCATTTCAAGTTACATTTTCTACAAATCATTATAAAATTATTTTTATTATTTTAATCAAGAAACACTCAATAAAAATGACTTCATTTTATTCATAAAACGAACCATTGAAAATTGCAAATAAGTATGGTGAATAAAGTGTACATTTTTTGCAGTTGTTTTAAATCTGTTACTATTTGTCTACCACCAAAATAAGGATTTAGCCAGAGTAATTACTTCCATAAAAATCATCGCAAGCTATTCGTAGAACAATTAAGCCTAATTTATAATCTTGTCAAATGTCTCGTAAGTGTGTTACTTACTTCCACTCTTAAAACCAGCTCTATTATATCTCCAAACGACTTTGAAGTCCTTCACACCTGATTTATGAGCTCTTTAAGCAATTTCTTTCACAAATTTCTCGCTAATTAATTCTAGAACAATGCATTCCTTCAAAAGCAATATTATGTACAAAATTCTTTAAAGAAAATTTCCTCTTATTTCAAAGAGCAATTGTTGACAAAATCTCCTTTTCATTCACCAAAATCATCATAAAAATCACTGGACATGAAATAAGTGGCATATCTGATTTTCTTAATTTAAAAAAAAATGTATTGTAATACTATAGTTGTGAGAGAATTATATAGAATTATATGGCAAAAGCACACATTCGTTGAATGGAATTTCTTCTTTTAATTGATATTGTGGGGAACACAGTCAATGTAAATAAATGATGAACTAAATAACTTCATTAAAAATATTTCAAAGGATTATTTTTTGAATTAAAAAGAGATGGGCATTAAACATAATTTTATTATTTTTTTATTTAGATTCTCTTAAAAACTAGATTCCTGACAGCCCTAATATCAAACACAAGGAAGAACAATCGATTAATTGATTAACACATATCGAAAATAATTTTCCAAATTAAACTAAAATATATAGAATTTCTACTTATAATTAATAAAATTTACTATTAACTATTTTACTAATTATAGATAGAAATTCTATAATCAGTTTGATTAGATTATTTTTGCTAGATTAGATTTCATTAAAATATTTTTCAAATGAAGCTTAATTAATCTTTTAATTATGAGATAAAGCAATGATCTTAAGCGCTCACATTGACTTCTATCGTTTTATTTTTATTAAATATATCTATGCACTTAGTATTTGATAAATTTTATTAAATTCAGAAAATGTTGATGTGTTTTAAATAACTAACAGAATTCAATAAGTACTCAGTAAATTAAGTCCTCCCATGAACAATTTTGAATGACTCCTGCTAGTAGTGTTGCCAACAATTGTAGGTTGCACATCTTACTCTTTAAATGTTTTGCAATAGTTTTTAAATAATGCTACAAATATTAAACTTTTAAAGATAAAACTCATGGAAATTATTATAAAGGTCATGTACTCACAAATGAATATTTTAACAATATTATTTTTTGTGTGTTTGTGTTAGGTGAAGACAACTGCTATTTCTCAAGGAATTTCAATATTTAACTATAACCGAAAATATAATTTTCTACATCAATATATAGTTCTATATACAGTTTTTCTATGATATAATACACAAATACAGAAAAAAATAAATTCCACAGTTTTGTTATATACATGTTGAGTATAAATATACAAATGTTTCAAAGGCTGAAAAAAATCAACAATCATCTTTCACATTAATTTATTATATAACAAGCTAAACCACACATATAAAAGAATTATATCAATTCATATCAAAAATAAAAAATTGTTTCAAATAAAGTAATCTTATTTAAAAACAAGAAATCTACTTTTAAAAATTTCTAATTTATAGTTTTTGCATGTGTTCACATTAAATATTTTTTTATAAAAACAAACTATAAAAATTTTAAGTTTTTATACAAAACATTTGAAAAAACATACAAAAAACAAATTAATATTGAATTAATCAGTACTGCAATTTTTTTTTTCAGATTTATTCGTCTCTTGTATAGTTATCATAGGAACAGTTTCTAATCACTTCATGGAAAGTAAATTTAATTTTTAAAAAAAGCTAAATGCATTTAAACGCGTCTTATTCTTCAGCTTTTTGTAATTATTGAGTTGTATTTAAGTTCAGATTTAGTTTCAGTATCTAAGCATAACAACGCAACAATTTGCTACAGTATAGGTTTAGAATGTAAAAGTTAATACTTTTACATTCTGAACCCACACATTGTTTTGTGCAACTTATATTTTCATAATAAGAACTACATTTCTTACTATTCAGAATCGAAATCAGAGATTTTTTAAAAAACAAATAAGATATCATATCCACATTTAACCCTCCATTTGAGACCCTCGTACCACCTGTCTCCGAGTATCACAACTTCATCCCACTTTGATACCAATTGCCACATCATTTCTTGGACTCATCACACAATCAACCCCTCCTGTAATGCAATCTTCTCCATACTCCAGTGACCCGCATTAAAAATGGCTTTAATTAAAGTCATTCGATATTTCTTCAAGGCTGAGAAAAAGGAGAGAATTGACCTCGACGTTATTAATTTTCAATTCACATTTTGGACAGGGGAGACACCCCTTTCTCAAACCCTTTAGTGGGAAACATTTTGAAACATCTCATCTCGTTGTGCACCGCCTCCATAGCGGACAAGGGCAGGGCCTTCGTAGTAGTGAAAGTTGAAGCACGGTCAAAAGAATCAAAGGTTTTGTCCTCAATCCCCGTAAAATCAGAACAAACCAACTGGTTATGTTTATCGGGTAGTCAACGCCCAAATAACCATTCGCGTGGTTTTAGTTTTTTAACTTTATTTTTATCGTTATTCAATCGTTATTTTATTCTTTTGCTTTCAAGTTTAGGACGCCCTCATGCTGGGTATAAATACTCCAACTCTCAGCAGGAGAACCATATTCCACTTCCTTCCTTCGGATTTTTTACTCCTGTCTCCTCTTAAGGAACAACAATCAAGATGAAAGTGGTAAGTGCTTTCTGAATCGATTTTCTCCACATAAAACAGTTTTCTAAGACTCAAAAAAGAACGAAAAAAAATATTTTAATTTTAAATTTCATTTAAAATTATTAATGCTACCAGAAAAATTTTGGTTAAATCCCTTCTCATTATTAAGTAGTTATTTCATGACTAAAAAAAATTATATTCTTTAAAAAGTTTATTGATAAAGAATTAAACGTAAAATATGCATAAAATTTTCCAGTTGCAGAAAAAATAAAAATCTAAATCATAAAATGAATATATAAATGCTTTTTTTTATTTTAGAATTCCATTAAGAAATTGAAAACTTTAAAAAATGGCTAATTATTTTTAAATTTTAATATTAAAAGATAGTATTTAACTTTTAAGTAACTGAAATTTAAAATTATTTTTTATGAATTCTACGAAAGCACAATTTTATGATGCAAAATTTACATTTGATGAAATTATCAAATTCACCGAATTCAAGATGAATTTTAATATAAAATAAAAAATTCAGAGTTACAAATTATTTTTTTCAAATATACCAATAAGTTTTTTCATTATAAATTCTAATAATTTATATTCCTAGAATAACTCAAAAAATTAATAATTTTTTTTGTAAAAAAATTATATCATACGAAATTGTAACTATTTCATAAAAAAAAAGTATTCTTAGAATTATTTTTTTATTAATTATAAAAAATTAACTAGTCAAATTTTAATACCCAGCAATTTTTTAATTTAAATAAAACTTCATTGACTTTAAATTAGATAGTTATGTTAAATTTTATATAGTTTTCGATATAACTTACATATTTTTTATTGATGATATAGATTCTTTTGTGATTTAAATTTATCAAGATTAATATATAAATTACTGTAATCACAAAACATATCCTAATACAAAATTTTGAGAAAAAAATTTCAAACTTAAAAAAACTAATTTAAAGATAAAATGCACAAAATGTTTTAAATTTATAAGCGTATTCAGTTCAGTAAATAATATAATGCTTGTATTTTATATAAACATTTAATTTAAATGCATATATTCAGAAAACTTTTCTATAAAAACTACTTTATTTTACCCTACTTATCTTTAATTTGAATTTTTTAAATTGATAAAAAATTTTATGAAATGGAAATTTTTCGCAAAAAATTGTTTTTTCGTATGCAAAACTTTTTTACACAAAAACTGTTTTTAGCGAATTTTTCCTCAATTTGAAATTTAAAAAGCCCTTTATAAAAAAATAACAATTTTTTTCAAAAATAGTGTTCTTTTTTAATTAATTTATGCTAAACATACAAAGTAATGTTTGGCAAATTAATTTTTATTAATAACTATGATTTTCAAAACGAATTTAGTAAATTACACAGGACATATTAAATTATGCCTATTGCTAACAAATATTTCTTACTACCTCCATTTTTAAAAACTATGCCTTTTTCTCAATAACAAAATACAGCGACGTTGAAAATAATTGGCACTATAAATAAAGTAACGCATTCTGTAAATATCACACATAATCAAAGAACTTAGTTTGAAATAAAAAGCTTTGGTTCTTATTATTACATAATTTAAATTTAAAACCTAAAATCGAACTCATCAGCTCATTCAATGGAATTTTTAGATCATTCTCGTCGTGGCTCTCTTCGCCGTAGCTTTGGCTGAAGATATGGAAACTGCTGAATCCTACCCAGTAGCAACTTACCACCAAGGACCAGCACTCGCCGCCTCCTCTGCTGGACACGCCTACGGAGCCCACGGATCCCACAGCGCTGGATATGGAGCCCACGGACAATCCCACTATGGAGATCACGGACGTTATGCTGACCGAGCTCATGCTGCCCATGGACACCACAATGTTGGAGGATATGGAGCCCATGACGCTTATGGAGCACAAGCCGCTCACTACGGAAAGTACAGAAACGTTGGAGCTTACGCCCAAGATAAAGTGAGTACAATTAGAGGCCAAACTTAAATACCAACAGATTTTACGATACAAAATATAAAACTTTCAGGCAAGCATATCACATACTCTTATAATGTGACAGAACTCAAAAATCAATCATTTTGAAAATTTTATCTGCAATGCTTTGCGCAACAAAGAATATGTGACAAAAATGTTTTCTAAAGAGGTTGACTGAAAACAAATTTGATGTTTGATGCGATGGTTTTCAAAAACTCTTTTTACAGTTAGTTAATAATTCAAAAGCGAAATATTTTAATCCGCATCACTTCTCAAAAACTGATAATATTCGCAAATAGTTACAAAACACAAACGAAATACAACTTTTTTAATAGATAATAAGCTCAGAAAAAAAAATTTTTGAGAGCACACTGTTAAAAACATGTACTGATATTTTCTGACTAATTAGAAAAATTAATATAAAGTAAATAATTTGAAAATATAAAATCATGCTATCAATTTAAAACACTTTTTTTAATCTACAATACATTATTCATTGTTTACAATTAATAAATATCATTGGCAACAAAAAATTAAATTTTATATGAAATATAAAAAAAATAGTTCTTATGTAAGAAAATATCGAAACGAAATCTTTTAAACTCAAAAATATATTTCCCATGCTACACATGAATAAGGTTTCAGTTAAATTCTTCAGTCTCTTCCAAAAGACTAATAATAAATGTCTATTGCGCCACAGTGTTTCAATACTTAATTCCATGTGAAATATAATTAAACACTAAACTAGTGTGATAGAATAGGCAAATTAAACTCCAACAAAGATAGCTCAACAATTTAAATATAACATTTAAAGTAAAATTTATTCAAAAGCAAAGAAGGAAAAAAAAAAAGAAATAGTTGTATTCCTCCTTAATCACTTTACTATTTTTCAAGCATGTTTGAATATGTGTTAGATCCCGATTCTTAATGAACTTATTCATCCAACTTAAAGGGAACCGGATACGAAAAAGCTTACGCTTACGATAAGAAAGCCGGACATCATGGAATCGTTGCTGACCACGGTGCACACCAAGCCAGCTATGGAGTCCATGACAAACAAGCCCACCACAACGTAGGTGGATACGGTAGCGCTGGACACGCCCGATATGGAGCTCATGACAGATATGGTGCTCAAGCCCATGGAGTTCAAGCTCATGATGCCTCTGCATACGGAAAATACGGAAGCGCCCACGCTCAAATGGTCCATGCTGCCCCCGCTGTCTACACTACCTATGCTGCACCAGCACCAGTAGCTTATGCTCCAGCACATGCAAGCTACGCCCCCGCACCAGTAGCTTACGCTCCAGTCGCTCACGGATATGCTAAATATTAGGTAAGAAATTTTAAGATATAAAGTATAATAAATTACAATTTAAAATCAAAATATTGCTTTATTTTAATATAAACTCCAGTATATGTTTTATTAAATGTGTAAATAAGTTTTTTATTAATTAATGAAAATATCAAACTCTAAACATAGTCTTTATAAACTTTTCCGAATAAATTCATTTAGCGAATGAAATTGGGAACATTTTATTTAATGTGAAAAGCTTATAACAACCTTTTCAGATTGAATAAAATATTCCTATATATAATTACATTAATAACATTTTGCACTTTAGACTTTGAATTGCAAATCAAACATGTATTTCTTATCGCTTTCTCACAAAATAATCATCATATCTTAAACTAAACTCGAATAATTTTTCTTCGGCATTTTGCTTTGTTCTTCCTTTACCAGTGTCAGTAATGCTTAATATTAACAGAAAATAAATTATAATTTATATATTTTAATTTTCTTGAATTTTGAACTCTGATTATATGCAGTTAAATATTATTAGGCCTTACTATATACATTAAAATGGAAACTATTCTTAAGAAATTTACGGAGAATTTATTGAAATTGTAAATGGAACCAAAAAGAAAGGGTAAATAACATTTTATTAAATCTTCAAATTCCATTAAGTTTTTTCTTCAATATTTCGAAATTTAAAAAAATAATATAAAATAAATTAAAAAAATTTATATGCAACCCCAATCGAACTTAGCAGATATTTAAATAACTTCTTTTCTATTCAACAGGTACCTCATTGACGATTGTAGATTGCTTAAGGAAGGAATGGAATCCATTCGTAAAATCAATGTACATCCATTCATTCCTCTGAGACGCACAGTTGATGACGACAGCTAATTTTACTGTTACGATCTCGAATAGTTCAGTGTTATGCTGAATATTTGAGTATCGCTTATTTATTATGTGTAGTGTCTCTATCTGTTAAACTTCTAAAATCACAATAAAAACCAAATCCTTTAAATGCCTCTTTTTATTTAGAAATATTTTTCTTCGAACTCATTTTTCTCTGGATAGATTACAAACTGATAAAGGAAATATATGATTTCTGATACAAGCAATACAAAATGTTTAGCATTAAAAGAATTTTTAATCCAAAAGTTAAGAAAACTTATAAATTAGCACAAAAAACAGTAGTATTGTAACATTTTAACAATTTTGGAAATTGACAATTGATTAACAAAAAAATCGCAGCTAATCTCTTAAAATTACTTAAAATAAACTATTATTGAAGAATCATAATGAATCTTTCATTTTTTTCATTCCATAAAATTCCATTTAAACAAAATCAAAATATATTTTAAAGGGGATTAAATATTCTTTTCCAATACTTCAGTGTTTTCTTACCTATTTATTCAACTTCCATAATATTTTTATCTAATTCGAAATACACTCAATATATTAACACATTTGTGTCATACAATTGCTGAAGTGAACAAGAGATACACATAATTGAATCTCTGAATCGTATATGAGAATTTGTGTACCTTAAAACAAAATTATGCATGTAATTCAAACAAGTTAATTATCAATTTTATACAAGGTAATCAAAAAAGTTACAATATTACCACAATATTTTAATGTAAATATTGATTAGTTACTTCTTAGTTAAAAAGAAAATTATTTATTTGGTCAATGATTTCCTCAACCTTAATATATTGAAAGAAGCAATGACATTTAAATTTCTTCATAAAAAGCAAATCTTACCATCAATAGCGATTATTCAATATCACCAAAGAACAATGACTTTTAAATTTCTATATTAAAAAAAATCTTACCTTCTATAGATACGTTTATAAATATCAATAGAATATGATTGATTATTCATTACCAAAATTATTTAACCCAACATTTTGACAATACTGAAAAATTTTTGTTTTCAAATGAAAATGCTTATTTTATATTATGTATGATAAATTTTTTATCGAGAATCATTTTGTTTCATGGTTCATTTCAGATTTACAAAGAAGTATACTCTATAATGGCGTTATGATTTCTGAATGATTCTTTTGTCACTAAGTCATTCAAATATATAAATTTAATATAAATTAGGTACATTATTTTTTTTTTGGTAAGAAAATATTTATTTCCTAAAGTTAAGCATCAAGAGTTAAAATATAAAAAAATTACGACAAAAAAATTTAAACTAATATGGAAAAAACTTAATAAGAAATGCGATAGAAAAATAACAAATATATTTATTCAAGAAACAAAGCAACAAATCACACACGGTGAAAATAGCATTGAAATTTCTTGATAAAGTCAAAGAATTTCAAAAGATTTTCAATAGGAAACAAATCACAGACATTTTTAAGCACAATCTTTGCTCACCATTTAGTCATTAAAATAACATAGTATCTGTCGGAAATCTGATAAAATGTTTAAAAAAATTATTAAGTAATATTTTATGATAGTTTTAAATTCAGGTATAAAATGGTGAGTAAATTAGTCTTGAAATCTAATAGCAATATAAGCAAATGGGAAGAACCTTACAAATTAAGATTCATGTAAATTAGATCATTCTACACATAAATTAGGCATATAATTCAAATAAATTAATATGCATTGAATATTATTATAATGTCATATAATGTTAATTTCAGTTTTTAATCTATAAAAATCTTCCAGATTTTATATTCACAAATTTTGAATTAGTACAAAATAAATGTTGAAAATTGGTTGCATTACATATTGTAATGAGAATGATTATGCCATTCTAACAACTGAGTAATTTACAATAAATTGTTCTCTCAATGTGCTTTTATTTTCTCCCAGAAATGAATAAAATAAGCACCATTCCTCAGTTTAAAAATAAAATTATTCCCATTTATTATTTTTAGGTATATTATTTGAAATTATGTGTACATACTTAAGAAACAATAATTAAGTAATCCTATGTCACAAATGTCTCGTCGATTATAAATTTAAAGAAAGATTTAATTAATGGTTCTAATTAAAAGAGACTAACAAATTATCTACTTAATAACTCTCCTTATATTTCTTTTCAACATGTAATAATCAGAGAAAAAAATATTTAATATAGTAGACACTTATTTTTACGAGCCTCTAACTTACGAACACTCATGTTTATAAGAACTAGTGGCTCTTATCTCTACCCTGACATCATAGACACAAAGATAATTTTAACTCCTAGTTATGAACTAAAATTTTGAAAAATCTCTTTTGCAAACTTTTGTTTCTGTCAGTTTTTCATGCTTTTTTTACTTTATATTTATATAATCTGATATTTTTCGATTTTTTTTAACATAATGCCTGAGAACTTGATTTTTTTCTTGAACAATGAAGCATCACTTGCAGTCATTCCAAACATTGTGGCAACAGTAGTCAAAGACATGTAGATATCTGACATTTGATGTGAAAGAACAGTGTGCCAAAATTGACTCCTATCATTCGCTTATTAAAAACATGGAAAAAAAACTCAACATTTAAAAAAAGAAAGGCTAAACTCCGACAAAGAACCCCTTTGCTGCCTAAAATTTCTTTAGAGGGTTTTTGGAATATAGACTCACATGTGATATGTACAGTAGAAATACATGAATGTATTTCTACCGTACATATTACATACTGTACATAAAATGTGATATGTACAGTAGAAATGTCGGGTGTTAAAAGTAATAAGAAAATAAGGAATGAAAAAATAGTTTTCAGATATCGAACAAGAAAATTATGTTGTGCAAAAAAACCGCCTGCAAAACAAACAACTAAATGGGTAACAGGAATAAAGTGCTTTTTAGGGAAAAACAAAATGTTTTTATACATTGAAAAAAAATATATTTTAAAAATATAGTTTTTAAATAGAAAAAATAAATGATTACATTGCCTGATTTTCAAGTACTGTTTTTACCTATGAATCTTATTTAGCATGTATTTCTAATAGTGTATTCTAGGTGAAAAATTTAATAAAAAAATTAAATCATAATAATCTAATACATTTTTTGATTTTATAAACTATTTTTCAGATCCTTACAAGTATGCAAAAATGAGCGTCTACAGTACAATGAAATGTCAATTCTGAACACAGGAAAATAATGAATTCTTTTTAGAATTTATATAAAAGCAAAGATACATAAAACAAAAATAAAAACGTGATAAGCTCTTTTGCAAATAAATATCAGTCTCCAGAAATTAAGTATTCAATAGACTACTTTTTAAATAAATGATATTGCAAATGCTATTTCAGTTATTTTGAGAAATTATTGAGTGGGTTTATCAACAATGTTCTGACCTGTGCAATAGATTAAAATTTTCAACAACAAATGAGTAGCTTAATTTATTCGTAAATATTCAGAGAACTAGTACTATTTTCTATTGGAATGAAATTTGACAAGTCTAAATAGACCAGTACATTAAATTTTAATAGCAGCTAATAAATTTTTCTAGACGTTCATATGTATATTTATCATAATAGCAATAAATAGCAAAACAATAGTCATAATAAATTTTAGGGGTTAGTAAATTAATTCACTAATTCCAATATTTCTATTAAAACTTGTAAAAGTGTAATTTTAGCCAATTAGAATATATAAACTATGTAATAATTTAAAACCTTAGAAAACAAATTAAACATTAAAAAAATTCGATATTAAAGAATAATATACAACCATTAAATACTAGCAAGTAGAGCATTGCTTACAAGAGTGAAGTAACACCTAATTAACTACAGAAGGGACACCCAAGTCTTGAAAGTTATATACATAAGAGAGAGTTTAAAAAATGCTTTTCAGCATTTGCACTTAATCTGCTTACTTTCAGAATTCATTTATGCATTTTTTTCTTGGACTGTAATTTTTTGTGTGGTAATACTTATTTGATATCTTTGTTTTCTTGTATTTATATGCTGATTACTTTTTCTTTTCAATTTTATATTTGGCTGTAGTGATATAATTTAGACAACTGTCTTTTGCCATTGCTGAAAAGCCATATTTTTGTAACAATCTCATCTACAACCCCTGATAAAAATAATCATCCTGGTATTTAATTCCATTTGTACATTCATTTTCCTTTCTTTATTAAATGTGAATTTCAATTTCATATTTACTTCATTGATGTTTTCCTTTGACTCTTAGTAATTTTACAGGGATTACTATTATTCATTATTGATATTTTTTGAGATTTTGCATTAATGTGTTTATACGGATGAAAATTTACCATGTGACTAAGGCATTTCACCAATAAGGTTTAAATGTACATTTAAATGTTTTAATATACCTAAAAAAGATTGTTTTTAATATACATAAAAGTTTAAATGTAATTAGAGATGCCACTTTAAAAAAATCATAAGACAGAAAATTTCAAATATTTAATGATAGTTTTATACAGTTCATTTTCATTTATCAGGTCTTTTGAAAAAATAATATAATTTCCACTGCAAAAAATTAATTTCCTTAGCACAACTACATTTTTCAACATACATAAGACTCAAAATTTAAAATTGTTTTTTTATTAAACACAAAATTTAACATTAGATTCAAAATTTCAGGATCTTTTTTTAATGTTTATATGTTAGTGGCTGCAATTATTATTTTTTCTTAATAAGGACAGACACTGGGTGACTAACCCTTTACCACAACAAAGCTGGAAATTGCTAATCATTTATCATTACCCAGTGGGCACTCGGTAATGATAAATGAGTATTCTTTCAATAATAACAATAAATGAGTATTCTTCCATTTGCAGGATCTTTAAAAGACATTCCTTCTTTAAATCAAATGGACAAAATAACAATAATGAAAATTCATGCACAGCTTCGATTTTATACAAAAAGGGCTTATCAAAATTTTATAATTTAGCTTGTATCATAGAATAGGATTTTCTTCACTAATTTATTTGTACATCAATTTTATTTGTATTTTCATTAATATTCCATGAAAAAATATTATTCAGTTTGCTCACTAAAAGATCTTTGTCTTGTTTTTAGCCACATCATGAGTCAGTATACATGTTGCAAAAGCTTTTTCTATCTTTATTCTAGTCAAAATTAATTTATTAACTAATCTCTGTGTTAGCTCAATAATTTTTAGACCTTAAGTAAAAGAGGTTTTCCCACAAAAATGCAGAGATAATTATTTTGTGTTGAGTAGCTTGATTGTATAAAAAATTTCATATTTCTAAGGGTGACATCACATATTGTTTCATTAAAGTGGTACATATATTGCATAATGAGAATGCTATGACTTTCTCAAAACTAGTTAAATTTTGGATAAAACTAGCCTCAAGTGGTTCCTTAGACTAAATTATTTTCATACAATAGAAAAGAAATTTTAGACTAGATTAAAAGTTTCTCTTAAAACATATTTTTTTAACGAAATTTCAATTTCACAATTTTCAAAAGATGGAAATCTGTCTCCAGGATGGAAAAAA
This sequence comes from Latrodectus hesperus, assembly GCA_037975125.1. Taxonomy (NCBI): domain Eukaryota; kingdom Metazoa; phylum Arthropoda; class Arachnida; order Araneae; family Theridiidae; genus Latrodectus; species Latrodectus hesperus. The sequence goes on along the minus strand of CM075852.1, from coordinate 109,398,418 downwards.
GGCACACCTAATTATGGAATTCATAAATAATGAAGTTTCTTCTAAGAAAAGAAAGAGACATCTGTCAATAAAAAACATTTTATTACCTTATAAAACTTATAAATGATTTCTGAATATAAAAATATACACAAATATTTGTTAACATATATTTTAAAATTGAAACGTCTTCATTTGGACGGATAAATGGAATGACACAAAATGAATGTTTCTAAATTAAATGGGAAAACATTATAAAATATTTTTATAAAAGTCTGAGATTCTTAAAAGAATAAAATTTCAGTATCTTGAAGTTAAACAGCTACACAAATAAGCTTAACAAACTTAATAATAAAATGGAAAAGGTATTGAGCTTAACAAAACTTATAAAGGAAAAACAATACTAAAACCACTAAACCAAAATATCTACAAAACAGAACATAAAATAGATAAATGTTGGTCAACATTACTATATGAAGAGTACCCTTTGTCTGACAAGATACAACATATTTATAAAAATGATGTGCTATCACCATTTTAATAATGAAAATCAATAGTTTATGATAATGTTTGATGATATGTTCAATAAATATACATAGATAATTTGAAAAATTAGGAAAAAAGTATTTATAGAAAATAGACAAGAAAATGTCATTCAATTTTTAAGTGATAGGATTTAAAAATAAAAAAAACTATTACAATGTTAATATAAGAATATAATAAACTATTTTCAGCATGCAATTTTAACCAATTTTCTACACAAATACAAAAAAATTAAATAAAAACTAATCAATCACAATAATTTTTACATAAATTTCATAGAATTCAAAACAAAATAAAATTTGGAAATTTTCGTACTTTTTTATTTACATATTTAAATATACTTACAAATGTGATAAAATAGTAATCAAGACATTTTGAAAATATTGTAAACTATTAAAAATACTTTGCAATTATAAAGATCTATTTTTAAATATACTGTCAAAAAAATGGTTAATCAAAAATTCAATTACTATAATTATTGAAGCCTTATTTTTAATTTAGCACTTTTAAATTGAATTTTGTTGCCAATAAATTTACTTTCTTTTTCTACTCTTGTTAGTATGCATACAAGGTTTTTACTTTATTAGAAGCATTTTTTTCTAAATTTTAGGAACACATAAAATAAGAAAAATTATAAACAAAAAAATTTAATATTTCAGTTAAATAAAGTAAAAAATTATCATTTCTATACAATCTTTAATAAAAAAATTTTTTAAACTTTTGAAAACTTCATATTGTTTCTAAAATTTTCATCTTAAAAGGACACAACTGAAATTTTTTTAAGCATATTCTCATCTCTTTTAAGAGCACATTTTTTGTTTTTGACAATATGATATACATTTAACAGTATGATATTCTTGCATATTAACATTGTATATTAATAAAATTCATATGTCATTAATGGACAGAAAATAAGTCATTTATGGACAGAAAAATATTTATGACGATACAAATAAAGAAAATAATAAAGTATAACAAAGAGCAATTTTTAAATTTTTTTTAGTTTGTCATTTTATGATCACAGATGGAAAAATTCAACACTTTTACATTTAGAACAGTGAAATTCATTTTTATATAAAAACAGTGTTTTCCTCATATATAATATAACTCCATTCCTATCTGCATATAGAATTTGCCCCCCTATATATATATATATATATATATATATATATATATATATATATATATCATATATATATATATATATATATATAAATAATCATACATTTTTTTAATAATTCATGCTTTGATAAAAAAAGTAATTTACGATTTGATTGGTTACACTTATATTTGGGATTTAGACCATAAAATACATACAGATAGTTAATTGCGATTTTTCAACTTAACGATGCAACTTAAAATTTTAAAAACTCTTCAACATAAAATTTCATGATTTAATATTAATATAAAGAAGAAAATCATTCTAAATAGCAGGAGATAGGATTTTATAATTTAAACATTGAATCAATTTTCTTGAAAGATATTGAAGAATTAAAATATGCCATCAATAATTATTTGATAAAAATAACTACTTTTTATGAAGAGTCACCTTCAAATAAAATTTAAGTAAATGTTAACAATATTTATTTTAAAATGTTAACAAATTTGAATGGCACAATTATAAATTTAATATATTGATTCAATTTTTATAAGCAAATTATTCATCACAATATATAAATTTTTATTATACAAATAAATTTTTATAAATTTAAATATTCACATCAAAATGTTAATAACATAACATTGGCTTAATCTTTCCTAAAATTAAATTACAAAATGTAATGACTTAAGAAAAATTACTCATAAGGTTTTAATATACAAAATAAATTATAATGTTTATATAAGAACAGAAATTTTTAATATATTTATTTATTAAAAAGTTATAATATAATTAAATAAATAATTATAAACAATCTGAAGAAATAATTCTTTTACTCAAATCAGGCATATCAAAATTTGTAATAGATTTAATAAAATCAAAAGTAAGACATATCATATTACTTGTAAGGGTACAATATACCTTTTTTAAAATGGCAATAATGTAAAATTTCAGAGTCTTATTGAATACCACAGTAAAATAATAGATGAAAATGAACCAAGTAAAACAATTATTGATCTAAAAGTAGTACTTCCACCATTACAACCATCAGTTGAACAGGTATAAACACATGATCTATATTCTCGCTCATCACCAGGACGTTTCACATATTCACAATAATTCCCATGATGTCTAGAGGAACAAAATCTGCGAGTGCCAATAGTACCTAAGATGTAAACCGATTTATTATATATCATAGCAAAAATATTTTACAACAGAAGCAAAGCAATAAGCAAAATATTTTCATAGTAACTAAAATAATATTAAAATAAATTAATAATAAATAAAATAAAATATAATTTTATATTCTGAATTGTAACATTTAGTTGTTTTATAATTACATTTCCACATTCCCAAGGTGAATTCCACAAATGTTTAATGTAAAATTTATTCTGGACTATTAAAAAATTTTACAAATGAGGAAAACCAGGAGCCCTAAACTGTGGAAGTGAAAAATAAACTACTACTGGGCAACTAAACAGGAAATTATACATACATATTATATATATATATATTGCACACACACACACACACATTCAATACTTAAATATTGCCTTATATAAATCTAATACACACTAAAGAAAAAAAACTTCATAATGCTTTAGAAATCATTTAAATCAGCTTTGCTTTATCTACTTTAGTAACAATTCTATATAAAAACATGTAGAATTGTATTGAATTTTAGAAAAAAAATTAATAATGTAAAAGGACATACTAGGAAGATAAAAAATTATCTCACACTACAAACAAATTATCTTAAAACAAATATATTAGGCCAGTAAAATGCTGTGGTAATTACTAATTGTAAATTAGTTGAGAATTCCTTCTTTTACTTCAGTTTACTAAATTGCATTTACTTTTCAATATTTAAGGATTTTAAAACCAAATTTTTTTCTTTATTCAAGATAGCAAGATGCTTTTGGCTTCATTTGCTTTATCATTTCATTTCATTAGATTTTGTAGTATTCCTGACTTGTAAAATTTATGGTCTGCCCATTAAAATTACTGTACCAATTTAACATGTTATACCAATGGAATTTACATGAAAAGAAAATGCTATGATATGTAAATGACTAACATTCCAAGAATTTATGTAAACAAGGTGGCAGAAAATAAATAGTAAAGGAACTAGAGCACTTTATTGTAGTTTCCATCTCAATCTGTTTATCCACTCATAAAAGTTAAGTGCAATTTTATAAAATACTCTTTCAATCTCATTTAAAATTCCTTATTTTCCACTAACAGACATTTATTCTTAGGCAACAGAAACTCATTCCAATTAAGTAGATTTTCTTATTTGTTTAATAAGAACCTCTAGAATCAATTTTCTATTACTTCTCTTTGAGAAGGTTTATTTTCTGATTTCCACTCCTTTATCTTAAGGTATTTCTTTCTTTTCCTCTTTTCAGCTTATAAGCATCAGCCATAAGTTTTGGATTCTACAGTAAAAATTTATTTTAAGCTCCATTTATTTTATAACTGTTCATATATCTCCTTAAACCATTTAATGAACATATGTATTACATTATTTCTCTAACAAAACAATTGCCTCTCTCTTAGCAATTTTATTTTCTTCTATTATTCCTGAATATTTACACTTTTCATTTTATCACACTCAATTTCCATCACTTCATCATACTTTGGTAATTTTTACTTATCTGTCCATTCATGTCAAGAAAATTATCATTATAGAGAATTTTTCTATCAATTGATTTTTTTATAGCTATTCTTTGCTAGTACTTTAAACATATAATCATCTAAATTTATAACTCTTCTAAATGATTTCACAACTAAGATATCTGTATTATTTTATTAACACATGGTCTATTTAAGTTACTATATCTATGATTTCTATAAAGTAGATGTATGAATATATTTAAAAAGAGAGGAATTAAAACCAGTGGTACAATAGCCCCACAACGGATCAAAAGCTACAATGCTCATATGTGTTCTCTTGACTGAGGGCATTGGGATGCAAAGCATATGTTCTGATTAAGGGGTCAGTCTAATGTAAAACCCCAGTGTTTTAGTACTCAAGCATTCTTGGTAATTCACTTTTATTGACCCAATAAAGGATGAAAAACTGAGTCGATCTTACCAAGCTCTAGGATCTAGCCTCAGACCTGTGACTTGGAAGCACAAGAAATACTACACCACCAGAGAGGATTTAGGAAGAAAGGTATTTTTAAAAACCACATTCTTTTCTAATGCAAAATCTATAAATTTAATATCATTTACATAAGCATTTTTGCAGATTCCACCAAACAATCATGAACAAAATCAATTCACACAACTTTATTTAGTACTAAAGTCACCTGCATCATCTTAACCTGTAGCACTAATTCAAGCAAGCTCAAAATTTTCAAAAAATCTTCCTTTTCTGCTTAATCTTCACTTGAAATATGTATATAAATAAATAATATTAAATATTTTACCCTTCACTCACAAAATGCATACTTAGGGATAGAAATAAAGTCAATAACATTTTGGTTTACAGATTTAATATTACAATAAATTCTGTTCCAAACTTATTTTCGCCACACCACTTGGAAGACTGAGTTTTCAAATTTATAAACCAGATAGAACATAGGTACCAAGCTAAAACTACAAACACTAGACATACAATTCATTTACCTTTAAAATCTACATGAACTAAAACAGGACAACTCTAACATATAGACTCAAACAGATTAAAAAGAAATCTTGAAAACTATGCATTAACTTTAAAGAAATCTCATGAAAAATATTTTATGTATATAATTAAAATCATATCAGTACCTTAATTATATGAATAAAATATTTTTTCTTGTAAAACTGTAACTCCAGAAAAGGTTTACATTAATTATTCATCATTCATAATATGTGATGTGTTTTAATTGAAATATTTTCCAATTAAATAAAAATTATGTTGAAAGTAACTAATAAATATGATATAATGCTGAAAATATTAAAGTGAATGAGAACAATACAACTTTTTTTAAAATAAGTCGAATCTTTAATAGCAATAGAGCAAACAGAAAAAATTCTGACTAAAATTGCCTTTAAAAAAAACTGGTATTTGCTAAAAATTTTAAAATTTGTTAAATTACAACAGAAACATTTAACATTTGAAATGCATACTTCAAAAATATAAAAATCATGGAGAAAATTTTTTTCCTGACATGGTAAAAACTATCAAAATCACTTTTTATTACTAATAGCAAATAACTCTGTTAACTAACCCTGTTAAAATTATTAGACACATCACTAAAATCAATCAATAAATTATGCTGATTAAGAAATAAATGAAAGCGGTAAAATTCAGTAATATGTTTTCCTGAATACATAGTATAAGAGATAAAATTTAAGAAACAAGTTAATATAAAAGCTTAAATAGAATTCAACACATCATATCATAAAAAGTTATATACTTTGTAGCTTTTATTCTTTGGTAAAAAGTCATCAAAATATCAATAACATTCTTGGTGTTAAGTCATTAAAAGGCAGTCATAATCTAAGTATTCTTTATTCCCACTCATATTTGGCATCAATTAAAAAAATAAATATGAGAAATTTCATACTTTATAAACCAAACCAAAAATACCAACTTTTTAAAATTCTTAAACCATTAAAAGTTAATCTAAAAATAATAATATAACACTTACATAATATATTTTAATTTTGCTCAAGCAGTAATTTTAGCAAGGTGAATGAACAAGTCAATATTCAGTAATAATTTATTAATAGGCATTTTAGGGAAACATTGAAGCAAAAGTGAATTAAATAAAAATATAGAACTTTTTCCAAAATCAATATAAAATATAGCAACCATTAAGCAATTTCATATGCAAAACTTACAAAATATTTATAAATTAAAATTATAATTTTTATACTTAAATCATTCTAGAATACAGTAAAATGCATAGAAAATAATTTTAGTGATAAATTTTAAATTAAAAAACATTTTAAAAATATTTTCAAATTAAAAATAAATTTTTATTTCAAAACAAAATTTAGTTATAGATACAAATATCAAACTTTTTTTTTTTTGATAAGTGTGTAACAAATATTAAATCCACTTCTGCTATACATCATAATTTTCAAAATAATAATTATTTCACTTTAATCATAAGAAAAGAAGCCATGTCTTTTCTTATGATTTTAGCAAGGTGAATGAACAAGCTTTCTATCATTCTTAAATTTTAAAGAAATTTGAAAATGAAAAATAAAATAACATTTATCAAAATTTGCATAAAGCAGTGTTGAAGTAGAAGCTAATAATTATTTTTACAGAATATAAAAAATTAGATTATGCTACTTTAATTACTTAATTAATTTACAATTCAACAAAATAAACTAGAAAGAATTTAATTCAATTGAAAGTTAAATAAATTTATCAAATAATTTTTAATAAACTGTTGATTAAAAAAACATAATTATAATTCATTGTTCTCTTAGTACTCTGTGATCTCATTTTATACATAAAGAATGATTCAACGGGCACCAGCAGTTTAAAAAGAATTTTGAACAATTATAAATATCCATATCTGAGGTGGAAACTAAATCCAAGAACTAAAGCCTAGAAAATCAGTCAATCAATTGTCAATTTTTCGATTTCATTATCATGTCATGTATTTCATTTACATACTTGTTTTTAATAAAATATGAAAAAAGGTAAAGTAAAAAGCAGCATTTGGAAATTTCTTTTTTTTATTTACACAACATTAAAATGTTTACTTTATCAAAGGTTTTCCATGTATTTGAATAAACTTTAATTTTCTTTAAAACATTTTTGCAAAACTAATTCTGTGAAAATAGACTTCAACTTATATTTATTTATTACTTAGATACAATGCATTACCAATTTAAAATCACAAAAATTTAATATTTTTCTGATACAACCTAGATATTCTTGTAACACTTTTGTGCTATAACATAAGAGATTATAAGTTTTAACGTAATAATTCCAAGTTCTTTGTTCTTCCAGAGAATAAATGATGCAAATAAGCAAGAAAATGAGAGAAAAAACTAATTCATGAATGTTTGTAAATCACTTAAATAATTTATTTCAGCACATAAAATAAATTATGTGTTATTTCAAAAAAAATTGAAGTTGGCAAAAATATACAAACTTACAAACAGATAAAAAAATTTTCCTATTTAATTTATAAATTTAATAAAACATGTATCTTTAAAATAAGTAAAACAGTAATAAAAATTAACAGTTTATAAATATAATGTAAGCAATTATTACAATTAAGTATGGACCATTAATAGAATTAATGGGATATAAAACAACCAACAGCAATTGGTTTAACAATTTTTCTGGATTATAGAAATTATCAGGACTATTCTGACCACTGAAATTAGCTCTTGAATCTGAATGCGCAGTTAAAAGCATAACTATATTTTACAGGAAGCAATTAATATTTAAATTAATGTTATTACATTAATAACAGCAACTAATGTTAAGCAAAGCTAAAATATAGAATTTCAATAACACATAGTGGAATTAGAAATTATTTATACAATCACACCAAAGAGTATGGCAAGAATAAAAATCAAATTTTAAATAATTTAAGAAAAAATTATAATTACCTTCATACATTCCAGTAGCTTTAATACAATACTTAGCTTCATAAATTTTTTCACAACCTGTTGGCTCAAGAGTTAATCCATCTCTATTAAACATTTCTGAGCAGTATGTTTCTTCATTGGAATTACATTGATAGCAATATATAGCAGAAGCTAAAAAATAAGTAAATAAAAATAGAAATCAAATATGAATTTACTTAAAAATCTAATGACATGAATCACATTATACATAAATCAAATCTTTAAAATCACAAAGTTAGAATTCATCAAAAAGTTAAATAAAAAATTTAATATATTATAATGTCTATTGATATATTTTAGCCTAAGTATTTATTTTTAATTATACTAATTACTAATTTAATTATAAAAGTCACTATTAGAGAAGAAATCATTACAAACAAGAAAATTTGTTTTGATTTTAAATTAAGTAAAATATTATTAAAATAACTAATATAAAATACCAAGTTTGATATATGTAATCCTTAGAAAAAATTCTGTTAAAATTTCACTATTTGTTAGATTTAATATCTCAATGATCCCATTTAGTTCACCATCATGCCTTACTATAGTTCACCTTTAAACATGAAAATACGTTTTACATGATTCAAGGGATATATAAACATATTCATTTATAATGTAAATAACTTAAAATTGAATCCAAATTACATAAGATTTGCAATGAAATGCAAAACATAAGTAAATTAAATATATATGTCACAACGTTCATTTAGTATTGATGTACAATAAATAAAAGTTCAATCTATTGCAGAAACATGCACTCCATTTCAACTTTTTTACGATGTAAGTTAAGGCTGTTAATTCTTATTTTAAGTAATTCATTGTTAAGAAATAATTATTTAAAATTCATAAAAGCGCATCATTCACAAATCAATAAACATCTTAAATATAATAAATCAATCATTAAAGCCCTAAAAGGAATGAACTAACATAAAAGTCAAACCTGTTATATTTTAAAAAGCATATAAGAGTAATAATAACATTTTTCATACACAAACAATATTTCAAATTAAAAATTTTCAATATTAAACACTTTGTATTTATTGCTCATGTAATGCAGAAAACAAATTAATAATAGTTATAAGCAATATACCTATATTAATAACTGCCAAAAGAAAACAAATATTTAACGAAATATGATATAGAATACTCATGTTTCTCATCGAAAAATATACAAAATTCTAGATTTTTGTAATCAACTCATGACAAAACCAAAAATTCCACTTTCTCATACAACAAACCTGCGGGCGCGGCTGTTTCAGAAATGTAAATAAACTAAAATACAATCTCATTGCAGCCAGCCGAGAAAACCTAAATCAAATTCAAAATAGAAGCTCTTGGCATGACAAAATATTTTTCACGTTTTGATTGAATCAACATTGTGTTAATGTAAATGAACCATCCTTTATATCACTTTTTTAGCAATGATAGTGTTACATGAATGGTATTTATCTTTTGATTTATTTTTTTGAGATATAAAAATAAAGACGGAGTAAAGGCATATGAATGCATGGGCTCGAAACGAAATCTTACATAATGCAAAAATTCTATCATATAAGAAATTCGGATTATTTATTTTCATATTAGTAAAGTTTTATACTAATTTCCATATTTTTACTGCATATATACGTTTTTATATGTGATACTATTATCAATTTATCATTTAAATAGTTTTATTATATTTAAAATATGTATACTTGTATATAAATATATAATGATAAGTGCACTTATCATATTTTTTATGTGCTTCTCAAGCTAGATAATATTATAACTCTGGTTAAAGAATGATTTTTTTGTTAAATTGCTCTTTGTGTGAATTATTTTTAAATCATTTAAGGAATGTACTCATAATGAAGGCACTGAACTATTTATCAAATTCAATTCAATAAAATGGATCCAACCCATCGAAATTAAAATTAGGGTCATTCATACATCAGACATAAAAGATGATAATCATTATACAGTAAGATGTATCAATAAAGCATGTATTTTAAAAATCATTAATTACCAAAGTGAAGAAAAAGTAATTCACTACTTTGTATTATTGAATTATTTTCGATTTGCTCTGAAAATGTAATAATCCAATATTTTATTTAAACAAAATTGTCTAGTATAGAAAATTATGTATTAAAAATATGGTCGCACTCTAATCGTAATTAAGTTATAGATAGAATAATATTGATTATATAAAAAATAGAAATAAAACCATGCATAATTTTAACATGATGTATAATTTATATCTACATAAAATGACAGAATATAGGTTTCACTTGAAAAATTAAATTCACTTAGTATTTAGATTTGATAATAAAGTTTGATAATAATCCACACTTTAAAAAGAATTATACCATCATTTTCAGAGTTCGTTTTATCAATAGACAACTTGGAAAAGATTTTTAAAAAATTTCAACTCTTTATTTTTTCCCAGATAACAGTGTTAATAAATTATTTTTAACTCTTGTCTTAATATTTACATATTTCCATAAAATATTTTACCTCAAATATTTTAATACCGTTAAGGTGAGTACTACGGGTGAATCAGGTTAACAATGCTAGAGCAAAAACTGGTGTGTGCTACATTCTACTGTTAGATTTTTGGCATTTTTTTATTCGAATATTGAGCTCATTCAAAGAGTCATCTGTAAATAAGGTATAAGTTTATTCTTTTGAATTAATTAAAAGCGCTATTTTTCCATTATACCCCCTCTTTTGATTCTAAAGAAATAGCAGATTTTTACGGAAATGCAAAAATAATATAACGTAGAGACGATGATTTTACTAGCTCAAAATTTTATTTTAAATTTAATATTAACTAAATCGAATTTCTTTTGTGCAAAAATTGACTAAAAAGTGATAAACAATGGTAAACAAGCTAAATGCTAAACAAAGCTAAGGCAAGTCGGTGAAAATATTGCTTGGTGATAATTTTGTTGGTTAAAAGAAGCATTAAGGTCACAAGTCACAAAGGGAAAAAAAAAAAAGCTATATGCAGCAAAATTTAATTTTGCTTTATTGAAAAAAAGTCACACAGCAATAATTTGTAAATTTTGCTAAAATTTTAAGTATTGTTTAAAAGAATAACAAATTTGTCACTTGTGTTTACTTTTCAAAATGAAAGGCAAAATAATTTTAAATTATTTTACTCCTATATAAGTAATATATCTTATATGAGAAAAATTGAATATTAAAATAATTTTCAATTATTTTACAAGTTGCAGCAATACAGCTTTAAATGAAAAAAATTGTGTATTTATTGCAATAATTCAATATAACTTCCTTCTAATTTAGTAATTCAAAATAAAATCCTTTGTTATCATTATGAGTTACATATAATGTAGACAAACCTATACGCCAAGATAAGTTCTATCTTGGCAGGCCACATTGGTCCTATATAATAAAATGTAGACTATCCAGGATTGGCCCAATGTAGAGCGTCAATAATGGACTCAGACAACGCCATAATTAATCAATATAGGGGCAAGCTATTTTGCTACTTGGTTATTTACGCAATCGATCACCAATGCGATTGCTAAATAATTTCCTCTAGACATAAAAATTGGCATTTAAATAAGTTTTATCAAGCAATGAAATTGTTTAATTTATAAAATAAATATAATATGCTTGTATTATTTTTTGTAGTTTCTTAAAACTTAAACATTTTAACAATACATGATGGAAATATAAAATTTATGACCATAATTTACGATTTTTTTCTTTCCCGTTACGACGATTATCAAAAGTGGGGTGTAATGGAAAAGTAACTTAAAAGTTTTCAACTTTATTCCATCCATTGAAAAGAACTGGAATTATTTTATACTTTATAAATAAATTTTAAAAATTATATACAACATCAATGGAAATTTCTACTGATTACCTTCTTACTCTTTTTTAATAATGAGCTACCTGTATTTAAATGATCTGAACAATTCAAATTTGAATATTTTTAATCTGATCAGATGGCTGAATTCCTCTGATTGTCCATGGCATCAGCTGCCGTGCATAAGGCAGTTTAGTATCCATGCTGCAATGTTCCAAATTTAATATTATTCAATTGCCATCTTGGGTTTGAATATTTGCAGTGATTCTCAATCCCTTTTAAGCTGTAGATATTGATCCATTTAGCTATCGCGAGCAAAACAATTACTGTTGAGCGACAAACTAAATCAAATTTAATTGTGTTGCATTTTTGTCCGTTACATGATTCAAATATATTCCACAAGTCTATTTCCCTTTTATTCATTTTTATTTAATTTTCTTTTTGATCGAAAAAAGTTATATCAATTCATGTCATATTTAAAACACACTTTCCCCCTTTCTTTTATTTTAACTCATATTTTTTGAAGGAGAAAGTACTTTTTTCATTCAATAAGCAATTGATTAATTTAGAACTTTTTTAATTGTTCTGAAATAAACTGCTGTAGATTAATTGAATGTAAATAACAATTAACCATTAAAATTTGACATTAGTCTGTTCTGATATAAATTATTACCTTCTAGTTGTGAGATTCCAAATTATTGTACAGATGTGGAACAAAGTTATAGAAATCCCCATTTAAAAATGATTCGTTCTTTGATTGTCAAGGAAACGGCTGTCTCATGTCACAACAGTGTGCCACCTAGTGACCGCGAAATGGAAAGCATCAGAATGGAAGAAATGGCAAGTATATTTTGGAAGTGTCAGAGTTGCATGAGAAAATTCTGTTCCAAGCAAAGTGTCATTATGTCTGACCTTTACGACGTGAAAAGAGTCCTGATAATTGTAGTTCTTTCACTGGACTATCCGTAACAAGAACAGCCAACCTTGTGTGTGTTCCATGAACCACTGTGTCAACGGTTATGATCTTTATACCTGGATAACCTTACAAAAACCTGGATAATGTGTCTTCTACGAAGCCCAACAGTTGAGGAAAGTTAAAGTTGAAGGACCATGACAGACTGGTGTTGAAAAAAATAGCTTCCCGATATCATAAGACTATACTGTGTGGCAGAGATAACTTCCGACATGAATATTTAGATTTGTGTAGGCTCCAAAATCTCGCATTCATAAAGAAAATATTCAACGAGAGTTGCATGTTGCAAGCGTTCAAGCAGAGTTTCTATTCCAAAACTGTTTGTTTTAGCTTGGAATGCTATAAAGAGACTACAGTGGTGCCAAGATAACCTAAATTGGACACCACTACTATAGAAACAAGTAATCTGATCTGATGAATCCTCATTTACATTATTTCAGACCACTAGGCATGTGTTCGTATGGCAAACTCAGGCAGAAACATTTGATGTTGATTTCCTGACTCCAATCTTGAAACATGGAGAAGGTTCTGTGATGATATGAGGTGAAATATCTTCTAGTGGATTAGGGATTTCCCACATCCAATGGAAGCTGTTATTCAGAGAAAAGGTAAGCTTACTAAATTTTTTTTATTTTTTTCACAGTTGTTCCCATTATTTTGTTTTATACTTGTATGATTCTAATAGAACTTTTATATTCCTAAATAGTTTATATCCATCACGACATTTATGCTTTTTTTTAATTTTCATCATTTTTTTATTCGAATGACCCACAGATACTTTGATTGTTATAAAAAAATTATTACAGTTTGTTTTGACACTTTCGGACATTTAGAGACAGATATTTGAAGTAGTACAATGATAACGTAATTTTAATTATACCATTTTTAGTTTTATTATCAAAATATAAAAAAACTCATGCTAAAATTTTTTTCCTCTAAAATGTTGACATAACTAACTTATCAAAAGAGGAAACTAACTTGTCGAAACTTTATTTTGTCAAAATTATTAAATTTTAGTAAATTTAAACTTTCATATTCAAGTCAGGTTCCCAAAAGAGGCGACAATGAAATGTTTATTTTCTGCAGAACAAACATACTAAAAAAACAGCTTATCTAATTTTATATTGATAATGTTTGATTTTTCCAGTTATCTAGTATTTGCTTAGTAAAAAATAGCCTCTTTAAGATGCTATCTTTCTCCTATGTATATTCTTGAAATATATGTTCTTATTTGAGATAATTTTCTTTCATGATAAACAAAAAGTTTTTTAAGATATTTGAATGCTTCATATTATTAATTGTCAAGGATTAACCATTTAACATCTCTTCTTTCCTTACTTTCTATGTGTATTTCACTATTGTCCAATAAAGAATTCCTTTTAGAATAGTACTGAAATTCAGTCAACTCATTAATATCTTCATTGTTAACACCTAAAATTTTTTTCATTTACAAGGTTTTCTTTATCATCAGTGACATCTTTCGGCATTTCTTTAAAATTTATAAGTTAAACATTACTTATAAGCATGAGATTCTTAGAAATCTCTTTTTGTCTGATCTTTTATTTCAGCCAAAAAATCTCTAATATTGTTCTATATATTACAGCTCTTCAAAATATTTTTTATGCTGGCCCTGTATCTATTGAGAGAATTAAGGGGAAAAAAGTGGAACGAGTGAGCATTTTTATTCTCAAACATTAACATGAATTCTATTTTTAAATTACAATGTCGTATTGTGCGGCCCTCTACATTATGCTTTCTCTATACCCCCTATATTGTGACCTTTAATCTGTCATTATTTAAGTAGAAATAAATTTTAAAATTCATCCGATTTTTTTAGTTTGGAATTAAGTTATCAGCTTAAACTCCAAACTCAGAAAGCTAGACGGATTCTTTGTGTTCTGATACAACGAATCTTTGACTTAAACTTCACAGCCTTTTGGATAGAGATCTCCTATGTTCGAGAAGGTAGACTGAGTAAGCTCATTTTTATAATGCATGAGGATTTTGCATGGAAGCAACAAAAATATTCAGAAAGTATTTTTAAGAATTACCGAAAATCGTGGCTCTCCACTTTTATATATATATATATATATATATATATATATATATATATATATATATATATATATATATATATATATATATATATATATATTATATTATATTATATTATATTATATTATATTATATTATATTATATTATTAAGGAAAGGAAATAAAAATATTTGTAAGCAATATGATACGAAGAAAAATTAAAATCAGTGTTTAATATCATTCACAAGAAACTCTGATGATACAAGTGAAATTTTACGAGCCGGAGTACATTCACCTATAAGCACTAATCAGAATTTCCGGAAATCACCTCAGCGAATAGCTAAGTGTTTTTTCCTGATCACTATTATTTTGTTTTAATTTACTTTTTTTTCGTTTCATCCCTTGCAACACGCGAATACAACCAGCTGTTTATGAAAAGTCCTTCCAGAAGCCAATTTACGTGATGCATACTAAAATGCCTTATAATGACCTTCCGTCTTTAGGCTGTCTACTACTAAGTGCTAATGAAACAAATTTAAAATACACAAAAAATAGCCAGATAGTTGAGTCTTTTATTTCGCCAATATTTTAACATGTCATTCTCTTTCAGCACAAACTTTTCTAACATTTTTACTACGTGGTGTCATTTTAAGTACATAATTTGAACAGATGTGGACGATGAGGTATGATTCTAAATTCTGTATAAAATCTTAAAGGTTTGTACAGTTGTAAAAAGTTCAAATAAATACTCTAAAGGAGTGATAAAACACTATAATTTAAATAACTAATTAGAGTTAAAAATTATTTTGTTATTTATCTAATACTAGATTTTAATATTGAGCAGTGATTTTCAGTTTTAACTATATTTAAACTATTACTAACACGTTAATATCCTATCAGCGTTTTTATATATGTGAACTGATGCTTGATTTTGTTGGCTTATGTATAATTTTGTAGCTAGAAAAAGAAGTTTTAATTTGCAATTCGAATATTCGGGAATGTTTTCCCGTCTGTAAATTATGCCGGTAAATGAAGTAACTTTCCAAATATTTAAATAACAATAATTCTATATTCCATTCACAATTTAATCACTCAGTAAAATGACTAAAAATGCTTATAATGTTTTTATTAATTTCTATGCATATTTTATGATATAATAAAGTAGATCTATATTATATTGAGACTAATGTGTCTATTCAGACAATCAAGAAGTGAAAGAAAATTGATTTATTTAAGTATTCTTAAAAAGAGACAGAGATTCATAAAAAAATTGCATTCAATAAATGGATGTGAGCTTCATGTTATAAAAAATAACTGACACACTCATTATTATATTGTTCTCTTGAATTATATATAACTCTAAATTCGATCATTTAAAAACATTATCTCGAAGAACATTCCATATGTTAGGCCCTTGTCACTTCAAAATGATTTAATTTTCCTATTCCGAAATCATTTTAATAAAGCCATTGTTCTCCGTCCAATGATTTCTGAAAGAAATATGTAAAGACTATTAACATTTATGCTTCAAAAAGAGAAATTACCAATAAAAAATTGAATAAGCAAAATGAAATAAATCTAAATGAAGAAAATATGCTTTTTTGTTGTTTATTTTTAAATGCATTTAAACCTCGTACAAGAGTATACGCATGAGTTCTTAATAAGCATATTATAGAAAACAGAATTTATTACATTTTACAAGCAGTTAGTTGATTTTGTGTTCCGGCTAGCAGTTTAAAAGTTCGCTGTGGTTTGACTTCCTTAGGAATGGATATTCGTCTTAGTTTGGAATACACGTTAAGTTGTATAAGCCCAAGTCGAATTAGCTCGGATCATAAAAAGTGAACCAAAAACAGGTGGTTCATTTGCTCACTTAGCTCATTGTATATATAAAAATCATATTTGTAAATAAGAGTATTTAGTGAACTGAAAGCAATTTTTTTCGGTTAATTACTTATGAAAAGAATTTATAAACTGTTTCTAATTTTATTACGTGAAATTGCATATTTTTGTCATTTTTAGAGAAGGTTGCAAGAAGAGTTTGTAAAATATAAGATAATATTTTTTAAAGTGCTTGCAACTCCATAAAGGTGCTGTAAATTTTCTTAGCAGTTGAAATAAATTTGTTTTGTGCAAGTAGCAACACTGTAGATATAAATCCATTTTTGTTACTTCTTGCTAATGCATTCTATTATGAACAATATAATAAGTATTTGCTCATTCTTATCATTAAAAAGCTTTATTTGATAACATTTGTAGAATTTTGAAGCTTATAATATAATATCATGGAACTGAGATGTAATTAGCATATATCATATTATGCAATATATTATGTTATATTGCGCATTGCTGTTTATTGAATAATTTTATAAATCAATTCAGAGTTTTATTACAATCATATTTTTATGTTGGAAGGAAATGCATAAAAATTTCATAAATTAATATTACAAATTAACGTGTATATAGAAATAATAAAACTAAAGTATGCAAAATGAGTGCAAAAAAATTAGGTTGTTTGCCGATTTGTTGGTTAATAGTCAGTTTTTGAAATTAGTGGTTATTTTAGATGGAATATATTTTAAGTTTGGTAACATTATCGTTGAAAAAGAAAGAAGGAAATATTTGAGATCAATGGAATTTCTGATGTAAATAACATATAGTAAAAAAATATTTTTAAGTTGCAAATCTCAAAGCTTAAGTACTTCAAGATGTGGAACATGTGATTCTCTCAGGCCTACCTTTGATTGCGCAAGATAATGCTTACAGAATGAATTGAAAATGCTCAGCGTTACTTGGTCAGTGAATTTATCTGCTTTAGTGATGTCCAAACTGCTATTTTCTGCATTTTTGTTCGCTTTATTTACAATAATATTTAATATTTTAATTATTTACTTCTGTAAGATCTTAGAGAATACAATCTCTAAGAGATTGTATATGTTCAAAATAAAAATATAAAAATTTCAAAGCTTTTAACGTCTTCTAAAAGTATATAATAATTTCCTGCATTTAAAAAATTATATTTTCAATGTTTTAATCATATTTTTGTTTTTAAGACCTTTATGTTTATATCAAACACATTCGTATATTTTAGCTTAGAAGTTGTAGATTTTCTTGTTCATTTGTTCGTTCGTATAAAATATTTTGAGAGTATAAATTTAAAAATTGATTTTTTTTTATATTTTCATTTAAAATTTTAAATTGAAATAAAGGAATACTGAATTCTATTCAAATTTCTGTTTTTCTGGCTTTCAAATAAATTCAACATTCTAAATGAATAAAAAAAAGGGGCAAAGATGATTATATAATTTTTGCTGTTATATGTCATGCCATACTAACATTAATCACACGCACATGCTTCATAAAACATATGTGATATAAACATTATAATGGTAAAATGTGTGTGAATATATAAATGTTAATAACATATTACAGCTCTTTTTAATCAAGTTTCTATTTTAAAAATTATTAAAAATATATAATTTAACACTTATTTGAAACAAGCTGCACTATAGAAACTTCAAAAAATTTAAAATAGTCTTTCAGAATCAATTTGATTAATTTAAAAAATATATTTTAAAATTTTTATTCAAATGCTTAGTTTCATTTAAAATTATAAATAAAAAATTTTCTGACCGACAAATATAAAAAACTTTTTGCAGAAGTAAAATAGTAATAATAATAAATATAATAAAATAAAATAAAAATCTATCAATCTTGAAAACCTTTCTGAATGACATACATCATTAATCATTGATACTAGAGAAGTTCGTATTATACTAGAAAAAAGTTTAAGTCTTTAGAGACTTTTTAATTTTAAAGAATAATCTATGTAATGTTTAATCGCTACATTGATTTGTGACAGAAAAAACACTCCCTAACTCGTATTTGAATATTTTTTTCTTTTGTTAAAGAATATAATCACTGTTTTGTTTTCAAATTTACAGTTTACTAAAATCGGTTTTCAAAACTAGATTTAAAAATAGGCAAAAAATAACAAAAAATGTAGTCTAAGCTAAGCATTTTAAGCATGGTTTTCAATGATTAACTTTAATAATGCGAAACTTTAATAACTCATCATAACCCTACATTTTAATTAAAACTATATATATATATATATATATATATATATATATATATATATATATATATATATATATATATATATATATATATATATATATATATATATATATATATATATATATATATATATAGATAGATAGATAGATAGATAGATAGATAGATAGATAGATATTAACTTCAATTAATCAAGGGTATTGATATAATAAGTGAATTACAAAAAACTGTCCAAAATTATTTTTAAACTTTTTTTTTAACGAAATGTTTTTTTTTCTAGATCAATATAAATCGCAAGAATAAAAAAAATTATAGCTACGAGTTTATAACAGTCTATAAAGGGATACAAAATATAGTTTATCTAGAAAGCAAAACGCAGAATAATAATAGTTCCTTTACTCCTATTTATTTGTAGCCAATTTTTTTTATATTCTAACTTTTAGATTCACTATACGAAAATATTGCCCATAGGAACTGAATATAATATCCTAGCTTTCATATAAGAAAAACATAAATAAAAAACTAATTCTACACATGTTTTTTTCCCTATTCCCCACTGATGAAAAATTTGACGCGATTACGTAGATTTTTATTTGACATTTGAATTAATAAAAACTACTTTTCTCCAGAAAAAAACGTGAAAGATGAAATAAGAAACTGTTTCCCAGTACTTTTCAGAACAAACTAGGAAACTGCGAAGGATGAAGGTCAAAGAAAAAATATTTAATAGAATTTTTCGACTGCGCTGTCTTGTTTTCTTATTGTTTTCTGAGTGCAACACGGAATTGCGAAGCTTGGACGAAGTTTTTATATAGTAATCAGAGCGAACGGCTGCAGTTTAGCTTATCACTTTTTGCTATCACCTTTTGCTATAAATGTTTATGTGACTATAATCTGCAGTTTATCAGTTCGGCTCAAGTTACTCCAGGCCAAAGACAGTGAATGTCAATTACAGAAAAGAGAAAAACCTGTACAAACATTAATACAGTTTTTTTTCAATTTATAAGAATTTCTGTATAAAAACAAAGTTAAAAGAATTTTTTTTGTGAATAAAACTGATGATTAGTAGTTAAATATTTCAATGTGCGTTCTAGATCCTCTTTCTATTTCGACATTACAAAATATATATAGTAATTTTATTTGTCTAAAGCTATCGGATATTCGAAAATGATTCCCACTCACCATTTGTAAATAGTTTTGACAATAAGGCGTTTTTATAGGTAAGTAACTTGACTATTAACTGATGACTGTTCCGTTTCAGTCTCAATAACATAAGAATATAAAAATAAACATTTAAGAAAAAGAATTAGAATGTTATCATATGATTTTAAAATATACTAGGTAAAAATGATTTGCTTAACTTTTCTGGTTCTATTTTTCGGTAGTACACTTTGAGAAACTTGTGATTTATTGAAGTGTGACATTCCAAGGAATATTCTATTCACGATTTTTACATTCCTTCATCGAGTCTTGTAAAGATTGAATTTTTTCTACTTATAAAATTGATCTCATTCTTGACAGGTGACTCATCTTTAATAACATGGATATATAGATGGATTAAAATTTAATAAAAAATTTTTTTGTGCTGTTTAATTAGTATAATAGATTTACTTGACTAAAATTTTTCAATTTTATGTCCGACTTTCCTCGATGTAAATGTTTAACGTTACATAGATTGTTCGTATAATATTTCAGTAGAACAGAACGCAACTATCTTAAATTCATAAATTATATACAATTGTATATTCCATCAACTCCATGCTTTTCAATTTGAAGTTTTTTTTTGTTTTTAAAAGATATATTAAGTGCTAACAATTCCTTTGCGGGGGAAATATTTTGTAATCAAAATTCCGCATTAATTTAACATTTTTCGAGCTTAGAAAAGAATAACCATTTCAATTATCGATTTCTATTTTCATACGCGTTTGAAATAATGTTATTTGTTAGTAATATTTTATATTTTGGTTATTCGTTGCCGATGATACATTGGCAAACTTTCTAGTAAAAAAATAAAATGTAACTAAATAATTATTTTTACATTATTGTTATGTCCTTCTGTGAATTGAATATTTTGGATATTTTATAAAATTTTGATTGAAAGATATTGCTTCTCGCAGAAAAATGCTTTGAAGGAAGATATATAGAACAGCATTTTTTCAATGGATAGCGACGTACCTAAAAAAAGATTCAAAACTTCAATTAAAAGCCAAAGTTGCTATAATTTCATAATTATATAAAATAGTTTGTGATGTTCGATTAATTTATGATCAGAAATAGCTTATAGTTATTTCGCTTGTAAAGTCATAATTTTAAAACGCTTACATTTTCAACAATTCTGTTGACTGAAACTTAAGCAATTGAAGACAGCTGTAAGAAATCTTTAAGATCTATAGCGTTATATTGCATTCTAAAAAGACTTTCATAAATAATGAGTGATATTCACTCGTCGTAAGGAAGAACACCCAAAAAACTTTCAAATACCCATTCTGCAAACGTACATGCTGAAAGTTAAATAAATGCAATCATTTTCTGTTGATGATCAATGAATAGGATCGAACCCTGAACGTTCTTCACAGAAATGGCTGGTTCATTTTTAGAACACGGCATATAATCCACATTGATATTTCATGGTATTTTAAACCGCATACTGATAGCCTAACTATCAAATGATGTTGTAAGACATTTAAGCATCTAATCTTTCTTTTCTTTTAGGAGGTCTTCTTTATAAATATTGGGAACTTTATTAACATAAAGAAGAGAACTCTGAAAACTCCAAATGATTAATTTGACAAATATCAGGGAACAGAATTCAACATTTTAGCTATTCAACAGTAGCGGGACCAAATCCAGGAAATTTCCGCACTGTGTAATTGTAATAGAACTCTAATGGCTTAACAACTATAGATATCTAAAGCCACAAGGTATCTAAGCATTTTGTGAGTTTAATCTTTCGATAAAACTCCATGTCAAAGATAATAAAGCCTTCTGGTAGATTTTTGATAAACAACGTGCTATGTTGTTTTTGTTTTTTGTTTCTTATCCTCAGTGTCTGACGGAGTCAGACAAGGTCCACGAGCCCGTTGACTGTAAGGAAGTCGAAGACTAGGAGAGGATTGCTAAAGAGATCCTCCTTAGAGAGACCCATGAAATCCAAAAGGTGCTCAGGAGAGGTCTGATGACTTTGGCACTTGGTACAGGTGACGAAGGTTTTCCTGCCCTGGTTGTAAGCGAGGCACTTGATGTGATCACTAGGAAATCTTGACATAGCCCGGGTACGTCTGTCACAAGGGAGTCACAACGTGCTATAAAGATTTTTTGACCAAATGGTAGGATCCCAATTTCGGAGTGACAGTTGCTGGATTTGCTACCGCATGGCCAATGGACTCATTGCTGTTGTCTGTGAACACATCTACCGGGTGGGTGTTTTGAAAATTTTCAGGTTTTTTTCAAGCGTTACTTTCTGCAAAGATAAAACAAATTCCATTTTGGATAGATTTATAAATAAATAATTTACATGTAGTATTAAATGTAAATAATAGGTGTCTAATGCACACAAATTTATAAGAAAAACCAAACTAAAATTTTTCTCTTAAGGAATGATTCAAAATACATATAAACTGTTCAATTCAATTTAAACTTATTTATAAAATCCATCAAGGTATGTCATTAAATACATATAATACCATGCTTTATACTTAGTATTCAGTCATTAAATAAAAATGTGTATTAAGTACATTTCAATTTTCTAACAGTTATCCAAATTTTGAATTTTTTAAAATTTAAAACTTGATTTTATATGCTTAGTTAAAATAAATTATTTATATCCGATCCATCAAACTTTTAGTTCACACTCAATATTAAGTAGAATTTTTGACATTATTGCCATAAAACCTCAATTTTTTCGTTTCTCTACCAAATATTTTAAAAATATTAATTGCAAGTTTCCAAAAATGGATGTAGAAATAAAAATTTAGTCAAAATAAAATATTATCTCCTATATATATATCAGAAAATCACAATAAATGAATTAAAACGAGTATATATATATCTGTTATTAAAATAAAATAAAACTTGTGCATTAAACGAGTCATATTTATAAAAAAAAATATTTCAAGCATTCGATTTTTATATTTCTTCTCTTTATAAGGGACTTAACCAATTTCCACTCTCTAAAGAATCCAAAAAGCTACGGATGGTTGTAAGTCCTCGTACAAAAATAAGCGTTTCAGTGAATTTATGGACAAAATGTTCAAAAAAAAGTTGTTTTGAGATTTCAAGGAATATTGTTTTAAATTTTTAAAAGATGTCAACTAAACAAAATATTTTCCGAATAAATATAATGTAAAAGATTCTAAATATTATATCATTAAAAAAATTTACTTCAGATTTTTATCGTTAATGTGTATTGTAAACACATTATTATTATCATTACAAAATAATGAACAATAATAATATGAAAGTTGAAAATAGATGCTAACATATCTTGAAATTATAAATACTCTTTCTCTAGTTATTTTGTCGCCTTTTACAAAAGTAAAGTTAGTTCCTATTTTAAACTTAATTACAGCTTTTGTGTTCCTCGAAGTTCTCTGAATTAAAACAAGACTTGGCTGCATTCGTTTGAGCATTCAAAATATTTTTAAAACCATATTTCCATATTCCTCTTTTTTATGAAAAGGCCTGAATATATTCAAATGTGATGACTCGTTTCCCACAAAAAAAGCTTGGGAGGAAAATGATGAAGAGAAAGGTTTTCAACCAGATGTGTGTGTGTAGTTGGATGAGATAGAAAAAAATTAGAAACGATAGGAGAGAACCTATGAAAGGCCATTGTACAGGATCAAGCTAGGTGTAGAAAAATTGTGAGACAGTCTTGACTTATAACAGACTATAGTGCTAGCGAAGAACAATTCAAAGATGTACATTTTTAAATTATGTCACCTTGAAAATACCTGCGTGATTTATTAAAAATATCCTGACTTCTAAATAATGAGAAAAAAATCACACAATAAATAAATAATTGTTAATAAAATATGATATTTATAAATAATTTGACAAACTGATTAAGAAAAAAGTTCTAAATTTGCTTGTATATTAGTATGTATAATTGTTTATTGCAACCACAAAGTGCGTTACCTGTAAGGAATATACATGCATATTTATGAGAAAAGATTAATGTATTATTGGAACTTACAAATGCCAATAATACATTTCAAGTATTGAGCTTTTTATTTAAGAGTATTTTTGGCACTTCCATGTTCAGCTTTTGAAAAACTAAATAAAACAAATATACATATAGAGCTGTATTTAAATTCTTCTGCGGTTTACAGATTTTATATACCAATTTTGAGCCAACTATTCGATAACCAAGAAAATTTCACCGAACTACAGTCCCTAAGATAAGCATCGAGGATCAAAATTGACAATTATGTCAAAGATATATAATGTAATTGCAATGTTCTCTTGCTTCAATAATTAAAGTCAACATTTATTGCTGATAAAACTTATTGAAGTTTGTATTCAAGACCACAGAGAAGCATCACTGAAGGGAATGATTAAGAGGGATTACTCCTGTATTGATAAATAGTTTAATGAAGTATTTATCAATACAGGGCTGTATATTGCAAGTTATAAGTTCACGTTTAGCCCCCAAAGAGATGATAGTTATTATTTTAGGAAAGAATATAAGATGCGCGAAAGATATTTATTTTGAAAAAGTTGTTACTGCATATTCACATCTACGAATGATATTCATTCAAAAAGGTATTATATATTTGCTTAAGGGTTTATTTATTTTGAAGAGGTGTGCAGACCTCCATGTCGTTCCATGTATAGATGTAAAAGCTCACATTTATAAAGACTTCATCGTTATTTTTATGGTCATCCTTGATACGTATGCGATTCTAGTTTTTCATGTGACAACCTTGATGACTAAACTATGGAATAGAAGATAATTAACTATGACAAAAGCTAGAGCGCACAAGTACTTTGTCCACATTATTTTAATAAGTAAATAATTCAGAATACTGACTAGCCATTTTGATCACCTCTTTCAATTTTTAATGAGAATATTTGAAATGCTTCAAGGAAACTTAATGTTCCTTTAAGTTTTTCTTTTCTATATCTCTTGCTATACCCACTTCTGTTCCTCATAACGACAATTTCAGCATAATTATTGGCATTACGCACCCTCTTTTAGCAAAATTTAAAAATACCACGATTTTAAATTTAATTAAAATATTTATTATATCTATGAGAATATAGTTTGAATAAGCAACGTAAAACTGAAATATTTTATAGAAAGTTTTTGTTAAGATTTCAAGAGGTATTAATTTAAAAATATAAGTTTTTCAGTTTGAGTACTTATAATATTTACTTTTAGTTAAAACATATGATTGTTTGATTTATGTTAAAATAATAATAATTTTATTGAGTGAAATAAAATTTTTACTCTACAGTGTGGAGATATTTCCTTGAACAAATATTCTAACGTTGTATTGTCAGCCTAAAAATTCATTTTCTTTAACTAATTTTGTATCGTTTTATAATAGACCTTGATTCACTAAGCTAACTTATGGTAAACATATCATTTTGCCATAAGTTAGCTTTGAAATTATTTATATCAGTTCAGGCTCGTATCGAATAGGTGCGGGGCACTCTCTATATATTAAATATTTAAATAAAATTCAAATTCAGTATTTATACATAACTATATCAAATATCATGGATCATTAGATAGGTAAACTTTTACATAAATTAAAAAATAAAAATGTTCAAAATACAAAAACATTTTTTGAATATAAATTTACAAAACCGAATATGAATACATAAATTTACATATTTCTAAGTTTTTGTTCTGTAAATTCCTTTAAAATTGCTTGAAAATCTAATTTTCTTGCGTCTTCACTTTCAATCGATATAATTGCTAAACGATTTAATCTATCCTGATTCATTGTCAATTTCAGATAGTTTTTTATTAGTTTTATCCTAGAAAAAAGATTTCTCTCCAGAAGCAATGCTTACTGGAATAGTTAAGAATATTCGGAGAGCAATTAAGTTTGGAAATACCGCCTTAATATCATTATCCAGTAAAAATTTTAACAATTTAAACGGATTCTCAAAAAATTCTGAAGAAAAAATAGATTTTAAAGCTTCCATTTCTTCAACTAGCATTTTTCCGTCTATATTAGCTTCTTTCACCTTTGGTGTATCATTTTCTGTTAACTTGAAATCTGTTAGAGAAATTTCTAATTCAGCTGCATGTTTTTGAAGTTCTTCTTTTTCAATATTTTGAAATTTGCCCAGAAACCCAAATAATTCATTATGAAATTTATAATTGTTCAAAACGATCTTTTAGTGATTCTGTAGCTTTATCTAAAACAACATTAAAAAAAGATATCTTGTATGCATTTTTCGGGTCTTAAATAGGTTTACCATCGCCTTCATAATTGAAATGTTTCTTTCTTTTCCGAAGCCTTTTATTTCGAAATTCTGTTAATATTTCCAAATCTTTTTAGACATCCATTTTTAATCACCTAATATACTGAAATTTTTAATTTTAAAAATAATTATTTGTTAATAAAGATTATCTAATATAATTAGTACTTACCTTATTCAACAATTAGTAATTGTAGTCACAAAATACGACTTTAATAATTATAACGATTAGAAGAATAGCGAACTACAAATGCAAGAAACAATTGACATTTGATACTCTATATATCCACCACTGGCTAGTACGTTTGCGCAACTAGTTGCTCGTGCATATACCTGCATAGTAGTTTACATACGTAAAGTAGTTCACGTACGTAGTACAAAATCTCTCTAATATGCATATTAAACTCAATACTGGTTGGTTGGTTGGGTTTTATGGCGCAAGGCCCAAAAATGGACATACTGCGCCAATTAAACTCAATACATTTGAATTTTTACGGGTATCAGTTTTCTATATTATAAAGTATATATTGTATAATAATATATACATTAATAAATTTCATCCAGTAATGCGAACTTTAAATATATTTTTAATTATTTGAATAATTCATAATTTATCCATTATCGTCAAAAGCAGTTTTCTTTAAATTTTGAAAACTTTTTTTGTTCATTTTGATGGTAATTCGGGGCTTTTTCAAATGCAAGGCCCGATTGGGCCCAATCGCCCTTTATCCGGACCTGTATCAGTTCTTGAATCATTCAGTAGGTAAGATATTTCGTCTATTTTGATTTCTGTCACTCATTTGTCCATTTTTGTCAACTTTTATTGAGCTTACCAACAGTAAATAATTTTTATAATTGCATTTCATAAAAGCTGAAAAACCTCAAAACAGTTAAGGGTAAATTTTAAAATATATTCTCACAAATTTTTTTTAATGAAAATAATTATATAACATTCATTAATGCTTAAATGATATTTTAAAATCAAATTAAATTGAAAGAAAATTCTTTTAACAACATCTAAGTATGCAATCAATTACTGAAATCATTATAAAATTTAATTTTTTTAAATAATCATTTTCTTGATTCTGATCAAAAATTGATGAAACTATATTATAATCTTAAAACAATTATTCGGGTTTTAAACTCAAAGTTAGATGTATTTAGAATAATAATCGGTTATTGTTTCTCAATATAGAATTAAAAATATCGGAATTAAATTATTTTCCATTTCCAGGCATTAAATGGAAAAAAATTAAGCAATTAATTAATAAATAGGTATGCTTACATTTAAGACAAAGTTTGTTTAATGCAATTTGAGACATTTTTTTTTTTTTTTTACATAAATTGATATCTTTATCAAAAACCTGTATTGAGATAAAAAAAATAACATGGAAAATGTCAATTGAAAATAATACTGTATTAAAAAGGAAATTTTAATTTTATAAATATGAAAAATACGGGTAAGAAAATAATTATTAATCACATTTATTATAGAACTAATTGAAAAATACAGTCGATGATCGATTAACGAACATAAACTGCTACAGATTATGTATGCTATCCAAATGGTTCGTCAACCGATCAACGATTTACCATAGAATTTTTTGTGAAACCGCTTAGTTCATTCTGGAATCCCTAAAAATTAAATTAAAAAAGAATGTATAATCAGTAAGCGTATTAAAAATAATACGTATATATTGTCTTGCATATTAATCAGTCCTTTTCATTTTTTTTGTTTATGGGGTGTTGAAGAACATGTCCACTGTGTCGATTGTTTTTCTCTCTTTCAGGAACTGATTAATAGCATAATCGTTGTAAGTATTCCCAATCCTACTAACATCAGCTTGGTTTGGGTGCCATTTTAAGACTATTGCTCTGATATCCTCAAACTTCTTCAAAAGATCTTTAATGGCTGATGTCGGTATTGGTCATCTCTTTTGTCTTCCTCTTATTCAGAAGGGATCGCATTACATTGAGTTTCTAGGTGTCCTTCGCTTAAGATTTTTTGGAATCAGTTTATCTTCATGATGCATTATGAGCTTCTTCAGTTTCAGTTTTGAATGAAATTAAAACCGAAACTAATGGTCTACTTTGGCAATATAT
Organism: Latrodectus hesperus; assembly: GCA_037975125.1. Taxonomy (NCBI): domain Eukaryota; kingdom Metazoa; phylum Arthropoda; class Arachnida; order Araneae; family Theridiidae; genus Latrodectus; species Latrodectus hesperus. The sequence goes on along the minus strand of CM075852.1, from coordinate 109,369,768 downwards.
ATTCTAATGGAATTTTTTTTTCCAATACAAAGAACTCTGAAGATTAAAAGGCACGCATTATAATTCAAAAGAAATGAAAAGCAATTTTTGGTCCTTTGTGTTTCTCAACTCAGCACATTATGCTCCGACAGCCTAGAAGTGTTTGTTAGAATTCGTTTTAGTTCGTTATCCGAATATGTGTTCATTGTCCGAACACAAAAATCTTTGGTGAAAATGTTCATTGTCCAATTGGTTCACAGTCTTAGCTGTTCGTTAACCAATCACTCACTATAATGTAATATATTTCTTATGTGTTGTTGTTGTTCTAATCCCAGATGATGTAGTTAAGCTACACCATCTCCATAAAACCAAAAATGTCCACAAGATCTAAAATAAAATCGGATTCCTTAAAATCTCAAAAACTATATTTTTTTATACATAGTTATAAGTTTCTTTATGTTTGAATGAATATATACTTTTTCAAATTTTCTTTAATAATACCCACATGAAATTAGATAAGGGCTCTAATTAATGCGAAATTTCAAAAAAAAAAAAAAAAAAAAGAAGTTAATTACCTGGCATTATAGTGCATTTAACAAGATAAATATTTCCTATTCTTATTTCAAAAGTTTTATAAAGATGTTTATATTTATCACAGTTGCTTAATTCAAACAATCCGAGGTACATATTCGGAATAAAATTAAAAATATCTTCCGGTAATTATCAACCAATCTGGGACTTGTGGTACCATAAGGATTAATCATCATGACCTTAGATTAGATTAATGCAAACAATTAAAAGAAAAATTAATTATGTAAAAAACATTTGTGCGCATGAATACTAAAAATACAATTAAAATTTTCTTACGCATATAGTAACATTTTCTTTTTGATAAACATATTCTTTAATAAACAAAGTCCCAGTAATATAAAATTTCCTTACTATCTAACATTTATGTTGGGTATTAATTGGCAACTATTTCCAGTATGGTGCTAAGTACCTTACATTTGTAACTCCTGGGTGAGTCGCATAAAGTTTAGTTTATTTCCATCTTTTACTGACTGAACTTTGAATCGCAGATGACTTCTATTTAATAAAGAATAATAAATTAATAAAACTTATTTAGTATTCAAACTCTTACTGATTTTCGAATTACTTAGAAGTTTCTTTCTGATTTATAAATTACTCTGAAATATTCAAAATAACTACCGAATATCTGAAGCTGTATTTATCAGTAATTTTTAATTATTAGTTCTGTTAAAAATGATAAATATTAGAGTAGTTTGTTTTACATTTTCAACAGAAATTTGAAGCTAATGTAAATTATTCATTTCCAAAATGTATGAAATGTTTCTGATATGGCATGAGTCCCAGTATTCTATGCCTAAAAATGCATCAATAGATCAGTTATGTAATTTTTACTAATTATGATTAATTATTACTTAAAGATATAACCAATGGTAGTTTTGTATTTCTTTAATAACAAATCATAAAGCCTTATCCTATTGAAAGTTGTCTACATGAAAAATAGCACGTTTTTATTTTGTGTTATGTTTAATTACACAATAAAAGAAAATCAGCTCTACACATTATGGAACTTGTGAAACATTAATCTAGATTTTTTATACATTTATGCCAACTTTTAAGCATTCATGTAGTCAAAATACAATACTATAAAAAATTGTTATGTTTATATGTTGGACATTAATTAGTGACAGTTCCCAGAATAATGTTACAGTATAATTGTCCAAAGGTCTTCCTCATAGAATGTTTTTCTTTCAACTATTCATTTCAGTAATAATTTTTATGGTAACAACTACTATTGAAATGAATAGTTACAATAATATAATATTTGTTTGTAATAAGATCATATGCTTCTAGTTTCAAGAATCAAAAATTGATGTCATATCCAAAAAAATAAATTTCATCTTGAAATTTTTTTAAATTAAAAAATTATTTTAATTTTGCAAGGAGCTTCGATTACTTTTTTAATATAATGCATACATGTGTGAAGAATTATTATTTATTCTAATAATTTTCTATTAACTTTATTGGTACTGTTCTGGTCATGAACAATTAAAGTGAAGAGGCAGAACTGAATATTTTTAAATAATTGTAATACAAATTTCGATACTTTTCTGTTAGAAATATAGCAATTTGTTATAAGTTAGGAATGTAATGAATTTTTTTCTTCACTAGCAACATAAGTAGAAAGATGATTTTAAGTGTATAAATTCTCAATTTAGTTTCTTACAGAAAACAAAATTTACATTTTTATTTAATTGGAATTTACATAATAGAAAACAACCATTTATATATTTAGTGAAATTAAAATAATGTAAAATATAAAAATGTGGTTATACACAAAAATTGACTGTTTGAGTAAATAAGTGCACTTATTTACTCAAACTGATAAGCAACATGTTAAGCAATGCAGAAACATGATTCTCTTTTAATATTATTAAACAAATCAAATCAATATATATCTAATATGATTATTTAAAATATGGCATACACAATAATTAGATTTTTGAATGCTAATTTCAACATAATCTGATTTTCGTCATATAATTTGTACATTTGCTAAATTATTTAAATATTGCTTAAAAGAATAACAAATTTGTCACTTATGTTTATTTTCAAAATGGAATGCAAAGTAATACATTTTAAGCATGACAATTGTTTTATTTATTTAAGGTGCAACAATACAACTTTAAATGAAAAAATGCGTATTTATTGCCTAATTTAAAATAGCTTCCTTCTAATTTAGTAATTCAAAATAAAATCCTTTATTATCAATATGAGCTACATATAATGTAGACAACTACATATAATGTAGGTCCTATCTTGGCTGCCTAAATTGGACCAATTTTGGAAGCCACGCTTGGTCCTCTCTTGGTCGCCCATATTGTTTCAATGTAGGTTGACATGCTTTATCCTATCTTGGCAACCGACATTGGTCCTTTATAACAAAATGTAGACCATCTAGAATTGTTTCAATATAGACCGCCAATAATGGACCTAGACAAAGCCACGATTAGCCAATATAGGGCCAAGTTAGTTTGCTATTTAGATAGAGCATTCTAGTGTGATATCATTATATATAGATATAAATTAAAAAATTTCGAGGAAAAATTGATTGTATAAAATTACACCATATATTTTTATTATATAATAACAGTTTAATATATGAAAACAATAAGAAATATTTGTTACAATAATTGATAAGCAATGAGAATACTTTTTAAAAATTTATTTCTATCAATATATTAAAATACGTGTTAATAGAAAAAATATAGTTGATTATCTTATGGTTAATAAAATCCATCAAATAAAATTACCTTTTAAACGATAATTAAATTTTAGGCCAATTACAACTCAATCACATCATTAATAATTAATTTTTGCTTAAATTTTTACAAAATGGATAATTTTATTTTGGTGTTCTAGATATTAGCATATTAGTTAAATCTCAAAACTTAAATTTTCATTCATGGCAGATATTTACATATTTTATATCCTTTTCTTCATGTTAAAAAGTATTTAAAAAAATAAATAGAGGAAATTTTGCCACCCTTGCTGAGAAGGACAGGAAATTTTTGTATGTCCCTGGTTACGAGATTTATCAGAAAAAAGAACAATTCCCGCAAACGCTAGGATGAATTATATTTTTCAGAATCAATCGATCAATATGGCTACTTTTCGCGTGTACACAGTATTTTATTTATGTTTTTCCATACAAACTAGTTCAATGACTAGTTAATGGCGTTGAACTGCTGCAAATGGCCGTCGATAGTTAAAGTAAAATTAGAATGCAGATAAATGTATATAATTTGTACATTTGTAATATATTTAAGTGAATAGACAAAATATGCAGCTATGATGTTAAAAAAAAATCTGTAAGTGGGTTATTCTTTCACTTGAAAACAAATTCCAAAACAAATCTATTTTCTTACAAAAACTACGTCAATTGATATGATAAATTACTTATTATTTATATGATCATATGCTCAAATATAAACAATATACACAAGTTAAAAAAATGATATAGTACAATAAAATAAATTATGATTTAGTAACACGTTTGTATTCCACAGCGTCATATACATGTGTATCTGTAAAATTTCTCTTTCTCTTCAATGAATTGCTTGCAATTTTGAACTTTTCAGCTTGTTCGTTTCTTTTGATTCAGTAAGTTATTTAAACCTCATCATCAATAAAAACCTTAATTATGCATGTTATATACATGAATTACAATCGATATATCTATCTAACATCTCACGGGATGAAAAAAATGCACTAAAAGTATTTTATTTGCCATAAAATTTTGGAAAAAATCTCTTAATGATTAATTTCTATGAATTTGAAATTTTATATAAATATCCAGATAATCTTATTTAAGAAATTGACTACTTGAAAGAAACTAATTGAAGAATAACATTAATTGACCATTCATAACTATTATTTTTGGTAATAGTTAACTGTTTCGATTTTATTTATTTAAACTAACTTGAAAAATAATGAAATTATTATTTATTTATTTATTTATCAATACATAAAATAATAAACATGTAAAATACATTGATAAATTTAAATGAATTTTTATGTAAATATTTATAAATTTAGGAATAGTTATGATATTGATGATTGATCTGTTTAAAATTATGGCAATAAAATAAAAATCAATACAAATTTAAATTATGTATAAATATGTCTTTATGGGAAAAGTTAGATTTTGAGTGCATTAATTTTTAAAATTCATAGATTTTGTTTTTTTGTATAAATATTTAGTCTGCAAAGCAATAATAAATTGTTCAAACAAAAATAAAAAACTGTATCATGAAAATCACATAATAAAATTTTGTCATATTTTAATTTGAATTGATAACAAATTAATGATAAAAAAACATTCATGCACATATGAATATTTATGTATGATGTTTTATTAAAAAAAATAAAGTGTGTATCTGCATAAGAAAACAGTGTGTGTGTTTTTAAATACATTATTATGTATACAAATCTATTGGAAAACTACAATTTAAATGGGATATGTAATTTTAAGGTAATTTTAAATCCTCATGAATTTCTCTTAAATTTTCATGATTGTATATAAATTTTTCCCTTACATAACATTTATTTTCAGATATGATTGAAAATATTCATATGGTATTATAACCATGATTTTACAGAATACCTTAATTAAAATAATTTAACTTGTAATTATTTAAGATAAAAGTTTAATAAAAAAATTTTTAGATTTTTACTTAAATAAAAATTTTTATATGTGTAGTGTCACAGTGCAATAATTACTGGGAGAGAGTTGTGTAGAAAAATTATATATAGCAAACCTTATGCATTATCATATATGCTCTTTTTAAAAGATTTTATCAATATATTTTATATAATTAAACATATTTTCACTGTTTTTGTGAATGTTAAATATTTTTTAATACCAGAATTGTAAAGTCTTTTTCAGTTGAAAATTCTGGATAATCTGTTTTTTTTGTCTTTTGTTATTCAACTAACTTTCATCAGGAATTGAGTCTCCCATCATTTAGGAATTTATCTGGCCTGTTAAATTGAAATTCATCATTGTTGCATAGTATAATTTTATCACTTTCTCATTTTTCTAAGAATAATTTTGGTCCAAAAATTAATTCCACTTTTTATTGAGAATTTTTTTAATTTTGTCTTATTAATTTATCTGACACGTTAATTAAAGCATTGGACCTTAAAAGTTAACTTCAAGAAAATCTTTTTGAATAGTTTTTTATTGTGATATTAAATGATAAAAAATTGTAAAGAGAGAGAATGGATTGTTTTTAAATGAGCTTTGTTGATTATTACTTTTTTCTCAGATATTTTTTTGTACATGATTGATAAATTAAGAAATTTGTGTGCGTGGTTGATTTGTGTATCATTTTTATTATCTGGAGAAAGTGATTTTGAATACCTACCCAAAGGCTGCTGGGGTAGGCAAAATATATCATGATTATACCCTCCATGAGAAGTGGTTTCTCCATAAGAAATGAATTTATAGGTTTGCTTGGTTCCTAATTATAAATTTTGAAGACCTAGTGGGTGCCTTACTATGTAAAGGTGAAATCACTTCCATCCCTTGCAATGCTAAAAGGTGATAAAGCAAGTAGGGCATTGGAGAAAAAAATGTTTGATAAGTTACCATTATATACATATATTAAGTGAATCAGATTATCCCATTCATTTTTAAACAATAAGATAGGTATGCATTTCTGTGTGTACTTTTATTAGGATGTGTGTGTGGTTAGGAATTTTTTCTTCCTTTGCAATAAGTGAATGCATCTTTCTATTAACAAAATGTCCTCCATGAAAACAATATCGAAAATATAAACTTATAAACTATTAGGCTGTCTTTTGCATAGTCTCAAAATAAATATTTTCATTTATTAAAAAATTTTGAATATGCTTTTTTTCATGTATTTGTTTTTATATTTTCTTGAAGTTATATATTTTATTGTAGATGGAGAGTGTGATTATCTCTTTTTTAATTTTGTAAATTACATTATAAATAATTGCATCATGGAAAGAATTAAATTTGTGTGTATGAAAAATATCAAAAATTTTAATCATGTAATAAAGTAAAAACATCTGCTGTTTTTAGTTATAGTTTGCTTTAATTAATTGTATGATGAGTCTAATGTAAATCATCAGGATAATCCAGGATAATGTCTAATTATCAGGGTAATGTATAGTGTAACTCATTTTGCTTAACTATTAGCTAGAGAGTTTATGCATTTTGAAATTTTGTTTATTTGCTCATTTGGTAAAGAAAAAGATATGTTTTAAGGTGCATATTTTCACCTAAAAACATTTTATGCATTTATAATATAGTTTATGTATAATTTTGTCTTTAAAGAAAATATTCAGGACAAATAATTTCATTAATTTTTTCAAACAGAAAATATTTTTATATTAGTTAATTTGTTACATTTTTTTTAAATTCATAAAATCCAGGAAGATAATACAAATATTTGATTAATTTATTTTTTAAAATGAAAGTCTGGAAAATAATTATGACTTTTATAAATATATTTTGAAGTATTTCAATTCAATAATATATATATAAAAAACAAGCAATTATTAAATATTTGTTTTTGGTTCCCAGATAAAAAATTTTCTATTTATAATGAAAGAAAAGGTAGTCAAGTTATTTTTGTTATATTCTTGGCATTTAATTTTATAATTGTGTATGAAATAGTTACTATATGATTTAAATGAAAAATTGATTAATGTGTAATAAATCATTTGTGCAATAAGAAATAAATAAAATCTTATATAAATCAATTAGTTAAATTAAACCAAAGGCTGAATCAAAATGTTAAATTACTCTTTGAGCTATATATCCTTTAAAATAGTTTTTGTTTAAAATCTCTATATCTAAATATTAATGATTGAGAATAATAATTTTACTAATAGTTTCATAATGATAAAAAATGTAAACTAAATTTAAAAAAAAATATTAATCAGGCTTGGGACCTAAAATTAGATTTTTCTTGTATTTCTTTTTATAAAATGCTATTAATTTGATTACATTTTCAGATTACAATTTATCAGCATGTTTAACTCAAGATTTTTTTGAAAGTTTGACTTAATATTTATTATTTTTAATCAAAATGATTTTTATTAAATCTAATTTTACTTTAAATTAAATGAGTTTGATTTTAATAGTTTTAGAATATTACTTAGTACTTATATGTCATCAAGTCATGGAAACTTTGTTATAAAATAGCATGTGAACTTGCCATCATTTTACAAGCATCTACACAAAAGTAATATTTGAAAAATACTCATCACTGGCCCTGATTATTGAAGTAATTAATAAGTGGAAATCTTATATTTGAATGTGGTTCTATATTTTATTGTGTAATATTCATTAATTAAAATATTTATAAAAATTAAAAAAATATATATATTTATAAAATAGTACAAGTTTTAATTTTTTTTAAAAATATATTTAATTATAACTTCTAAAAATTGAAATTATTTATTTTTCCTTAGAATTTATTTTTAAAATATTAAAAACTTATGCATTGTATATCTAATCAATATATTTTTATTTTTTGTTTATATTTTTATAATTCTTAAGTAAAAAATATATAATATTCACAATTTGAAAAAAAAAATTTTGCCCTTCATAAATAATAAAAATAACTTTTGTGTTACATCAATTATGTATGATATGCATATCTAAGAATAATTGAGCCATATCATTTAAAATTAAAATTATTAAATATTTACTAACTTAATGCTGATTTAAAATAAATCAGACTAAATTAATTGAGTGATGAAATGTACTCCATATGTATTCAAGTAGATTGGTATTAATTAATTTTTTATTTCATATTATTTTTTAAAATATTGTTATGCATGTGTTTTATTAATTATAGATTTTTTCAAGATTTAAAAAACATTTTTATTTTTAGATATGGATAAAGATAAATCTAAATTTCTTTGAGCATTCATAATGTCGCAATTTAATACTGCAAAGAATCCTCCTTGGGTTAGAGCTAATGGTATGTTTTTTAGAATTAAAAATTATAACTTAACATTTCTCAAAAATATTTAATGAATTTGCTTACTTCTGATTTACTTTAACTATAGCTACTAGCATTGTTCAATCTCAGTCTGGTGCCTCAACAATTCTTACTGCACAGCAAGTAAGTCATGCTTCTGCTGCAGGACTTGCTGCAGGAACTCAACTAGCTGCTGGAGCTCAACTGGCTACTGGCACACAACTGGCTAGTGCAGCTGGATTAACAGCTGGAGCTGGTTTGACTGCTGGACCCACTTTGGCTGCCAATGCAGGTTTAGCTGCAGCACCAGGACTTACTGCTGGTGGAGCAAATCCGTTAGCAGCAGCTGTTGTTGCAGCAGCACAGAATCAACAGGCTCAACAAGGCCCTGCTGTCAGTGCTGCTTATGGTACTGGTTTAGCTACTATAACTCTCACACAGGTAAATACTCTAATAATTGAATCAAAATATAATATATGGGATTTTTTATACTGGTTCAACATTCATTGCATTAGAATAATATAATAGAAAAACAGATTTTCTTAACTTAGCAGATAAAATGTAAATGAAAACAAATCTACTTTTTTAAGTACCTAAAAAAGACATTTTTGTAATTTTAAATTAATAAGTAAAATAAATTGCTGTTGAAAACTACTCTGTACCTTTTTTATACATGTCAGACGAATCAAGTCTCTGTAGTGTTAGATATTTCTTTAATCCCTTGACACACACATTTAGTGACAAGTCAGACCCAGTATTCTTTTTCTCAAGCCAGTGTAGATTTGATAGGTATTATACGCCATTCTATGTCAAGAGATGAGATTTATGTATCCACCTGATTAATAAAAGTCCAAATTTTAAAACCCTATGTACTTGTTAATTTTTACAGATCTTATTGTTGAAATGTTAAGATCTTCTCTAAGTTGTTTTGAATTTTGGAAAATATTATGTGCTTTTGTTTGCAATTACCATAGTTTTGTAATTGCTTTTATTTGAAATAAAATGTATCATCTTTTCTTAGTGTTTTTATCACTTTGTTAAGCTTGTTGAGGTAAGATTTGGACCTTGCATCCAAATGGTTAGTGCTCTGGCATTTGGTTCAACAGTTTATAGGTTTGAGTTCTATCTTGGGTTTGGATGTTGTTGGTGCGTCTAATTTGTTCTCATGTGTAAAAAAATGACTATAAATCAATAAACCAACTTGACAAAAGATGCCAAGATTAGATTTGAGGTGTAGACAAACTATATCTCAATACTTTTTGTTTTGCTACTTTTCTGATCCCCAATCTATGTAAGAACAGTAAAGGTGCAGTTAAATGATATCAATTCATCATCAGTCCCTATTTGTGATTTATCATAGGCCTATAAAAATAAGTACCAATCCTTTAAATTGAGAAGAAAACTAAAATTTGCCAGGATTACCCAGTTCTTGAAATATGCTTGTAAAATTCAATGATGCAGAATAAAGCTATTTCTTTTTTTTATATATTAATTCAAACTATATAAATATTTAGACTCACCATGCCTATATATTGATACAGCTGAAAATAATGATAGTAGGATACTGCTCTTCAGAATGAAAGGTCCTGGATTCAATCACAGCTGCTGTTAAACAATAGGAGATGGATGCTATACTTCTGCATTCTGCATACATATCACTGTCTATAACAGCCCGCTGTCTATAAAAGATTTTCCCAGAAGCCAGTTTGAAAAATGGGTACTAAAATGCCTCACAATGATTTAAGTCCATTAGGCTGTCTACTATGCAGTGGCTACTATTTTGTTTGTTATGTTTTAAAATTTCATGTATAATTTAATTACATTTGTTCTAGATATCTTCTGCAATAATTTTTTTTGTAAAAAATGTTGCATATAACTAAATTTTTGATGATAAAATTTTTTTTAGAAGATTAATATCAAAAGATATTAATTCTATAAGTACATTTTGGAACAATTTAATTAGGTTATCTAAAAATGATTATATTAAGATTAATTTGCTTGTATCATCAATAAGTAAACAACTCCGGATTATATTTTTAATATACTTTTTTTAATTGTCATTTGAAAAGTACACTTATGAGAATAATATTTAAAATGTGTATGTACATTGTAAATGAATAAGTGATTTTTTAAAATTTAATGTCACCTTTTAGAAAAGTTAACTAGTAACTTTTTTATTTTCTGTCAAATGCAAATAACTGATATTTTTTAAGGGAACCAGTGATGTTAACAAAATCATGTAAGCATTTATACTGATTATTTAAATGAAATAAAATGTCTAATTAAATAGTAATAGAAAATAAAAAAAGGAAGCTTCATATGTAAATAAATGTTCATCATATCAAAAACCAAATATATATATATATATATATATATATATATATATATGAAAGCTTTTTTTACTACCTTATTTATGAAATTTTATTGTTAAGCGTTTTTTTTGAGAAAAAAATAGCATAAAAATCTCAATCAAAGAATTGTGCAAAACATATTACTTAGTGTATCACGAAACTTAAATCAGGACAAACAAAAGAAGTGTAATAAATGCTGTTGGAATAACAGGGAATGTCATTACAAAGCTACAAAACTTGGGAGTATCTTATGCCACGCAGGACTAGATTGTTGTGTTGTGCTTTTAATAATAACTGTTCATTGAGACAGCAGGCATTGATCAATAAAAAAAATCCTTTGGCAACAGAATGAATGGTTGCTCTTGACTATGAATTGTGTGCAAGTGCTGTTTTATCGACAAATCATGATATAATTTAAAATATGACATTTGATATGCTTTGGAGTGCTGTCAAAATTACTGCATATTCATTTGAGGAAAGTCACATTATTGATGAGATTGGTTGATAGTATAGATTGGAATCAGCATAAGTGAAATGTAGAAGCTTTCATATTATTTAAAATTTTAATTTGATGCTTCTAAGATGATTGAAATACACTTAAGATACTAGACTTCATGTTGTACCACTGGTGATTTTTTCTTTTAGCACATTATAATTCCTGTCCTGAAAACATTTCTACTGTCTATATGCACCCACACATATATACATGTCTGAATCTACAACAATATAGCACATGAAGTGGGCAGCATGTTTACCTGATGTGAATTTTATTGAGTATGTCTGAAACATAATAAAACCACATATTGTAATGCGATAAAGAGCATCTTTTGTTGTTGATACTTAGAATTTTTATTTCTTCCTGAGTGGAATAATATTCTTCCCAAAAATATTATCAATAACCTTATTGCATGTACTTGTTAAAAACAGTCTGGCAGGTTCAACAGGTCGAGGAAATTAAATGTCATATTAAATATTCTGTCATAATGTATAAATGTTATTATAAGTATATTTTTTTCTATCTAACAAAATTCTAACCCTGAAGCATCTCTCTGTGTTCCTTCAATTGTTTCAAAATATCAAAATTCTCATGAAACTTTTTCGTATTATATTTTATTGCATTTGTTTACTTTTTTGCTGGCTTGCCAAAAATTATTTATGTTGTGTAGATCATTTGAAATATATGTTGTCAAATGCTTTTGAATGAATTAATCACTAAAACTAAATACTTCTTAAAAATAAGTTACCTTTTCATATAAATCATTTTTGTAAGAGTCTCTTACAAATTCCTAGAAACTGATTCAAAATTTTTTCAAAAATTTTGAAATTTCTGGAAATTTTTTAGAAATTGTCTTTTATTTTAATTTTTATTTGAAAAAGTTTTCTTCGAATGTTTTGTTACAATACTAATGTTAAAATTGTATTTCTTATTGAATTTTTGTATATTTATTTTTTTATTTTTTAAATTTAATTACAATTAAATTTTTAAGAACTCACATAATGGGGCCACATTAAAAATGATTTAGAGATGAGTATACAAGAAAGTTTATTATTTGGAAAGGTCATCTTTTAATTATTGAAAATTTTCAAAAGAATTGATCAGAAAGAATGTCTTTGATCTCTTCAGAAAACAACAGTTTATGAATTGGCACAATGCCAAAGATCAAAGACAAGCAAAGCTATTAAATAGCACGTACCCTAGCAAAAGGCAAAAAGAATTATTAAAGCTCAATAGAGACAGTCTAAGGAAAGCAGTGGGACTACTTACAGGACATTGCCACCTTAAAAGACATCTCACCATAATGGGAGTTTTAGATGATCCCACTTGTAGAGGTTGTCATTATATGGAAGAAACTTCAATACACATCTTATGTGAATGTGAAACCTTTTCTGCACATTCTTTTTCAAGACTTTTCTGATTTGAACACCTGGGTGAGCACTTCATTGAACCTAGGATGTTGCAGGAAATTCCTGTAAAATGTCTGCTGAACTTTGCTTCAGCCACTGGTCTCTTCAAATAGGGCTTTCTGAGGGGTATAGTACAATAGACCTATGGTCGCAGTGCTAGGTTCTTTTGGACCACCCTAATTTTAAATCTAAAAAATCTAAAAAAAAAAAAAATTCTTGAAAATTGAAGTGGAATTTTCTGTATGCTGTTTTTTTCTTGCAACAAATAACCATATCCTTGCATTTACTACTTAAATTGTATATCATTATTGCATTATGTATTGTGATTAATCACAATTTTTATTAGTCCATTTTCTGATTCTTTTCTTCATATTTTTTTATTGTTTCATACATTGTGTTTCACAAACAATTGCTTATTTTAAAGCAAATAGAATTATAAAAATCTTTATTTTAAAATGACATTTCACCTTTTTTAAATTCTAGGAAATTTGTTTTTATATGCATTTTTCCCTTTACTGATATCAAATCCCTTTTAGAAATTATAGATAACAATTTATTTACTATGTAAAAGTTCGATTATATATATAGTCAGTAAGCTTATGACATTATTGAATGCTTAAAAGCTCATAATTTACCATTTGTACCTGAAGATGCCTAACTTTCTTAATATTCCAATAACTAGGCTAATTGAATTTTTCATGAAGATCAACAGGATGTTAGTTGTAAATAAGCAAACAGTGACTGATTAGAGAAGTCATTAAAGAATCTAAATGAAATTGATTTATAAGTTTTTTAAAAATTTTAAAAATATAAAAAGATAAACTGAGCATAATGTTGTATATTACATATACTTTTAAATTATATATGTCTGAAAATTGATTTTCTACTATGCAAATTTTATAAATAAATATCATATTTTTGGATTGCAAACAAGTTTTATGTAAAAATTTTCTTACCATTGATTACAATTGCTCATGGGAACTCGTTAGTCATAAAATTTTCTTGCGTTGATAAAGTTGTTATTTATGATTACCTAAGCAAGGAGCTGTAAATCTTATCTTTGGAATTTTTTATTACACAATTCTAAAGCATGTAATTAATACAAAATCTTTAAGCATTATATATAGTCATGTTCTTTTAAAAGATATTTTTTAGTTTTATTTCAGAGATAATTGAATATTAATTTTTAAAAATATCTCCATTTTAACCAATTATTAATTTTATTGCTAGCGTTTTATAACATTTTACAACTCTGAGGTTTAAAAAGTAAATTCTTTTCTTTTTAGAATGCCTTACAACAAGGAGCAATGCTACAGCAGGTAAATATTGTTTAAGGAAAAATTTCTTGATTATTCGCATACTTGAGTAGTGAAAGGAATTAAAATTCTCCATCAAAGAGAGAGAAAGACTCTCTCTCATATTTCAATATATTAAATAAATAAAAATGCACACTTTATAAATTAACAATATTTAAAAATAATTTTGCTTGTTCAAAATATTATGTTTTCACAGAACTATCATGTAGAATAATTAATTTTGTAATTTTTTAAAATCAAAGTGGATTATTGATTATACATTAAATATTTTGAAGTCATAAAAAATGTGAAATTTATCTGCAGAATTTAAAAAATTGTTTATTTTAATGTTTTCTTTCTCATAATTATTTTCTTTAAAATTTGTAAAAAATTTTAACCTGCAGAAAAATTTAAATTTTTTTGTGAATATTTTCTTTCATATCATTTTAAATTTTATTTTTATATTTATGTACTTTAAATTTCGGCATATTCTTTTCTCTTTCTATATGCCTGTATAATAAACTTATTATCAATTATATATAATTGTGTTTACAGTGTGTGAATTTTTTTGCATTATACAGTAGATGCTTGTTTTTATGAGCTTCTAATTTACATACATTCATGTTTTTATGATCTTTGCTCTGAGACCATACATACAATGATAATTTTAACTCCCATTTAGAGTTAAAATTTTGAAAAATCCCTCTTTTTCAAACTTTTGTTTTTGACAGATAGTTTTCTTTGAGTTTTTTTACATTTTTATTTTTATGATCGCATATTTTTAAGATTCTTTATTTGATTTTTTTATATAATGTCTGAGTACTTGGTTCATTCTTGATTAATTAAGAGACATGTACAAGCATTCCAGATATTGTGGGAACAGGCATTTGATGGTAAACAACTGAGTTGTCAAATTAGGTTTCTAAGCAACGTGAGAACATAGAACAGGGAAAAATCTGTATGCAAGAACATAGAAAGGGTGAAAAGTCTAAGCATCTGAATTTTGTTCTATTGTTTGTTAATTTTTTCATTTAAATAACTCAAATTATGAAGTTTTGTCTGTCGAGAGGGAGATTGATCCAGTTCCATGAAGATTTGCTACAGTTGATGAAATGAACATCTTTATCATTTGAAGTAAAAATAATAGAAGTCCACAGAAAAATATTAAATGAGACAAAAATTGAAAAGAAGTATAGAATTTCAAAGAACATCTTCTCAACAATTTTAAAAATTTGGAAAAAAAATTCTGTGGAAAAGTATACAGTACCAGCCTAAGTGCTCCTTCTTGAAAATATTGTTGGAAAACAAAGCATCCTAAACTGGAAAGTTATGCTTACATGATTGAGAAAAATGAGAGGAATTCAATTCCTGTTGATGATAATGTCATTAAAGTTATGCATTATGTTATCCAACTGCTTTGTTATGAATCTGGACATAAGAGATCTCAAAGCATCAGACAGCCGACTTTAAAAACTTAAAACCAGACACTAAGCATTAGAAAATTTTGTTTTGAATAACGCCTGGTCTAGAAGATGGAAAAATATTTTCTGGTAATATTTTTTACCTCATTTTCTAGTAACTGAGTACTCTGTAAGATGTTGATCGACATTATCCACTTCGCCCATTGTATTGTTGTAGTCAAGGACTACCTTCGGTTTCAATTTCTTTTCTTTTTTCTTATCTTCAAACTCAATCATTTCTGCAGTATGGACTGAAGAAAGCATACAAACATCCTTTTTATCATGCCATTTTATAGCAGTAACTTTTTCACGTTGAAAAGTGAGAACGTCACCTTTCTTAATTTTTTTTAAAATCGGATGGCAATTCTTTTCTAACTGCGCATACTGTGCCATATATGTCAGTACAAAACTGTTGCACTAATACTTCGGCCAACATTGGAGAAGTATAATAATTGTTGGTGATCAGACAATATCCTTTTCCTAGCAGTGGTTTCATCAATGACATAACCATGTGACCAAACATTCCAAGATGTTCAAATTCAGTATCAAGTTTTGTACCTTTTCTAGTGTAAATAACACTGGTAACAATGTAGCCCGTTTTATTCTCGAAAACATTAACGTGTTTATCCCAAAGCAAGATCTTAGAGGCATGTACTGAATCCATCCCAGTCTACCCTTGTACAGCATCAGACTTTCGTCTACAGTCACATCGCGATATGGAACGTATTAAAAAGAAAATTTTTCATTTAGATGTTGAAAAATTGGCCAAATTTTATTAAGTTTTGGATTAGGATGATTGAGTAGATCAATATCTTCATTGTTCACAAAATGCAGATATTTTCTTATTACTTGAAATCTATCATATGTCATAACATTCTGGAAGAATGGAGTTTCAACACATTTCTTTCTTAACCAAAACATATCCACTGCTGGTTTTTTTACAATACCTTGCAAAATATGCAATGCAAGAAAAATCTTAATTTCACTATCATTACTCAGAATCCACCTTTTTGCTCTGCTTTTTGATTTTATTGTTTGTGTTTGAATGCATTGTTCTGCATATCTATTAGTTTCTTCGGTAATTCTCTGCAACAAATTGCTATCATAAAACAGATCAAAGTATTAAATTTCTCGGGTGAAATTTGAGATATGAATTTCACCCGAGACACAAGTATGTTGTACCTACTTGTGTCGGCTAGAACGGAAACCTCGGAGAGGCAGGTGGAAGATTAGCCAAACATAATGGATTCCAATCTCTACAGGACGAAATATCACTATCATCATCGCTTTTGATGTAATATTCATTGGTAGAACTATCGGTATTCAATCCCAAGGAACCTAAACTATACTCCTCGTCGGTGTCTGAATTGGACATTGGGAAAAAGAAAATATTTCCGAAAAAACTCACCAAAAAGCAACCGAAAGTAAATGAGAGAGCAAAACTCCGTCTTTGTTTTTCAATCCATTCGTGTCTTTGTTTATCAGAGCAGCTAACAGCACCCAAATTTTCCTCTCCCAACCGAAGTCGGTAAAAAACTAGGACAACTTGTGCCATCTATTAGGAAAATATTGAACTAAGTATCCTAAAGTAGAAACGAACCCAGCTCGGACTTCACTAAATAGAAACGTTAATTTTTCTTCTGCCCTAAGTCAGTTCGAGCATCACAAATATTGCACAAAGAAGTTGCCCGAACTGAATTCAGGTGACACTGGCAAGGGGTTAAAATATTTTTTTAGAAAAATATTGTTAATTTTATAGAAGTGACTTTGAAATGTGTTTCTCTATAAAAGTGACAGCAATATTTTTTAATTTTAACTAAAGATTTTTATTCAATTTATAATGAAATGAGATTAAGAAGAAATGCAATTAATTATTGCTATTAATTTGGCAAAATAATTTTAAATTATTTATTAGTAGCATGTTGACAAATTTAAGATTAATATTTATTTTATCAGTAATGGAAAGGCTATTGATAGTATTCTTTTTCTACATCAAATCTATATAAAATCATTTGACAGAATAGAAGAATATGAAACATTAAATTTTCTTCTAATAAGTAATGGGTTTATTTTATAATAAAAAGAATAATACAATATCGATAGTTTGTTTTAGAAATATCTTATCATAAATTCCTTTCTTTTATTATTAATATAATTTGTTGAATTATTTAACTACTCAATTTTCTTCATACAGTGTAGCATTTTTGAACTTTAAAAAAAATACAGACATTTTTACAAAATGTGTCGTATAAATCAATTATGGTTTCAAGATTTGTACTTTTCCAATTTCTTAGTCTGACAGGTGAATTGAGCATATTTTGTAGAAAGACTAATTAGCACCAGTATAAGCTAACAAAAACAATTATTAAAAAAACAACAACTAATTTAACTATTTTGGATGCAATTACATAGTTAAAGTGATATACAATTCAGGGATATATCTATCTTTATTAAAAATTCCATTTTTAACATAAAATTCATACTAGCAATAATCTATTAAAGTCTTTATTATAAATTGAAAAGAAATATTGACTTTATTCTAAGGGGAAAAGTGAATTTTATGAAACAAGTGCTAAATTTGATGAAAGAATGTAAAGACACTAATACTTGCAAACAAAATAAATATATGATTTACTATAACCTAATATTATAACTACACTTAGTGTGGAATGATTCAGATAAACCTTTATTTATGTTGTCACCTTAGAAATATCTTTTAAAATTGTTTCTTAACACAATTTCATACAAATATATAGCTACATTTCCAAAACTTCATTTCCACATTGACTAGCATTTTAAATTTATATTATCTTTTAATTTAATCTATAAGAATATAATTTCAACATATTATTAAATTTTGAATACAATGTTTTGGTTAAGAATAATTTTAAACTGTTCCATTAAGTGTTTTCTTGTGATATAATGTGTAATTATCAATTCAAGGGTTAAATAGGTAACTTTTTCTTCCACTTAGGGCATTGCAATTCCTGCATCATTAGCAGCTACTACACAGGTTGCAAATGTTAATGTAAGTATGATTATTTTGTATCAACTTGATCTTTATTAATTCCCAATAATTTGAATTTAATTGATAATTGACAAATAAACTCTAAACTTAAACACCAGTAACTAAGGTATATATATTTTACATTATGTCTCATCATTCTAAACATAAAAGACAATTTTTTTACTTTGTACATTTTCCAACATTATGATCAATAATGTAAAAAATATGTGAGCAAAAATTTTATATGTTCAGTTAGTTTAATTTGATAAATAATTTTTAATGTTTTATCTCGGTGCATTGGAAATAAACTTAAATCTTTTGATTTAGGTATTTATTTATATTTAACGTTGTTTGATGGAAAAAAAAATTAGTGAAATTTTCACTTATATGTTTTGTTATGTGCAAAAGTCAAAAATGGGGAATATACACTTCTTTATGGAAACTGTAAATCATATTTGAATGTTTGAAATTTACTCTCTACTTACATTTTTTGTATATTTTACTTTACTTTCATTTAAATGACTGTAAACACACTATTTAATCTATTTGAGCATATTGTTTGATTTTTTTATTGTAACATTCATTTTATGGAATATTTTATTTAGAATGGTATGGTGGTTGAAATAGCTCGTTTACCACAACCTGGTGTAGCACTTCCAACGTCACTTGCAACAACACAAGTAGCTACTGTTAGTTACCCTGCTCCTAGGCTTTTAGGTCAAACCACTCAGTATCAAGCCCCCCAACAGCCTCAGGCTCATCCCCAAGCTGTTGTTCAGCAAGCTGCTGTACAACAAGCTGCAGCTGCTGTTATACAACAGCATACAACTCCTCAACAGCACCAAGCCCAGCAGCAGCAGCAACAACAGTATAAGCACAGAGTGTTTACTGGAACTGTGACAAAATTACATGAAAATTTTGGTTTTATTGATGAAGACGTGTTTTTTCAAGTCAGGTAAATTTTGAGCATTTATTTTAGAGAAACTCAGTTTATTTAATATAATAAAATTATTCAAGTTGCTTCCTAATATCACCCCAAAAAAAGGAAATCCCTTCCATTTATAATTAAATTTTATATTTTATTAATTTTTTTAAAAAATATAAAAATATTAATCTAATTATAAATTAAACTAATACTACATAACTGCTTCAAGGTACAAGAATAAATGTATTGATAAAATTATCTTTGGAAAACAATGTAAAACTATTGGGGATTGTAATATCTTAAATTTTAGATTTATTAATAAGAGTGATGTTCATGTGATCAAATTTATATGTGTATTCTTTTCCACCTTTCTGTTAAAATAATTACATAAACTATATTTCCCATTATCTTTTTACACACAGCCAAAGTGCCATTGCAAAATTTGATGTTGGAATTTGAATTTATATGTCATTGAAATTGATTCATTGTCCCTAATACTGAAAATATAATCGATAGAAATGATCAAGAACATCAGCACTCTGTTGTATTCAAATCAACCATATGGCATTACACAATATGCTCTCCTTTTTATTCCTTTTTTTGACATGACATTTGCTTTATTTGCATTTCCTAATATCTTCTGTATATAATGCCTTGCATTTTGTAAAGTTTTAATCTCTGAACTAGGCTTTAAATATCGATAATCCAGATATTATATAATAAACATTCAATGTTTATTCAAAATCAACTTTAAACTGTCAGTCTTGGTTTAATTAGCCCTCAAGTAAAAATATGACTATTGAGCGACATAAAACAAACCAATCAATATAGATATGTTATAATCAATTTGGAACCAAGTTTTTCCAGATATTCTCATTTTTAGTGTAGAGTTTAGGTAACTTGAAAGTAAATATCATTATTACTTATTTCAGCGTCTTCAAAATCTTGGGAATGTAAAATTTATATATTAATAACGTATTATATATATATTATAATACATTTATATATAATTAACTTATAAACTATAACTTTATTTTTCATGCTACTTTTTATTCCTTGTATGTATGAGGACTTGAGTCAGTTTAGCAATATATTTTAAACTATACTGGCATATTCTTTGAACTGAACTTTGATCATACTTTCATGTATTTTTATAACTTTCACATATATTTTAAGATTGTTATAAGTTTTACTATAGAAGCTATAAAATCTAAACTGTTCTAAATGATTTTACTCTGAGGTTTGATGTTAGCAACTGTATATTTAACACTCTGACTTTGTTTAATAGTTTATGTATTCAAATCGCACCTTAGGCTTGGTTGTTTCTATAGTGGCTCAGAATTCACATAAAACTGTTGATCTGATTTAATTAGCCTTCAAGTGTAAAAAATGACTGTTTAATGTCAAACAAACCAAAATAATCAGGTTGAAAAATTTTATGCTAGTTTTGTTCTTTTTCAATTTATGAAAGTTCAAATTAAAATTTTTAAATGCTTTCTGATTTCTCATTATCTCTACTCTTTCAAAAACTGAATTGACTGGAAATTTGATAGTTATTTTTGAAAATGTTTACTATTTTTCTATCTCAACTCATTCTTTCAGCTACAATATTTTTGCAACTTAGACTTAAACTTCATAATGACTATCATCTATCAGTATAGTAATTCCAAAAGTTATGGATTTGATATGTTTCTTTGTTTTCTACATATTTTAATTCTTTCTAATAAAGTTGTGAAAATGGGGCTGAATTTTATTAAATTTCAGTAAATGCATTAGGTATTTCATATTTGTTATTTCCCTCTTACTGTCTAAAATTCTTAGTTTGATCTAATATTTGTTATTTTAAACTCTTTTACATTTTCCTTTTGAAACTGACACTCATAAAAATCTAAAGATATTCATATTTTTAGTAACATTTTAGTCATAGTTCCACTTATAATGGTTATTTTTTTAATTTTTAGTTTTCCTTTTTCTTTAAAAATAAGAACTATAGAACTATAACTTTAATAAATTAATCCATTTTATTCATTGTTTAAATGCTGGTTTTAACTCAAAATTGTAATTTTTTTTTCAAAGGAAAAATTTTACTGAGGATGATAAGATTGATCTAATAAATGAACAAAAAATTCTACCTGCTTTTGAGGTCCAAGTGTGCTATTTAATCAAAGTTTCAAAGTTCTTGTAAAGATTTAAATCTTAAATCACTAAAATGTTTAAATATTCATATAAAAATTTACTTATATATGTTTATTGCATTTGTGTAAATATATATGATGTTTTTTAACATTCTGGAGATGAAATGCATGTCAGTGATTGTTTTATACATTTAACTAAACTAATAATTAAATTTATGAAACAACTAAATGTTGTTGCATGTTTAGTTTCTAACTCATATCAAATTAATGGAAAATAAGCAGCTGATAACAACTTATGTCATTAATATTTTTGAGAATTCATTTAATTAGGGAAAAAGTGATAAGATTAAGTAACAAGTATAGAAAATGATTCTAGCAAAGTGTTATTTGAAACAATACAAATCCAATTATCCTAGAAATAATGAAAACTCTTATCTTTCATAGGCAGCAGTCAAAACATTGCTAGAAGTGTTGGGTTTTATTTCAAAGTTGAATTGTTGAATTCCAATATCAATTTTAAGTAGATAAATGTTGAATTATTATCATTATTTCTTTTTCATTGAAATAAAATGATTATTGTGTGAGAAACTATTAATGTTCAATTTTTAAGTAAGTAGTAAAATTATTTTTCAGAAGTTACCATGAAATTATTATTTACTGTATGTTCATATTATCTTTCATTCACAAAATTTTTTTTAAAAAAATATGCAAATTAAGAATTAAATTTTACTAAGAGGATTTCAATTTTGTGTTCTATTTTAATTTTCCCTTTATATTAGTTTATTAAGGTAAAAATTAATTTTTTAAAATAATATTTTATTTTTATATAGTTCAGTGAAAGGTAATTTACCTAAAGCTGGTGAGAGAGTTCTAGTAGAAGCCACTTATAATCCTAATTCACCTTTTAAATGGAATGCTACCAGAATTCAAGTTCTTCCTAATCAAGTGCAGGTAAATATTGTATTACTTTTCAATTTTTTGTTAAATGAATGGTTAGGAACTTTGGTAGAGTTGTTGATGATTAGTAAAGTTACCTAATATCCAGTTGATAGCTGTTATTTTTAATTTGTAAAGAGTCTATAATATTAATAAAATAGGTTAATAGGTTATTTTATGATATTATAATATAGCTTACTATTTTTTATATTTTTTTGCGTTATTTATGGCCCATATACTTTTTTTATAATCAAAGAATTCTTATTAATATTATTTATTTTAATATTCTTACTTATTAAATTGTTTTTATTGTTGAAAGCATTTTTTTTAAAAATTTTAATAATATTCCATGTAACAAATATTCTTTCAATGTTGGCTTTAATTTAAATAAAACTCAACATTAGAAAAGCTTTTTTTCCTTACATGATATTTTTCACCTTTGTAGAACACAGAAAAACACTTCAAAATGAGCTTTTTGAATGGAAATTTTGTTTTAGTGTTAACTTTTCAATTTTATTTTGATAAAAGATAACAACTATTGTGTACTGGATTGCCTAATGGTCAAAATCAATTTCTTGCTTGATTATTTTAACATCTGTTGCATATTATTGCCTTCAGGGTGGATTTCATATATATTTATATATATATATATATATATATATATATATATATATATATATATATATATATATATATATATATATATAGTAGGCTGTAATTACACGTCATAATTCCCATTATTGACTGGTATTGAATCTTGGACCTTATATTCTGAACAATACAATCCTATCATTAGATCACCATGAGCACTATGATAATAACATTTGAGTTTTTCATTATGTAAAAACTGAATTTTTATTTTATTAATTTTAGATACAAACAAACAATGGCCAGCCTGGCTTAGGACAACAAGGACAATCTGCAGCTGTGATGGCTGCTGCAGCTAGAGTATCTATGGGTATCAGTGTCTCTCAAAATATGAACATGAATGCTGCAATTGCGAATATGACTAATAATCAGAATGCCTTTTCTAATGTTACGCAGCAAAACAGATGGCAAGTTCAGCAAGAAATGGCTGTTATGGAATCTTTAGGTATTCTTAATCTTAATTCTATTTTTAAAACTCGTCAGTGACATTTTTGTAATAATTAAGAAATTTTTGATTATTATACTATGCTTAATTGCTTGGATTTCGATTAAAATATTTTATACTCAATATTTTTTAGGTCAACAACAACAGCGTTTGAATATGCAACACAATGCTCAAAATGCTTGGATAGCTGAAATGGAATATGGGGAAATGATGGATAATAAAAGTGAATTTTTCATTTATGTTTCTTAAATTGCAAAATATACAGCTGCAAAAGAGCAAGCTAAGAATTGTGTTTTTTAAAACTTGGATCTAAGAAAAATGCTTTTTTCCATACATTAATAAAGCTGCTTGTTTATATATTTAAGAGATGTTATTTTATGTCATGTATAAATTTCTGTTGATTTTTTTTTTTATAAATTGTGTTATTTATAAACAATTTTAATTTTTAGATGAGCTTAAACAGTGAATTATAAAAGAATAAAGTTTTGTGTTTTATAATTCCTGGACAAGAAGGGATTTTTTTCTTTAATTTTAAATATTTTTTTTGATGTAAAAAATAGTGTATGTGACTGTTGAAATATTTTTATTGTTATATTTATACTCTTATTTAACTTTTATTTTTCTTATGGTTAATTAAATAATTTTCTATTGTATTAATTTACATAATAAATTCCATTTCCTTTTTTTTATCCAATTTTTAAAATGTGTCCAAATAAAGATTATTTCTAATCTAATCTATTGTTAAATAAAGAGAAAAATGTTGATGTCATTTATTAAAAACCAGTTTACTCTCCAAGTTACAGGCTACCAGTTCAAAAGGCATTTGCCTAAAAATTTCCCACATACAATATCTTATCTTCACCAATCCTCTTGGCCTCAGGTATTTCACAATAATTCATAATAAATGTAAGTGGCAACATTCCTTTGGCTCTTTTTCGTTATCCTTCAGATCACCTGATTATTCTGGCAGGTACCAATTATTTTACTAGTGATCATTTTGAATGTTGTTTTCTAATGAAGCTGTATAGATATTTTTCTGAAAAAAGGATAGATTTTTGATTTAAAAACTGTTAGTGCAACTACAAGTATTAATAAAAATAGTGCATCAGCATGTGTGTAAAGAAATGGAAATGCCACAAGTATGAAGACAGCTGTAGGAATTTTGGTTTCATTTCAGTAGTAGTCAATGAAGAAAGGAGACTGTTCTAAAGTTCTATAATCCTAAAGTATAAATGCAATAAATTGAAACGTTTCTTTCAAACATATTGGTTTGAAAAATCACAAATATTTTAGCAATATGCACAAATAGTTGCACTGGGATTCTCATTCCTTGCTGGATTTCATATCTGTGAAATTTTACTATCAGCATTTACTATTATGATTAGCTAATATAATTTGGAAATTAATTTCGAAAAATGAATGATAATGTTGCTTCTAATCCTTTAGTTGTCATGACAAAATCAAACCAACATTAGAAGCCCAAAAATTTCCAGAAAAACGAAAAATCAAGAGGTTTGGAAAACACCTTATCCAATTTAAAATCGACGCAATTTAAAATATACTCAAGTGGAACTTGTGAAACTTAGCAGATTTACTCTTTGTGCAAGCCTTAAAATTTTGTCAATTCTTATCACCAAATACCTCAAATTGCTTAACAACAAGTTTATTATGCCAAACCTTATCAAAAGCCTTTGTCAGAGCCAAAAAGGCTACCATTATATGATTAGTAGATTGCAAGTTTTGGGCACCTCTAACATTGGTAACAATATAATATTTGTTCAATGGTATAGTGTTCTTTTCTGAAACATATTGCTCCTTCAGTAAAAAGTTATTTGCTTCAAGATAATGTATTGTGTATTTGGTAAAATAAGTCTGAAAGTAAATGTATTTAGCAACATTTTCTCCATTAATTTAGAAGATATGCATGTGGAGGAGATAGGACAGTCAGTGACTGTGGAGAGTCAGCCACTTCGTTTGCCTTCCAAATGGGAATGACTATGCCCTTTTACCATTCAAGTGTATACAGCCTTTTTTCCATCACAGATTTAAAGTATCTAATAACCAAATTTAACCTCTATATAAAATGCTCTCTTTATAAATGCAGAGCATTAGACCATGTATATTATCAGGTCTTTGGGATTTTTTCAATTAACTTCTTCTAAAACACTGTTTAATTCAGTAAAAGTTAGTTGTGAAAATAGAGTTACTAAAGCCTGAATTACATCATTCATAAATTGTGTTTCTCGCAAATGTTTCAATCAATTTGTCGCCACTATCAAAATTCAATTTACTTTATTGTTTGTAATGATTATCTTGTAAGTCTATTTTATAATTGTCAAGAATGTATCTATTTGGGTCTAAAATTGTATTACACTTTTCCTCTAGAGGATTTTGTTTATCTAGAATCCTCGCCAATTTCCTCAACTTAGACGAATTAGTATAGCTGTATCAAACTTAACTGTTGAATTTTGAAAAATTATGCAGTGAGCAACAAGCTTACCCCTTACACTGTATTAAAACACACATATATCAAGAGCATTTGTAAAGCTATTTTATCATTCATTAAACTTCGTTAACATGCTTTCTTATCAATTCGAAAACTTGCATGAATTTTAAATATAATTGTATTATCTTTACTACTTTTCTAAATTCTTCACAATTGTACAGAGATGAAATATATATTTTATGTAATATATATCAATAATATATTACATAAATATATTGTAAAATATGTACCTATGGAAAAATGCTGATTATTTTACTGAAGCTTTGACATGAATGGTCTATTATCTTTGTCAAGTTTCAAATAAGTTCCTAGTTTTTTTAAAAAAAGGTTTTTCATATTGTTATTTATGAACTTTAATATTTCTGAATGTTTCATAAAAGCTTTTTTGTTTTAATGATAAAAATTGTATTTCTATATAATGATAATATAAGTAAATATTAGAAAGGATTAATCTTTCCCTAAAAACTTTTTTTATAAAGATGTCCATCTCATTCTATTCAGTTTAATGAATTTTATAACATCTTTTACAAAAAGTATATAGCTCAAAGTAATATTTCTCTTTCACATTCCTATATCAAAAACTTCACCACATAAATGATTCTTTAAAACTATCCTCTCAAAAATTGTCAGAGCTTCCTCCTTTATAGAAGCCCGGTGACTTAGTGACAGCGTTTCATGCTCCCATGACACAGGTCCGAGGTTCGATGCTCGGGCTGGGCAAGGTTGACTCAGCCTTTCATCCCTTCAGTGGGTCGATTAACTGAGTACCAAGCATGCTTGGAAACTAAACACTGGGGGTCATACGTTAGGCTGACCTCCTAACTGGGATATATGCTTCACACCCCAGGGCCCTCGGTCATGAAAACAGTTATGGGCACTGTAGGCCTTGGCACTCATGGGCTGTTGTGCCATGAAGTTTAGTTTAGTTTCTCCTTTATAGTCAAGGTCCAAGTTTCAGAGGACACACACATTTTTTACATTTTTTAAATAGTTCTTATAAAACTCCCCATTTAAAAAATTTATGATTTTGTATTTCTGTTATTATTTTGATAGATTTTTAAAAAATTTTATTGAAAAAATTATTTGTCATGATTGAATAACTGAATGGAGCTGTTATGATTTAAGTAACATTATAGAGCTTAAGTTTAAATAAATTTTATTTTTAATCTGCAGGGTTATTTCTAAATTGTTAGAAATATTTTAGATTTTCAAACCATTTTTTATTATAAATATATATTTTATCATATATTATTTATGCTATTTATTTACATCATTTTTATTTAAAACTAAAAAATTATTGCTTTATTAAAAGCCATGTTTTCACTTTTGTATTACTTTAAGTTTGTATTCATTAAAACTTTTAATATTTTTCTATTTTAAATGTCTTGATTGTATTGGTAGTTTAATGACAATGTTTAGAAATTGTTTTCTTTTTATTTTTTGTTGCTGCAAATTGAATTAATTATAAATTCTATTTTACTACAAAATCTTTGATACTATCTTATAGACTTGAGGTTATCAAGCATGGGTCGAAGACATAACTCTCCTCCTCTACCTCGAAGAGAAAGAGATCGTGAAAGAGAAGCTCGAAGAGAAGAAAGACGTGAAAGGTATCGAGAAAGGGATCGATACTCTCCACCTTCTCGGAAACGCTCTCGCTCACCACGTCGTCAAAGCCGAAGTCCACCTCGCAGAAGAATGCGTATTGTTCCTAGATATACAGTTCAGATACCAAAGATATCTTTAGACTTGTAAGTAGTTAAGCAAAGTTAATTTCATTTATAATATAATTTACATATGACATTTTTTATATGTCTTGTGATTAGATTAAGTACATATTGTAAAAATTTTATAATTTCATATAAATATTTTTCATTTATTTTTAAGAGTGAAAAAAAATCATATGAATTAAAATTGTGTAAGCATTAAACTTAATTTTTTGTTAATCTGATTGTTTTCACACACACAGTTTTTGTTTTAAGTTATCTTTATTTAAACTTTCTTGATGGCAAAATAAAAATTTTCCATTAATATGCATGTTAATTTTAAGAATAAGAATTTAATGAATAAAATATTTTTATGAGTGGATTATAAAAATGCTGTAATTAACCCTTGTGAAAGATTTATTTTTTAAAATATTTTATCAATATTTTTTTGTTATTCTTTGAATATTTGAAAAGAATTGTATTTTAGGAGTTTGTTATGATTTTTATTTATTGAAGTATTTGAAACAGTTAATAAAATAATAAATAAATTATATTTTTGCATAAAATATAAAAGCTAGAATGTTTTTTGTGTGTGTTAAGGTTCTATTAATTTCTGTCTTGAAGTTACTTAAATTTGAAAATTCAGTATAAATAGGATTTTGTAAGTTATTGTAATTACTTTAGTAAAAATTATGAAAGTTTGATTTTAAAATATTTCCTGGCATTTGTATTACTATTATGCTGTAAATTTATTATATTTTAAGTAAATATTTTCATGCATATAACTGGTTTTTAGGGAAGCAGCTATTTGATACATTTAAAATTTTATTACATAATTATTATGTGAACATAAAATTCAAAAATTTTTAATTTGTTTAGTAAAAATATTATTAATCTGTTTTCTGTTTTATATTGATCAGCTTTCTTGAAACACTTTTTTTAGAAAAACTGGGAATGTCATGGAGTTACGTAAACGCTATTCTAATCTTTACATCCCATCAGATTTTTGTGCTGCTGATTTTCTTTGGCATGAAGCATTTCCTCCTCACAGACCATTTGCAATGGATCATCAATGCAGTTTTCACATAGTTGGAAAAGATGTTGAAACTTTATTAGAAAACGATTCTGTGCTTGAGCCATCTGATGCAGATTACACATATAGTGCAAAAGTGAGTACTTTTGGATAATTGGGCAAATACTATATATATTTGTGTTTATTAATATGTTTGTATGTACACAATCATTCTAATGATAGTATTTGTTTTTCATGAAAACTTGCTTTTTCAAAAAATAAATAAGTAATATATATATATATATATATATATATATATATATATATATATATATATATATATATATATATATATATATATATATATATATATATATATATATATATAAGCATACATTATATCTTTACTTTCTTCAATAAAAATATGATGCTGATATACTTTAGGAACTATTTAATTATAAAATTTAAATCTTAAACTATCCAATTTTATTTTTACTAAACTTTTTTTGTAAAAGTTTTATAACTTGTTGTCAATATTTATTATTGATTGTGTTTTAAATATCTTGTGAAATAAGAAATGGCTCAATTATTAATTAGTTAGAAGAGGGCAAAACAGTTTTCTGAAATTTAAAACTATATTTTGATTTTTACACCATAATGTAGTGTGTAAAAAAAAAAAAAAACGAAAAAACGTTTTTTGAAAATAAAAGATTTAATTTTTTATACATCAAATTGGAGTATTATTTGTCATATCATTCATAATAAATTTATTAGTAAATAAGGTTAAATATTTTATTATTTAATTTATGCTTTTACTAAGATTATACTATTAATTATACACATCAATACTATTCTTCATTTCATAAAAATTTTTTCTGTTTCTAATTTAATAACCCAGCTTAAATTATCTTAGAAGAAGAAATATCGTTAAAAAATAAGCAATAATTTTTGTATTTTAGAATATTTACTTTTTTGTAACATTTAAGTTGAATAAATTATTTGCATGAACTTTTTATTGAGTTAAAATATAATCAAAATGAAACAAACACTTGATTATTTTTCAAATGAAGTACTGAAGTCAAAAGAATGCAGAATGTTTGAATTATCAAGATAATCTAATTAAAAAATTCAATCAAAGTAATAAATAAAAATTCAAAGAATCTTTATTTAATATTTTGATTAAAATTATTTAATTTTCTTAGTTGTTATTAAAATTTTATCTGATTTTGTAGGTTATGCTTATGGCAACACCTTCCTTGAATGAAATATTTCATAAATCTTGTGCTCTTGCTCAAGATAATGAAGATATGAAGGAAAATTTTGTCCATCCTACTAGACTGATTAGTTTTCTTGTTGGATTAAAAGGAAAAAATGAGACTGTAGCTATTGGCGGACCTTGGTCACCTTCTTTAGATGGGCCAAATCCTGATAAAGATCCTAGCGTGCTCGTAAAGACAGCAATTCGAACTTGTAAAGCTTTGACTGGCATAGATTTGAGTAAATGTAGTCAGTGGTAAGTGAAAAGATATCATATTAAAGTTCTCTTATATTCTAAAAGGAAAATGTGTTTAATTTTAGGAAGATTAATGCATCATTTTAACCATGTGAGTTTATTTTTACACTTTGGAATGCATTACAGTCTACATCCTTTTTTGTTGTTCTTAGTTCTCAACTCTCTTATGTTCAATAAGGAATTAAACTTATTTACAATAATAAATACTAAAACTTATCTTAGTTGAAATTAACTTTGTGAGTCATTTCTATTTGTTAGGAATGTCCTTCAGCATATTTTAAATGTTCCCTAACAGTAGTTTTGTGAAGTGATTATAAACATGTATGTATATTTCATTGCTATTATTGTTTACTATACGTTTTTCAATTAAATTTTTGTAATCATTTACCATCCTTCCTCTTGTATTTTGTGGTATGTTTTACAACGAATATACTATTTTACAATTGGTTTAACTACTTCTAGTTTTTTATAGTGTTTTGTAATATATGTTTAATCTTTGCATGCTAATTATATTCTTGAGTGTGTGTTCTTGTGATTTTCTGTCATCTACCCTCTCTATTTCATTGTTGAGTTATCAATGCTATTTTATACCTAAAGTAACCAGAATTAATGGGCTAAACCTGTGATCAGCTCGCAAGAATAGTGCAGCAAATGAGATCTGGGCATGATTCAAATTTTTTATCTTTGGTGCATATATATCTATAATGCTACTGAACTGAACGAGCTTAGTAACTACAGAAAAATCATCAAATTTCAAATATGTTTGATCAATTAAAGACTTATTAGACACAGGTATAAATATAAATTATGTAGACTTGACAGGTGAGAGTGATTAAATTTTGCTTTCAGTTTATGAGTAAATTAAGCATGTTCTTATTTAAAAATTCAGCATATCAATTAAAAGCATAGGAAATTTTATGTTTGAGTTTGATATATTGTTTGATGCAAAACTTGATGTATTTTTAAATTCCAGTGAAATATTTTCAACTTTTTCTATTTTAATACAAAAAATGCTTACAATTTTAATGGACTGTATCTAAATTTGACATAAAGTTAATTTTAAAAATGAGTGTTGATTAAAAATAACTTTTCTCAAATTATCTTAAAAATGTATTAATATTTGTTTATTACTGGAATTTAAAAATAAGGATCATATCTAGTTGTTTAAATGATGCTTCATGTTCAAAAATTTTTTGCATGAAAGTAGTCATATCAGAAATCGAGAATAGCAAGAAACTAATTCATATTTTCATAGATAACATTTTAAAATGTATGTTTTGTTGTAGCATAATATGATTTTATGTATAAAATCATTATAAAAATTTCTATTTGTAGTTTGTTACAAGTTTTGAGACTTTGGTGCAAAGAACACTAGCATTGAATAATTTTAGTTCATCCAGTAGCTTTCATTCTATAAATTGAAGCATTTATTTTTCGAAATTGTAAAACTTTTTTTTTTAAATAACTAAATAGTGAGTTTAAAATAAATTATACTTAATATTAAATATAATTTATATTTATACTTATTATAAATGTAAAATTATACTTATCCTCAACATGCATTTAATTTGTTCCTAATTATATGTAAATTTTTTCCATAATACTGAGAATTAGCAATTGAAAATATGAATAAAATTAAAGTGTCAAATTAAGTGGAAAAAAGTACTATTGAAAATGTCCAAGACTGTCTTGTTGTTAATTCTAGTAGGTGCGCTAATTGATATTCCAATACTTTTCACTTATATGCCATGGATCATTTAATGTGCTTTGAAACATAGCATATGCTTCAGGTGTTAAATAAAATTAAAACTGATTTCTTGTGCCCCCCCTAAAAATTAACTGTACTGTCTGCTTAAAACTTTAATGTTTTATAAACAATGTTCAATATAAATTTTGCTCAAAAAGAAAGCCTATAAGATTTTAAAATAAAATTGCTTATAAATTCATATATTGTTTTCACTTAAATTTGTTTAATTTAGGTGTAATTAATTAATTTTTACTCCGACAAATATAGAAATGAAATAATTTTAATTTTGCTTTGCGAAAGAAGTTCAATAAATAAAATGCATTGTGAATTGTAGTAATAATTAACTTCTTAAAATTTAAAAGTTTGCTGATACATAATACTAGCTGTATAGTTAATGCACAAATTCTTTTATCAGGCAAATCATTTTCTATTTGAAAACATTTTGAACTGATTTAAGGTAAAGAATTCAAGAAAAAGTTATACATTTAAAAATACCAGATTATGTTTTATTAATCAAAATAATTGTTTTAAATATGAAAATATCTATTGAAATTTACTTACATTTCTTATTCCAATATTGTTATAATGTATAATTATCACCATTTTAATGTTAGAGTTTTGCACAATTTATCAGCTATACAAAATTAATACAGCAAAAAAACATACGTATTTAAAGATAAGTTTTTTTAAAATTATTTTTTCAGAAATAAAATTTGCTTATTAATTGCTTTAAGTTACCATTAATTTCATACATCATATTTATATAGTAGTAGCTTGGTATAGATAGTCTCTCTTTTTGTGAATCTCGTTAAAAATTGTTTTCATAGAATGAGGAAGTAGTTATTAGCCATTAAACACAAGTTTTGCACTACCTACAATTTCAAAGAAATATATTGGAATTGATATTATATGTAACTCTATTGCTTGATAAGTGTAGTAAAAAGCAGAGATTTATTTTAGCTATTCACCTGTTTTAATTTGAAGTAAATACTTAAATAAAAATGTATTCTTTTTTGAGGAAAAAAGGGAGAGAAAGAAAAAAATGTTGTGGCATTATAAGTTGATTTCTCTGCTTATTCCTACATTTATATCATTCAGCTTAAAAATTAGAACTATGCTTTTAATTGAAATTATAAATGCTCTTTGATTTATAAGCATTACTATGATATATACTTGAAATAATACTTATTTTTTATATTTAAAAAAATTAGCATTTTTTTAAATACAAAATTGATTAAAAAATCCATGTTTTCAAAATCTAATGTTTTTACCTCATCACTTAGGTAAAAAATTATTTTTATTGTTTTCTTGTTTTAGGAAATTTTATTTTTATCTTCAATATCTTATCAGTTAGGACATTAGAAGAGGATTTCAAATATGTTTGCAATGCTTATAGTTCAAGTGCAAATAAATAAGAACATTCTTGAGTTGAGATTGTCAACTTTTTAATTTAAAAATTAAATATGATTAATGTAATTAAAATTACATTATTAGTAATAGTACAGAATTTAAAAAGAAATTGATCAGTTTTTATTATTAAAATTTTTTTATTATTTAAAAAGTTAATTAGTGCTAATAAAACGTTCTATTAAAATTACTTATTAATACACAGTTATATGTTGGCAATCTCAACATGGAACAAGGTGGGAGGCTATAGCCTCCATTTTTCCCTCTAGCATACATAGCTGTCGTTCTGTCTTTCTTTGACACCCTCAGGTATCGCTTTGCTGAGATCTACTACCGAAGGGGAGAGTCGTCGAGCCACAAAGGCCGCGGCATGCGCGTCGAAACTGTGGTTCTTTTCGTGCCCGATGTTTGGAGCTGCCTACCCACACGTGTTGAGTGGGATGGCATGATTGCTACTGGATGTTGCAAAAAACCGCTTCCTCAGCGGAAGGTCCCTGATGAGACTTCGGATCCTGATGCCCAGGCACTGATACATTATATGGTTTCTTTTCTTTTTTCAATTCCCTTATTCTAGATTGTGCAACGCAGCACCATCCATCATTGATTGGCTATATTCATTAGAAGTTTTAAGATCAAACTTCAAAAGCTAAAAAATTTAAAACAGCTTTTTTATTTTATGAATTATTCAATAATATAGGAAATATTCCCATAAATAATTTCATTTATAATAATATTAATTTCAAAATAAATGTAGGATTCCAAAACTTACAAATTTTTCTAATCTTTCTCGTAAACAGCATTTTAAGCCTTCATTTACACTTTCATTTAATGACCTTTGTATTAAAAATTGAAACTAAAGGTTTTAAAAATAAATTTTTAATTGTTTGTAATTTGTTGAAAAAATTTTTAATTTAGAAAAGTCTTTGGAACTAAATTTTATAAATGGTATAATTTATGCAGTTAGTTTTTTAAAATCATTTGCATTTCTGATGTTTTCTGTTTTTATATTGCCTAAGGACAAGTAGTAAAACAATAAAAAATAAAAACACAAAAGTTATTTTTTATATTTTGCAACAGTAAAACATTAGAAGTGTAAATAATTTTCATTTTATGTTAATCTTTTTCTGAAATTGTCTTTTGTTATTTTCTCAGGTAATTTCAGAATAATTGTCTATTCATATCTGCAATTATGGAAATAAACCTTTGTTGCATTAATTATGTATCAAAATTACTTGTTAAGTCTTTTTTAAAGGTTATTTAAATTTATCACAAAATGAAATAAAAATAAGATGAAATAAAAAATTGCAGATATTAATAGAAGTTTGTGAGATTTTAAAATGTTATATTTTTTAAATATGGGTCTGTACTATGAGCTAAAATATTAAAAAAAGTAGCAGGCTATTGAATTTTAACTAGATTTTTAAATTGTTTATTAATAAAGCCATTAATTAAATTTTTTTGACTTTAAGGCACATGATAAATTTTTCATAATATTTTACATTATAAATAACTAATGTAAAGATATCCATGTTGCTCTTCCGGTTTTATGATTTAAAAATATTTCAAATTCTAATTTGTTATTTAATTCATGGTACATAGTAATATCCGAAAGTTTCTGATTTAATATACTTCTCGAAATAATCATAAAAGAATGAATTTTTTTTAAATTTCCATATTATTAATTTTTTATATCTTTACTTAGAATTTTTGCCCTCATGTAAAAAAATTATAATGTAAAATTTGTTTGGAAGTTTTTTTTTTCTGAAATTTGTTTGCAAGTTTAGAGTAACATATTTTTCAAAATTAAATCAAATCCATGTTATAACTAAATAAGATTAGTTTTTTCTATAATAGTCCCTTGAAACTAAATTTAATATTATCATTAACTCTTGAAAATGCAGTTGTTTACTGATTCTTAATTTTTAAAATTACTGTTTATTATTGTAGAGATTCTACTGATAAATGGATGCTTGATTAATGGATAGCATTTGATACATGATTATCTATATTAAATACTTAATTTCTTCTGTTTCCAATTTGATTACTATTAATTTTTAATCATAATTCTTTCTGCAAATTTACTTTGTAAATTCCTTGACAGTTTTAAAATTTGTGAATCACACTGTTTTAATTGATCTCTTTGAATTTGTTTTCATCAAACTTTCTTCAAGTAATAAATTATATCATCCTCTTTTATGCAACTTTTTTAACCTTTGATTATACCCTCTGTATTCATTCATTAGAGTATGGTATTACCTTCATAAGAAATTAATATGTAGTTTTGCTTCTGTTAAACTAAGTTATCAAGAGTAAATATTTTATAATGTATATTTGCATTTATTTTTTCTTTAGTAATGCACAATAAATACATAAAACGTAAATACAAATTTCTTATCTGTGTTTAAATGAGTTCTTTTTTCCCCCATTGTATTGCTTATTAGTGTGGTGGCAGATAAAAGAAAAGTAATTTCAAGATTTAATTTAAAATTCTCTTTGCATTTTTTAATAGAGGATGATTAGATCCTCTATTGAAAAAACAGAGGATCTAATCATTCTCTATTCTCCTCCTCTATTACGTAGAACTTTTAACTTCAGCTTTTTTTGTTAATAATTGTTTTGTTGATACTGATATTTACATAGCAGAATACAGAAACTTTTTATATGAAATAAGAATTAAGTTCTTTTGAGTGTTTGGTGAAAAAATTTG
Organism: Latrodectus hesperus; assembly: GCA_037975125.1. Taxonomy (NCBI): domain Eukaryota; kingdom Metazoa; phylum Arthropoda; class Arachnida; order Araneae; family Theridiidae; genus Latrodectus; species Latrodectus hesperus. The sequence goes on along the minus strand of CM075852.1, from coordinate 109,333,532 downwards.
GTGATTTGTTGGGAGTAGATTTTTTTTCATCTGTTGTCGATCTTCCCTAATAAAGATATATATGGTATTTATGAAACAATTATTTAGCATTCTATTGCTATTTCCTGTAATTTTATTATTTCTCAATTAGATATAAAGTTTTGTGAATCGATGATTTCAGTCAGGGGTTACTTTACTGATTTCATTTCTTTCTGTGCAAAACCTTTTTTGTCCATATGTTCATTATAATTATAAAGTGATACCACTTTATTGTTAATTTGCTTAATTTCACCATCAGTTGAAAAATAAACTCTGATCCTTTTTTCAATAATTCATACAACCAGCATAAAAATTTATTGAAATAATTCTTTTTTAAAGACAAATTCATTTACATTTCAATACCTTCATAATAATGATAACCAGTTTATTATTTTATGACTTTGTAATCAGAAAATTTTGGATTTTGCTATGTAATATTTAGTAAATGTGTTCTTTAACACAAAATATCTGATAAATGAAGACCCAATAAATCTTAACTATATACTTAAAAATTTAAAACTTTGTGACTACAATTTAGATAACATGCTAAAAAAATTAATATGAATGTTACACAGATTTACATGCCTGCATATTAATAGATTTTGTTCTGTATTTTAATATTAATTGCTTATGTATTTTTCAAATCTAACTCAATATTATCTTTTATTTAAGTTTGCCATAATTATTGTTGAAATATTGCTTTTGTTTATTTGAAATTTGATTTATTTTGTATTAGTATCTTTTATTAAGTATAAAATGAATTATGAGTTTTTGGAAATATTTTTGAATACATTTTTTTGGACTTCCCTTATTTAATAAGTTTTTAAAGTTGAATGGTTTGAGACTTAATATAAAATGAAGATAATAAATAATCACAAATACTAAAATTTTTATTTTTTAATATATTTATGAATACAAATATTTATTTTCAATGAAATGATTAATTCATGCTGTGTGTAGCATATTATAAAAACTACACCAACTTCATAAAATTTTCTGACAGATAAAAAATAAATATGTAGTTATAAAGTAATAAATTTATTTTCTGTTAAAGAATCATGGAATGATAGACATTCAATATAATAATATTAACTGCGATTTGAAGTAAATAATGTGAAAACTTGTGCTTGTGCTTAATTTCAAGACAACAGTTGCCATAGAAAAAATAAATAATGAAGGAAAAATTTGCTCTGTGCATATTTGAACTTTATATTTTTTGTGGGAATAATATTTATATGATTTTAAATATCCAGTAGTATTAGTTGGTAAAAGGCTAAAGAATTAAAAATCATTACATAGTAAAAGTGACTAATATTGCATATCTGTTAATATGGGTCTATATATTTCCCTACTATTACATAGGGTATGAAATAATAGGGAAATGGGGACATAAATGAAATGAGAGAGATTGATTCATTTTGTGTAGAGTATTATAAAAACTTCATAGAATTTTCTACCATATAAAAAATAAATATAATTATAAAATAACAAACTGTTATTTCCTGTGGAAGAATCATGTTTCAAAATAAAACTATTTTTTGTAAGAATATAACACTTTTTATATTTTGTAAAAATAATATTTATATGATAGTGAATATGTCAAAAATATTAGTTGATATTACTTCAAGATTAATTATTTAAAAGTCAGTTTGGTGAGAAATATCAGTTTAAGTATGGTATTCTTAATTTTTTTTAACTATCAATCCAATTAAAATTCACAAAATATAATGTTTGTTTTTTTTATTCGTTTCCTAATCAATCATGAATGATTTATAAAATACAAATGTATTGTTCATTTAGTAAGTGGATATATTTTAAAGAGTATCTAATAAATTTTCCTTAGTAAATTTTGTTCAACTGAATATTTCATATTTTTTTTTAATTATTAAAGAAAATGTTTTCAAATTTAATCATCTGTTCATAAGTATAAATATTTTTTTTGAAAATTTTAATATTAAGTTCCGTTTAATTCCTTCTGGGCATGCTGTGCTGTTATATTTGTATTTGGTTATTTTTTTGGCATGTTAGCTAATTTGTAGAAATATAGTTGTATTATTGACAGGTTTTATGTAAATGAAGACTAAAAACTTTCTCACTTTTTAAAATTCATAATTAAAATGAAAAGAATTACTTTGGAATAGAAAAAAAAATACTGTTCAAATGTTTTTATTCTTCATTTCTTTCATGCTATGTTTCTAGTTCTAAAGACTTTTGTGTTTAATTTTGAAGTAATTTTTGTCAGTAAGTGAAAAGTAAATGGAACTTAAATGTTTGGTTCTTTTTTTTTAGTGAAATTCAACTTTTCCAAATTATTTTTTTTTCTATTGAGTATGGCCAATCAGTGTGAATTGTTAATGAAATTTCTTTTTTCTCTTAAAAGGTGAATTGCTGCTGGAGCAGGTCATCCTTGGGCGTAGAAAAGTACTATAGTGACTAAATATGTATGGAAATTTTTATGTTTTTTCATTTAACAGGATTCGGAGACTTGGTGAAAATTTTTGCGAAACTGGTGTGGAAGTGGCTTGGTTTGCCTCTGTCCTACTTTTAGAATAATTAAAAAACTAAAACAAATTTAAAACAGTATTTCTCAAATATAGTTTAAAAAATATTATTAATACTAATTACAGTTCCAAGATTTTTTTAAATAGTTCAACAACAACTTCTTTGGGAAAATATATATTTTTTGCAGAAAAAAATTTTGAATTTTATTTGAAGCATATATTTTTGAAATATCTATAAAATGTATTTTTTTTACTATAATCTTAGAATATTCCATACTGGATTTTTAACTTTTTTTTTTATCAGAATGATATTTTCTAAAAGTCTACTAGTTATATAATATATTAAAAAATCAAGATTTTAACAACTATTTCAGAGTAGTGGATATATGCCATGTTTTAATGCATTTTTACAATTTTTGATGACTCTTTGAAAATTATCTATTGAAAAAATGTTTGAGGAACAAAATTTTTGTTTAATTTTTAAAATGGATGGAATATTAAAAACATTATTAAAATATTGGTTTTATTTTCAATGTAGTTAATATAAAGTTGGGTTTCACATGCTTTTCGTGATTTATTTAGTGCTGTAAATCAAATGCACTAGAAAAATAATATGATCACTCACAAAAAGTAAAATTTTTTTATCTTACAATTTTTGGAACAGCACTCAGTGTTGCATCAATTTTTTTAATAATTCTGAAATACTCGAATTAGAAAATTGAGCTATAAAGTGGTAAAAACGGTTAGTGTTGAAAAAATATTTTTTGTTCAAATTTGGCACATTTTTAGCTTTGCCATAAATTTACGATTGATTTTATTTACTTTTTAAAATTTTTAGATTTACTTATATAGTATTTTTCGGAAATTTGTAATAGTATGAAAATACATTTAAATTGCATTTATCTTTATATCATTGGAATAATCTATATTGTTGTTGGAATATTTGTAGTTATTTATTCAATTCTTTCTTAATTTGATTTGTTTTAATCATCAATTCGATTTTCAGTATATTAAATACCAAACTATGGGATATTTTGTTTGTAAATTGTAATAGTGAATGGCAAAAAGTAATTTGAATAGTATTTGTTGTATTATCTAATATATTTGCCTACTTTATTCTTAGTCACAACAAAAATGCCATTAGTTTTTGTGGTAATTTTTTACTATCTATTTAACGTAATTATTCTGTATTTTACTTAAGATTCTGTTTGTCAACTTTTCTTAGTTCTTATTACATTACTTTACAATTTTTAAGATTATTGATATGAGCAGTTAAAAATTGCTATGTTAATTTAATCTTATATATTTTTATTAGTATCCTTTATTGGTTGAAACGTAATTTTATTGTGAGAATTTGTAAAGGAGACAATATTTTTATTGCTTAGCTTGATAAAACAATTTTGCTATCCTAAGTAATTCATCTGGTTTGCTCTCAGTGTGCGCTCAGGATTTTGTGAAAGCTTGGTGTATTTCAAGTTAAATGATATCTAATTTTTGCTTCAATATCATATGTTAAACAGACAATCTTATTGGTGACAGTCTTACATGATATGTTTAACATACAGCCTCATTGGTGCCATTTGAATGATTTCTTCTGAAGTTGTTGATCATTAAGTATTTATAGGAAGATTTTTAATGTGACTACAGAGTATAGGATCATGCACAGCATCATTTCATCATTTTGGAGAATACCTCAAACTATTGTATCAGCTGTTTGAGGGCTTAGCAGTAATTGTCCATGTGCAACCATAATAGTTTTAGACTTGCATATTGTTCTATAGTCCAGTAGGAACATATTGTAGGCAGCGAGAGAAATTGATACTTGCATCAGATTACTAGGTGACTATTGTTTTATCATGCTTAGGCTGCACAATAGGTATATTAACACTATATTTTATTAATATTTATTCACATTGGAGGCAATATTTCTATGGTGCCAGGAACATTAGAATTTTAAGAATGAGAAATTGAGCTGAGTACTTTATGGGTTGAAAGTAGATTTAATTTGATTGCTGATCTTAGATATACATCCAAAGAAAGTAAGGAGCATTCATCAAAGGCTTTTTCATCATTGTAAAGGGCGATTTAAAGATGATAGAGCTCTTGTTTGGTAGCAGTATTATATTTGGTATCCATATTTACAATCATATCTTTCAGGATTATTAAGATATTGATGTTCATTACTATAGGCTGATGTTACCTTTCGCACAAGCACTTTCTTAGAGGTTCTACTTCATGGTCAATAATGTTAGTATACTTCATACAGCAGCTGTCATAAAATTGTTAAAAAGTGAAGATACTCAACTCATCTATTGGTGGAGAAAACTCTTGGATTTAAGTTCATTTAAATATATGTAGGATTCCTTAGGGAGAACACTTAATAGCACATTAACAACTACCAGCAAGAATTCAGAATTGTGATTGTTCTGAAACAGATGTTTTTATTACTGTATGTAATATATACTCAGTATGAGCAAATAATGTAAATCATGCATATCAGTCAGTGATGATCATATCACCTATAGAAGATCTAGATTTTTTTTACCAGACTCTTGTCGCATGGACATTTTCATTTCTTATCCAATTGCTTGTCCAATGCTTGAAATTAATTTTTTAATTAAATTATTTTACATCCTTTGAATTTCTTATTAGAATTTTTTTGTAATTAAAAGCAGTAATAAATGAATTCATAAAAAGTATTTACACCTAAATTTAACTATTTAAAAGAATATGCTGATTATTTTATGTTCATATTATTTTCACTTTTATTTTATTTATTTTTTTATTTATTTAAAAACAAAAACAAAATTCCATAGATTTTTTGAACTTTTAAAAATTGGGGTAATAGGTTTTTTTTATAAATAGTTAGGCTTATGTGGAATGAAAAAGTAATTATTGTAAAAATTGTTTTGAAATATTCTAAAAATATAAGTGATTAAAATTTGCATATTTTGAAATACCATTGTTTAAAATGGAAAACTTGAGAAATACTGATTTAAATTTTTTGGATTAATAAAGATGCTAATCTGTGTTTATACATATTTTATGTCTTTTTGAATATTTTTATAGGAGGAAGAAGATAATAGCATGGAAACTGAAAAGAAAGAACCTACTCATTTTTCTGAATTGGATCCAAAAACTATAAAAGTAAAGCTAAACTTATAATAGTATTTTTTAAATTGAAACTTTTTCACATTTAAATGTTTTTAATATAGAAAATTAAATATTTTATTATGAAAAATTGCTTGCATTATAAAAAAGGATTTTTTCTGGTAATACTTTTGGAATAAACATACTTTATAAATAGAAAACTGAACAATTTAAATAATAATTCTATTTATAAGGCAATAAATAATCTTGAATTAATTTTTATATGCAATGTTTTTAATATTATTTACCATATTTGTTTGTTTATATTTTACCAAATAATTTTTCTAAATAATTTTTTTATCATAACATTTATATAATATAAAATTCCATGAATGAGGTAAACTTTATTGACTATGTTATAATAATTTAGTTTAAACATCTCAATTACTTTAACTATTAAATTTTACTGTTTTCACGTTTTTTTCTAATATTTTAAACATTAATGCTAGTGTCCTATCTATTTCTATTTAATTAACTTTGGTATAATAAGGTTATACACTAAATCTTACAGTGCAAGTAATGTAATCTTGAAATTTTTAAATAAACACTCATGCTAACCTTAATTAAAGTTATTTCTCATGATCTGAAACATTTGTATCTTTAATATTTGATTTTCAATATTTAAATTTTTAAGGTGAATGAATTGAAAGATGAGTTAGAAGCTCGAAATCTGAGTACTAAAGGATTAAAATCACAACTTATAGCTCGATTAACTAAGGCTTTGAAATCTGAATCTGAAAAAGAAACTGAGGGAAAATCTGTTGAACAAGATGATGGGAATGAAGCAGAAATAGTTGAAGAAATGGAGGATGAAGAAAAGAAAAAAGTAAGACATTTTTAAGTATAATAAGAAGAAAATTGCAAGTTGTATACTTAGTCTAGTCATATTAATGTGACCACGTTGTACTTTCAACATCAACATTAAATAACCAATCACAGAAAGCAGCACACTGCAGTGGAGCATATATGAAGGTTGCGTGAGGGCCCCATTTTTTTACAATATCTGATTCAGTAATGTAAAAATATTATTTATTTGGTATTGATTATATATTTTAAAAAAATTAATCGTTATAGATATAAATTCATCGAAGGCTTTTAAAGTAATCATTAAAAATAATTCTAATTTTAATAAAAAACAATCTCATTAATTTTTACAATTAATTTCCATTAATTATAAATATATTTGAAAAATAATGGTTGAGAACAATTAGTAAGATAAAAAATAAAGAATTATTTTACATGACTATCAATACCCCCTGGATATTTTTAATTTGACTCCTGGAAAATTCCTTAAAACTCCTGGAATTTGATTCTTGGAATTCTGTATGAAGCCTGAGTCTGAGTTTAGTTTTTAATAATGATCAATAAAAGGTTATTTAAAGTAATATATCCTTTTAAATGTGGAAGTTTCTGTAGTGTTGGAAATACCATAAATTGGTATCTGCTTATCAAATTCTTGAAGTTTCATTTTGTTAAAAATATTTTTTAACAATTACTGTTAAGAAAATTCAACAAAATTTTTCAAATATTTATTCCTACTACAGTATATATTTATTATTAATGTCAAAATGTAACAAAGTTGTTTCAGACATAAGTGAAACTTACTATAAATGATATTGTGCAATTCAGTATAAGGGATTAAAAAAACTGTATTGGTTTCAAACTATAAATGCTGGCTGGATTAGGTATCCTTTCTTATATTATCTATTCCTATTATGAACATTAACTCATATTTACATTATCTATTTTATTCTATAAACTTAGCTGCTTTTTAACACTTTTTAACTATTGAAAATTTTAAGGTGATGATAGTGGAGTTGATGAAATGTATAGTAATTTAATGTTAAACAATTAACCACTACTTCACTCAGAGATCAATTTATGGGGCCTTGGGCAAAAACTTCCTTGGGGGACTTCTCTCTTCACTACTTCAGCAATGAAGAACCAAACTTTCTGGAGGTATTTTTTCACATCATTATAGATTTATAAAAAGAAAAATGACTAGAACTTAACATAAGCAATCCAATGGTCAGACAAAATATTGTTCTGTTCATTTCATTGATTTCCTGATAATTTTGTGTCTACCATTAATAGGATATAGCACATCTGAAAAGCTGAAATTTGACAAAAATAATGTTTAAATTCATAATTAGAAAATAGAAACACTTTTTGAGCTATTTGAATTAATTAATGAAAAATACCATGAGCAAATCCTGTGCAGAATAGGCTGAAAAGCTTTTTCCAATGCATGCCACATCATTTTTGCAACACAAGCATACCTGGTTCTGCCTTTTTGTATGATATTGTTTTACAAATCCAATTTGGAAACTCTTACCTAACAACAGCAGAAAGGTAAACAAGTGGCAAAACCATATGCACTTATGCTTTGAAGAATATGGCATACATAAAAAATCTTTTTGCCTATTCTCAAAGTGCATAGAACTTGTCTGTGACATTTTTTATTGTTAATTAATTCATAATGCTATTATTTAAAACTAAAAACATTCTTACTCTTAACTCGACATATCACTTTTAACCATTAAATTTAAAATGTTAAAGAAAGATTTATATTAGAAAGCTTTCTACAACTATTTTAAGCATCTATAAGGTAATCTCCTAATTCTCATAAACTAAATATCAGTGACTTTTAAATGAAAAATATTCATATCTTTCAACAGTTAATTTCATATGTAGGAGTATTTAATTTCTTGCATTTATTGCATACAAACAAAATAAACCTAATTATTTAAGAAAGATAATTATTTTATCATTCTCGTTATTATGATAAATATTGAGGCATAAAAGGTCAAATATTTATTCTAACAGAAGGAAATGAAAGATTTTCATTATATCTAAAGCAGTGTCCTGCTTATCTACAAAGGCATGAAATGTTGTAATTCATTAGGAAGTTCATTATCTAAATCTAAAGGATGCTTTATCAATTCTTTCACTTCAGTTTTTTGAAAGTTCAATTTTGTGTTCATCAAACAGGAAAATTTATTTCACAATTTTTCATATAGAATTTTACAGGTGGTTATGTTTAACATTAATATATTACATAACATGTAGTAACCGTTTATAATATATTGATTATGTGGCTCAATATTTGTTTCAGGTGCATTTCTATCACCTAACAGCCTACATTGAGGTGTACATTTTTCTTTTTACCTCATACATATTATTTCCTAGCGAAATATCTAGAGCTTCTTGGCTTCATATTTCTCAAAGTCATCTCAAATAGACTGCGTTTAATCTATTAAAAATTCAAATAATAATGATACTATGCCTTATAATAGAATTCTGAAGCATTTGAATTTGATCTAATTTTTGCAAAAAAAAAAAAGGAATATTCCACACAACTTGATTTATTGGATTTTTGATTTTTGGGTTTTTAATCTTGTGTAAATTTTTATAAAAAGCTTTAGCTTTACTTCTAGTAGAAGAAGTATGCCTTTTTGATCATCTGCTAAATAATTCAAAGATTTTAGAACCAAATCATAGTTTTGATGCAATCCCATGGTAAATTGGGTATAATATTGTGTACATGTACAATTTTTTAAAATTTGTTTTTGTTTACTTTCTTTAAAATTTTCAATCATAATCTGCCATCTGTATGTTAAAGTAGAAAAAAGTTGAATTCTTGTAGTAAAGAAAAAAATTTACAACCTCAGTACAAGTTCTACAGCATTTATTCCAACTAAATTCAAGAGATGAGCAGAACATGGTACATAATTTGTATTTAAATTAATATTTTTAATTCTTGCTTGAACACCTAAATAATAGCCTGCCAAGTTGGAGGCATTATCGTAACTTTGTCAATTGTAATTTTATGTGTCAAGACCTAAATCTTCCAAAATTTATAATATTTGCTTAAATTTTTTGCATTAAAATAAAGAATTTGCATAAATTTTATGAACCTTTCAACCGATTCATTACAAAATAATGATCCAGGACAATTTAATGAAACATTGAAGTTAATTAATCCATTTGTGTAACATCTGGAGCAAAATAAACTATAATTGAAAAATACTTGGCATCTACATCTCCTTTAGTTACAACTTTCAATGTGCTAATTTAGAAAAAAAATGGAAGACAAATTAATTTTATTTCATCAAAGAGTTCTATAAATTAAAATTAAAAATTGTCAGCTGAATAAGTTAAAAGAATATAATGCAAGAAATATTCAGATTAAAAACTTAAAATTACACAGATGATCAAATTTAAGATAACATGTATTTTAATTAATAGTTTTTTGACTAAATTTTTTAATGTGTCATGTTACAGATGTGAATCAAAATGAATTTAATTTTACGACATTTTTTGGTACATTTCTATGATAGGAGCTCATTTCAGTTTTTAGGAGGTTTTTCACTGTAATATTTGCTATTTTTAATATATGTACATATTGAAATAAATGTGAAGTTATTAGTGTTTTTAGTCTTAATTTACATATCTAAATGCTGTTTTGGTAATTTTCTATGACAGGAAACTTCTGAAAAATTTGTAATTTGTGTATAAACCCCATATTTATGATATTATTTTTTTATTAATTTTATTATGTTTAAACATTTTGAAATTTATTATTGCAAAAATTAATCTTCACTTGGTACTTATTTTTTTTATAATTAAGTCTTTCTTATATCTAGCCATTTTCATTAAAATGTACTAAGTTAAGTAAATTTTTAAATAAAGCATTTGTTTCATTCATTTGTTTAAATGCATAGTTTTTATGATATCATTTTCTGACCATCTTGTTATGATGTTTTTAAAATTGTTCATGATTTTTAGTTAATACACATTCTTATTATTACTTTTTATTGTTTTAATTTGGTGTTTGATATGTAGCATTATGTATGATGATTTAATGTAATTATGTTTTTTATTTTGTAGGATGAGGACAAAATTTTGAAGGAAGAGAAAGAGAAAACTCTCACAGATAAATTAAACTTACCTGAGCATCCTGCTATTTTAGTTCAACCATCTAAGACAGCAAAAAATGGAAAATTTGATTGCATTGTTATGTCATTATCATTATTATTAGATTATAGGCAAGAAGACAATAAAGAACATTCTTTTGAAGTAAGTAAACAATATGAAAATTAACTAATAAAAGCTTTTAATATTCAATTCAGTTTTTATTTTTTTAACATGAGAGTATCAAATTAATAAAATATAATAGGTACATATGCAAACATGTATCAATTAAATAAAGTGCATTTAAATGATATTATGCATTAAAAATTATTTCAAGAATGAATATCTTGAAAATGCATCATATTAGCTAATTATACTAGTGATTTAGAAATTCTAACTTTAGAATACTTTGTAATGTTTATCGATTAAATAAATTTGCTTTTTCATTTTAATTTATTCTTTTATGGAAATCTAATGTAAATCGTTTTAAAAATGAGTTAATATACATGTTATAGTTAGTTAAACATTTAGTTTTAAGGCTGTGTTTAAATGCTAGACTTCTTTGTTAATTTGTTACTTTTTAAGTATATATTACAATTCATATTTTCTAAGCTTTTAGTTGTAATGTTGAAGTTATATAAGGTTATTATATACATACATACATACATACATCTTATTTGTGATTAGTAAAAATACACTAATTACATGATTATTAAAAATGCACTAATTACAATGCTTTGTTGCAAATCTTAGATTTTTTAATTTATTTTATTTGATGCTATCTTTACATTCAAACAATGTATTCATAATGCTGTTTAATCAGTATTGAAAATTTTTTGCAGGTTTCACTTTTTGCAGAATTATTTAATGAAATGATGATGAGAGATTTTGGTTTTCGAATTTATCGAGCTCTTGTTGAAGCACCTGAAATTAAAGATGAAGAAAAGGTAATACTTCTGGATGTTTTTGCAGAATTTTTGTCAAATATATTGATTTCATAGTATTTTCTATTTGTTGTAATTTTTCTGTTTTATGTGTATGATTAATATTTTGTGTTGTGTGATGTCCAAGATCTTGTAACATTTATTAATATTTATCGCCAAATAATTATTTTTATAAATTTTTAGCTTTTTGTGTTAAATTAATCTTTTGGGATAAAGTAATTTATAATTTAAATATTTCTTAAAATACTTTTGTATTTGTGTAGAGTTAACATATCAAAATTTTCTTAAATGCCTTTTGATCATTTCCTTTTTCTTTATTTGCATTTTAATTTTCCTGATAATCTTATATTTTATTTACATCTATTCATATCAATTCTCTGATTGGTAAAAGATTTAAATATGTTTGTAAAATAAAATAAAATTTTTAATGGATTTTTAAAAATGTAAAATATTTATAAAAGATTAATAAACTACTTTTCTACATTTATTGCAATATTAAACATAAAGGTTTTAAATGGTAGATTTGAAAATTTATTTTTGTAATTTTAAGTATTTTTTAAAATTTCTTTCACTTACGCTGACAAATGTTGCGCTTGGATTAAATTCATATAAGCAGTACACTGTTAATTTCAGCAATGTGTTTAATTATTGATATTCAGAATTTTCAATCTTTAAATGTCATCACTTCTCACCCCATTCATTCTTTTTATCCCAGAACTAAAGTGCTTAAATTTAAGCTGAAATATTATCAAGATTGGCATTCATTATGTCCATATTAATATCAATGATACTCCAACTTCCAACCCACCAATCTAATGAAGATTGAAATTGAACATAAACAGCATCAAGAATATTATAAGTTAGTTTGTCTCAAAATAAATAATTGTCATTAAAGGATTAATGATAATATTTACCATTTTTTATTTAGATGATTTTTTTAGTCTGTGAATTGAAGTATTTCTATCTTTTTTTTTTATATGATAGCATTTTTTTCAGTTATTTTATCGTAAAAATGTTTTATTATTAAATGGAGTTGAAGCTACAGTTTAAATTATTTCTTGTTTAGATTTTTTAAATCAAGTGTCAGTTGATTAGTTAGATTTCCACACCTTTTTTTCTAGTTTAAAAATCTGTTTTGTAACATTTTATTCATTGATTACAGATGCATTCTTTCCCACTCTTCTTCTTCTTAGAGTTGAGTTTGTATGTCATTGGGCACCTCTGCTTTTATCAGCATTTTGTATTCTTTCCCACTCACTGATCGTATTAACTTATAAAACATATATTATCAATATATTATATTTTTCTTTGGTTTCATTGTATTTTATTATTAACAAAGCAGTCTAATACTGTAATAACTTTATTGCTCCATCATTTATACAGCATGTTTAATAATAATAATGTTACATGATTTTTTCTGTCCATATAAAAAGGTTTCAAGGTTATTATTCCATTAGAAAATATATAGTTCATCTAACTATTTTATTTCGAGAAAATAGATAAAGTATTAATTAATGTAAGTAAAACTTTCTTAGGGCAATGTTTTAATCAATTTCATTGTCGATTAAAGCTTTAAATAAGTTAACTGAAGGAAAAGTTTTTGATAAATTTCTAAATTCAATATTAGTCCAAGGAACTTATAAACAGTAAAATTCTTTAATCGATCAGAATGTGGTTTTTTTTATTATAACCTGTTTAAATGAACAGCAAACAATAAGTGGTATTATTTATTCTTTTATTGAATATGATTTCCATGATCACTTACAACATCTTAAATTTTTCAGTTGTCATTAAGTTAAATTTCTGCTTGCCAATACATTCACAAACAAGAAAATAATCTTTATTTTTTTAAATCAAATGTACAGCTGTAAGTATTTTTAGTTTTGTAGCTTGTTTTGACTCTCTATGATTTTAATAATAGAACTGCTCAGGAAAGCAGAATGTAGTTTATATTTTTGGATTCTGAAGATAAAAAGGACAGTGTAAAAGATAAAAATACCTATCATCATCATTCATGGTGCACCAGCTCTGGATGGCACCAAGGCCTTCTGGACAAGTTTCTTCCAGCCACCACTACTGGCAGCCAAACTCCTCCAATTTTTTGTTCCAAGGACCCTACAGTCTTCTTCGACTGCATCCACCCATCTCAGCTGTGGTCTTCCTCTTCTTCTTACGCTGATGGGTTTTGCAAAAAAATTTCCATTAGTGTTTTATTGTCCTTCATTCTAATAACATGTCCAACCCAATTGAGACGGCTTACTTTAATGTGAAGTGCAATGTCTGGCTCCTTGTACATTCAATAGATTTCTGTATTATATTTTCTGCGCCAGACACTGTTTTCATTCGTACCTCCAATGAAACTTCTTAAAATCCTGCATTCAAATAGGCCCAACACCCTCTCCTCTCTTACAGTCAAAGTCCAAGTTTCCAAGGCATAGGTCAAAACAGGACAGATAAGCATTCTATAGATCTGTAACTTAGTTTTTCGTGATAAAAATTTAGTTTTTAATAAATGTCTTAGGCCAAAAAAGGCTTTGTTAGTGGCAGTTAAACGTCTTCTTACCTCTGGGAGAATGTCATTATTTTTGTTAACCATTGAGCCAAGATAAATAAATTCATCAACTGTTTCAAATTTATAATCACCAATGAGTAGACGAGTTTGGGTAAATTGGGTTCTAGTTACAGGGAAATATTTAGTTTTAACTTGATTAACAACAAGCCTCCCTCTCAGTAGCCTCAAAGGCTTCTATTAAGTATTTTTTACTTCTGGCTACCAGTGCAATGTCGTCTGCAAACGCCAACACTTGAACAGATTTTCTGAAGATACTGCCCCTGGTATTGATACCAGATTTCCTGATGACTCTTTGAAGAACGACTTTAAACAAAAGGCAAGAAAGAACATTCCCCTGTCTTACACCCTTATCAACAAGAAAGTCTCTAGAGAATTGTTCCTGGATCAGGACCCTACAGGAAGTCGAGTTGAGGGTCATTCTTAGCATATTAATTAACTTTAACGGAATACCAAAAACAAGCATAGCCTTAAATAATTCATTGCGGTCTATAGAATCGTATTCCGCATTGTAGTCAATGAACAAAATATGTAAATCAATATCCAATTCATGACACTTCTCCATAATTTATCTAATATCAAATATATGGTCCACTGTGGATTTGCCAGGACAGAATCCACACTGATAGTCGCCCCCAATATTATCTACATACGGGACAAGTCTCTTGTACAATATCTTGGAAAGAACTTTGTTGCAAATGCACAATAAGCTTATTCCTCTACGGTTTTCACATACTAAAGGATCGCCCTTTTTGAAAATTGAACAAAACAAACTTGTAAGCCAATCCTCTGGCATCTTCTCGAATGTCCAAACATACTGGATTATTCCATGTAAGAGCTCTAACACCTTTGGCTCTTCTTTTTTTACAAGTTCGGCCTGTATGAGATCTATTCCAGGCGCTTTATTACTTTTGAGCTCTTTTATAGCAAGCTATGCTTCCTGCATAGTTGGAAGATCCAGCTCCAAAGGTCCATCTATGTTTTTCTCCTGTGTAATCATAGGATCAACAGTATAATCATTTATCTTTAGCAGGTCTTCAAAATGCTCAACCCATCTCTCCAAAATTTCAGAGCCTTCACTAAGGATAACACCAGCCTTATTTCTACAATAGTTGATTTTAGGTTTAAAATCTCTTCAACAATAATTGACCTCTTGAAAGAATGCATGGCATTCAAAAAAATACCTATGATTGTGTAAAATTTGAAGATCTAAAATGAGTGCAAGGTATTAGATCAAAATATATTTTTCATAAAATTACTTTACTTGCCTTTACTTAAATATTACTTTTTTTTTGCCTTTTATACTTTTAAATAATTTTTGGGACAACTGGGAAGAAAAATATTGGAGACTTTGATTACAAATATTGATCAAATTGAAGTTATGTTTTTTAAAAGTTTTTTTGTCTTATCAATTCTTACATCACCTTTATCTGAACTCGGTTTAACTTCCAGTATTCATAGTATGCAGTTCTTGTCTGTTTGAAAGAATAACCAATTGACATCTGACATATTTCTTAAGCTAGAGAATTAGATAATTACAGACTATAAACATTATAAGTTTTTATTTAGAAAAATCTATACCATTTCTAATTCATTTCAAACATCTGAAAATGCATACTATGCTTGTATGTATATGCATACTATGCTTGTATGTATATGCATACACATATAAGCTAACAAATGCTCAAAAATAACAAATGAATATAAACTATGATTGAATTTGTATATATGTTTCTTTGGGAAAAAAATAAATAAGATGTAGCTTGGTAAAAGCTTATGAATTCTGTACTATCTCAATCCTGTTGATTTTGAGCTTTGTGATTGAAAGATTAAAATAGTTATCAAAACAGAAATATTGTGTAATTAAAATATGTTTTGTTAAATAATTTAAATTTGGAATTGGAATATGTACTTAATTATAATAATAATTATATATTATTTAGCACAATTGTAATAATAATTGTGCTAAATAAAATAAGTAGAAATAAAAAACTTTTCCTTTTATATTTATTATAAAAATGCTTTACAATATTGATTTTTTTAAACTTTGAGCTTTAAGAAAACTTATTAGCTTTTACTGAGGCAAGCGGTGGGCTAATATTGATGGGAAATGAATAATAAGTACAAAATTAGCAGAAATTTTAAAATTTCCAGCATTAAAATTAAATATTGTATAGTTTTATATGAAAATTACTTTTTTAATGTGTGATATTTCTCTTTCCAGTCTGGGAAATAGTATCAGATCAAAATATTGTGATTTTAGTGATGCATGATGATATTTGTTTCATTTTAATTCTATTTTTATTGATAATCTACTGAAAAATTAAATATTGAAGTAATTTGCATGCATATTTTAGGAAAATCAAGTTCCTTTTCCATTTTCATAATTTTTTGTTATAGTGTTATATTTCCAATTCAATTTTAAAGAAAAAATATAAATGTAATATTTATGAGTTAAAGTTATAAATCAAGATATTTCACCATCTGATATTAAATTGTGAGTTGATTGGATGAAGTGTGTAGAATCTGTCAAATATCATTATTAAAATACAATATTCATAAAATAATTTTATTAAAATTTTCTTTTTAACTCTTATTGTCATTTCATTCTATTGAGTGATGTATTTTATTCAAAACTAAATAATTTTATTGAGAATTTTTTAGAAATATTTAACGCTTAAAAAAAATTGATATGTATAACAGTGTTCATGAAGTAAGAAATTATTTAATTGATTTGACTTACATGTTGAAATTAAATCATTTTTATTCTATAAAAGAATTGACTTTTTAACTATTATTTATTGTTGAGATAGAGATAATGATTGAAAAGTATGCTTATTAAATGTTTGATAAAATTTTTTTTATATTGTACATATACTTATCAGTATTCTTTGTTTTATTCACCACGTAGGATAAAAAGAAAACTGATAAAAAAGAAGACAAGAAGGAAAGAAAAGTAAAAATTTGAAATCAGTTATTTTAGTATAGAAATGATGACACACACAACAATCAATATTTTTCTAGCATCCATTCATACTTTATGAATCTTTAACTTTTCTTATTGTGACTTATAATTCCTTATTTCAAGATCATTTATTTTATTATATAATTAATAAAAATATTTTAAAATGTAATATATGCTTTTCCTGATATTTTCCTATTTTATTAAATTGTTAGGATGGAATAATGAAAAATTGTTGTATGTATATAAATATTAGTTCACAATTACAAATAAACATTTCCAGTCTTTGCATTGCTAAAAATAACAATCTGAAATTTTCATAATATATCTGAAGAACTCTAAAAGTGTTATAACAACAATAAAAATTAATTAGAAATTGAAATCTTTATATTTACAGGCATATGAAATATTAAAACTGCCAAATATATAAAACTGAACATAGAAAATTTTTTACAGTATATAATATTGTTTTACTTATATTTTTTATGAATTCAAATAAAAAAACATTCATTTCAAAAAATTTATGTTCTATATTTTTTATTGCTTAGACCTTTTAACATTTATAGAAATTGGAATCATGAAGTATGTAAATTTTCCTTGAATTTGAAAGGTTATTTAATTTTTACTATCATCAGTTGAAAATTAAAAATAATTATATTGTTTTTTTTATCTTAAGTGCTGTATATGGTAGAAAGGCAAAAAATAAAAGCCTTAAACTTTTTGATAAACATCAATAAAATGTCTGAAGAATTACAGTTTTATTTGATATATTTTGTTAAAGATATTTTCTTGTTTTCACATGTCCATAACAATTCATTTTTTTTAAAATTGAGTATTTTCTTTGAATAATTAGAAATAGATTGATGTTTGTTTAAAAAAAGTAATTTGTCATTAAACATCACTGCATTAGTATAGATAAGATCGTTCATATTAGTGGGTTGTATATAAATATTAATATGAATAATTAGTGGAATGAAATTTTCATTTAAGATAAGATAACTTGTATGTATTTCTGTAAAACATACTTTTAATGCTTCCTTCTTGTAAAAGTTGCTTTTATATATTTTTATTTTAAATTTGTATTCTAATTTATGAAAACTGTGGCATAATTCCATCTTCTGTTAGATATTAAACTAAGAGAAAATAATCGAAGTACATGTAATTGTTAAGAAAATTGAAGAGTTAAATGTAAAGATACAACAAGTTTAAATTTAAATGTATTAAAAAATAATTAAATGTTTAATTCTATGTAATATATTTTGATTTGTAATAAAAAAATTATAAGTTAAATTAAAATTTTTTTTCAGGATGAGGAATCACGTCGTAAAGAGGAATCTAATGAAAATGACTCTGACAAAGATGATGAAGATTCTGATGAAGAGGATCTTGAAGATGATAAAAGAGATAAAGGTTAAAACTTTGTTTTATATTTTTATTTGCATAAATATTTATTCATATAAACAAAGAATATATTGTTTTTGCATAATTTATTTTTATTTATGTTTGAATTATTTTACAAACATTTTGTATAAAGTGAGTTAATTGGTTTTGATTATTTTTGTGGGGTCCTAACTAGGGCATTAAAAAATGACTTAGTTTAAAAAGAATTAGGACATTAAAAACAAAAGGACTAGGACATTAAAAAAAGCTTAATGGGACTCCTTCCGCGCCATATTGAAAACTTGTTCTAATGTTAAGTCTATGGAGAAATTTAAAAACATATTTCTCAAGTTCTATTGTAGTTAGACGTTCACATTTTGTAGGTTTTCCTAATGCACAAAAATAATAATTTATTCTGTTTTGAAATTTATTTTTAAAATTATTTTAACTATTTTTAAATCGGCTCAGTAATTTGATAATATGCTTAAAACATTATTAACTTAAAAAAGGTAAAAAATTTATAAATTTTAAAAACAGACTTAATATGTACATATATTTATATATGCCAGCAAATTTTTATTTTTATTTTATCTACAATAGAATTTTTTTATTTGTCTGCATAAAACTTAAAATTTTTCACAAAAATTAGCAACGCCCACATGGCAGATGAATACTTGGTTGTTTGAATAATCAATCCAATCAATTGCATGCTTTAGTCAACAAACTCCTCCTCACACACTAAAATTTGAAGTTTGGTTTTTTGCAGTTCTCTAGGAGATAATTTGTGTGTTCCCTTCCCTCATCCCCAGCAAAAGCTGCGGATGTTCTTAGTATCCGGTATCTTCCTGTAAAAATATGCTTCTAAATTGGCGCGAGAAGGGACATTTCTTTCCCCTTTACTATATACGAGAGGCTCTGATGATTTCCCTTTGATGAATCTTCATCTTTCCAGAGCGCTCCTGCAATAATTTTCACGAAAAATGATGGGCTTAAAATGATGGACTATATATATATATATATATATATATATATATATATATATATATATATATATTGACTTTAAACAGCTAAATCTATTGAAAAAATTTTAAATGTATACAGTTCTCATGTAGTGAACATTTTTAATTCTTTATTTATATTTTTGATGCAATTTTTCAAGAAGTATATCTACATGATATGATATTGCAATACATATCAATAGACATTGCAAAATTCATCAATACCATATTTTTTAATCTTTGTTTTATAAAAACTTCTTAAAATTTGTTGTTTTTCTTAATTTTATATTTGATTCTAAGTTTATTGCTTACTGAGTTTGGATGCAGAATTAATTTGAACATTTCAACAAAACTTACGAAATATTTATTTATCCTTGAAAAATATAAAAATTGTTTATTATTAAATATAAATAAATATTGTATATATATATATATATATATATATATATATATATATATATATGTGTGTGTGTGTGTGTGTGTATGTATGTATATACATACATGTATGTATATATATTTCTTTTGATTTTGAGGTTATTTCTTCTAAGTTTCGGATTCTTGGTAAGTAAAAGCTTTTCTTTCTAAATCGGAATACGTATGTTTCGATGATGTTTGGGACAGTAATAAATATGTCCATAGGCCTTACACAATTCAAAATTTTAGGAAGAATATCCCACTTATTAGTTATTATGAAACTTGAAAAGTGTAGGAAATTGGGATACACTCTTGACAAATGTGTTATAGAACATTCTCAGAGTATCGTAAATGTCACTTTTATTAATTCAAATATGACATCAATGCACCAAAATTAAATCTTTCAAAATATATTCAAGCATTTAAAAAATGCATGTTGTGAGTCATGGCATGCAGTTTTAGTATTCTAAAAACTAAAAATTTGACATGCATTACATATAATACATTTGTAAAATTGTATCCTCCTTCTTTATTCTCGCTCTCTCTCTCTGTGGGAGAATATATCACATTTCCTACGAATTTTATATTACTGATATTGAATGGTTCGGCGGATATTTCGTATAGGATCGATATGACAATCAGGAAAATTTATTAAAAAAAAAAGCTTTAAATGAGGTTTTTGGAAAGTCAAGTGTTTTTTGAAATCACTATATTCAATTGTAATTTTCCTCAAGATTTATCCTATTTTTTATTAATGAAATCTTATATCTACCAACAATCTAATAAATTTTGATAAAATTACATTAAAAAATGTTTCATAATTTTATAAAATCTGTCTCTTCAGATTTTCTTTCACAAAACAAGGGTTTCTACAAATTATTCAAATTATCATTAGCACTTTATACTGCCTTTGTTAATCTGTTTAATTACAAGAATAGATTTATAAAATTGTTTTACTTTTAATCTATCTATACCAGTCCATTTTGATTTTTAAATATCCATGGTAAATCAAATATTTATAAAGCACCCTTCTTCCTCAGCAATCAATGTGAAATATCAACTGGAAAAACAAAAAAATTAGCACAGTATTTTATATATTATAACTGCACCGTTATTACTTGCATATGGAATTCCAGATGTTGGGGAAAGCTTGGATACAAATTGTAAGACCTTGTAGGGGTTGGGGAGATCTTAGACTTACTTGTGGTTGCCAGGAGCACAACACTTTCGCCCTGGCTACATTCAAATTTTATGTCTATCGGACACTAAAAGCCGAAATCTCTCACCACTGCCAGAAGGAAACTTGGTCGGTTGAAAATGGTTCCTCGAAAGGAGGAAGAAATGTTGTTGTCTTGTGCCAGCTAGACTGGCAACATGGGGTGTGCTGCTCCACGGGGGAAGAAATCCATCAAGTGCTGTCCGAAAGTCTTGTTCTGAAGCACTCATAAAAGACTACTATTACGAATTTTTATTATTGCCTTGTACATTTTATTTACAGCAATCATAAATAGTATAGGAAGACAGATCCAAGTTTCTTTTGCTCAAGACAATTGAATGCGCTATTTCTTGACGTAGTTGCTACCAAAACTGAAGAAATAAGCATTCCAATCAGTTACATACTTCAATTAGAAGATAGAAAAACAAAGGACAAAGTTTGAATGCATGGAGAGAAAAGGACGATTTATTCTGGAAAGAAGAAATGGAGAATAAACTAAAAAACTTTTACCATGATTGCTTATTACCAGAGATAATTGATCCCAGATAAACGCAATCAATGAAAATCAGAGATCATCCATCCATAATCGAAGCGAAAAATAAAAAAAACAATACGGCAAAATAAATTTAAATTATTTAAAAAGAAAACAAATCTCAAACATTTTTGTATTAACAGATACCAAAAAAAACTTCTTAAAATATTAATATTTTTTCCACACACACACAGATATGTACAGATTGTAAATTTCTTATCTTTAAATATAGGATATTATATATATATGTATTTATATATTATTGAATGATTGTATAGCTATTATAATGTAGTTATGTAATTATTTTATCTATTTCAAATTTCAATAGTCTTTAAAATATATATGGAATTCAAATTTTTATGCTTTCACAAGTTAATAACATGCTGGTTGACATATATTCTTCATAAAGCTTAAAAAATAGATTTTTTTGTAGATAATATCGTCCTAAAGAATTTCAGAGTAATTACTGTTTCCTACTGCTGTTGATAGTACTCTTTAATTTAATTGTAAATTGCGTAATGTATTAAAATAGGCTGTAAGTATCATGCAAAAAAATAAGTGTTAAAAAAGATTAATAAACTATCAGCAACTGTTGTTCAGCAGAAAAAGTTTTTCATAATCAAGTGTAAAGTATAACATTTTTAAACTTCCCAAAAAATTAAATAAGAAACTAAAAGTAGAATTTGTCGAAAAAAAAGCTGAGAAATTACGATAAAGGGGTGTATTTGTAGTGATGTGTGAATTCTATCACATCATTGTGATAAAAATACACATACTCGAGCGTATTCTTATCACATTTTTTGAACTACTAAATGCAAATCTTTGAAGAAATTTCTTCACATTTTATCTTTAGATCATGAATAATTTTTTATTCAATCTCTAACATAGAATAAAAATTACATTATAATTTATTTTACACATCTTTTTGAATATATTAATATACTAACAAAAATAACATGTGATTACAATTCATGTTTATATATGTACGTACGTATTTAAAAATTTTTATTTCTTTTAGAAATTTAAATCAAATAATTTCATTTTCATAATCTTTTATACATTTTGGTCTAAAGCATACGCAAGTGGAAGCTTAGAAAATTATTATCTTTATTTAACAACATTTGTTAGTAAACTTATAATATTTTTATCGAAAAGTAAAGTTAATACCAGCAAATAATAAAAATGCAAAATATGTGGTATAAAACATTTTCATTTGTTGATGTCCTAAAACATATTTTATGTCGAAAATTAAAATTATCACGAAATCAGTTCAAAAAGGTATGACTGAGATGCGAAAATACTTTTTACAAAATGTATAAAATGCTACTATTGAACTCAGTATAATAGCACTTATAATTTTCGAAAATTAGAAAAATATAAAAATAAAAGTGATATCTGAACTGCCTTTTCGTTTCCTGGGTGCGAACAGGAATGGAATTCAACTACCAAGCCAATAGGGCCTGCGTACGATATTTTATCGCCATGAAAAAGAGAAAAGTTGGCTCATTACGCATACACTTTCCCAACTTGACCCCAGATTAGTAGTGTAACGTCTTTAGGAATCAACTAGGATTGCTCTTTTCTCATTCAGTTTGCCTTGCAATATGTTTATATATATATGTATATACATATGTATTTATATATATACATATTTGTATGTATATATATATATATATATATATATATACATATGTATATATATATATATGTATATACATATATATATATATTTATATATATATATATATATTTATGAGAAAAATCTTAAGAGTTGTATTTTCATATTTCCAGCTTTAAATATATTTTGATAAACAGTAGTACTGAAAAATTATAAAAAGTAGATGATTATTATATGCTGAAAATAGTTTAAAATCCTCTAAAAAATGCTTAGTTCAAGTGCGAAAACGATTAAGAAATTAAAATCAAATGAAGAAAACACTTTTAAAAGAAGCACAAAAATCAAAAACAATAATATATATAAAAATGCTTTAATAGGAAAATATAAATTTGATGGTGATGGAGAAGAATAATTTATTTATTTATATACCTATATAAAGATGAGAAAAATATATAGCTAAATTGTCGCTTGATACTTTAAAATGAACACTATAAGATCATCTTCAAAATTTTATGATTTTTGGCGAGTTAAAATGAGATAAATATGCTAAGAATTAATATAAAAACAATATTTAAAGATGATGTTTTAAATTTGGCTGCAGGCTTGGAGCTCTGATGTTGGATACATGGAGTTCTGAAATTTTGTTACAGATGAAGAAAATTTAAGAAATTTGAAAATGGTATATACATTGAATTTAGATGAAATGTGAGACCCTAATCTATTTTACGACATTTCGAGGAATTTAGAGTATTTTGTAATGTTTATGATTTTATTGAGAATCACATTCTATTTTAAATTGTTGAGAGGCTAAACTTTAGCACACATACACACAAAAAAGATCATTCACTTATTCCCAAAGTGAAGATTATATTTAATTCTTAAATTAAAGACTCTATTTTTCTTGAAGGGAATTCACGTCTTCAGATACGAATGATGATATCGCCATATTTGAACTTGAAAGTGCGGATTATGTAATAGGTTATATTGTTTTTAAAGTTTGCTTAGAAATATATCAAGAAACAATGTCGAAGATGCCTGATCAATCTAAATAGAGAGGTAGACTTTACATTCCTACAAAAATCATTGATAGAAATTATAAGCGAAATATACGGGATTTTCCGTAAATTTTGTATCAAAATATTTTATAGAGCTAGAAAAGTTATTCCAAAATTAATAAATAAACTACATTATTTTCCTTTTTTTAAAGAGAGATAAGAAATTCGGCATTTTTGTCTATTTGAAAATATTTTTAAAAGTGAAGTATACTTTGAGAGAAGCTGCAACTGTTTGGCTTTCTCATAAGGCCTATTAAAAAAGAATCAAATCTCGTAAAATCAAAGCAAATTGAAATTATATCAAGAAAAATAAAAAAGTATATTTTATATTTTTATTTGAACATTAATATTAAGTTTTGATCATTTAATGAATAATAATAACAAAATTGATCAATTTTTTTATGCATCTGTATACTTTTCTGCGGAACAGTAAATAGAATATTTCTTCCCAAAATCTCTGAGCAGAGCTTTTTCTCTCTCATTGTTTGACTAAGCTCACATCGGATATTTCCGATGTCAAATTTGAGAAGCATTTGAGCCAACCCTACTTTTTCCTCACCCATGAGATTTACAGACATACAGTTCCAGGAAGGAATACCCTGAGGTGAGAGGGGACAAACAAACTGACC
The DNA here is from genome assembly GCA_037975125.1 of Latrodectus hesperus. Classification (NCBI taxonomy): domain Eukaryota; kingdom Metazoa; phylum Arthropoda; class Arachnida; order Araneae; family Theridiidae; genus Latrodectus; species Latrodectus hesperus. The sequence continues at coordinate 109,308,632 of CM075852.1, read as the reverse complement.
ACATATGCGGAGAAAATCTGCGTCAGAACATGCTGAAGGAAATTAGGATGCGGGGGTTATATTGTCCACTTTACCCCTATTGCGGTTAAGTGGTCTTCTCATTCCCGACTTAAAATTCGCCCCCCATTGAGATAGGAACTATTTTTTCTTTGTAAACAGGTTCTTTGGCATGGCTTATGAGTTTAAATTCACCAATCAGCTCTTTCAGTCTTTGTAAGAAGGACTGCCCCCAAACAACTGCGCTAGATGGCGCTGAAACTCATTCCTAGATTTATTTTGAGGAAGGTTTCCCTTTTAATTAATCATAGAAATGAACCAGATAAATCTTTTACTATAGATTGCATTTATTTAAAACATTTGATATATTTACTTAAAACAAAAATAATTTATTTAGTGATTTTCATATTCAAGGCTCATAGGAGCAAGCATATTCATGTAAATTAAATTTATAATTAAAATTTTTTATTAATTATAGAAAGAACAAGTACCTATTATACTAATTTGTGTTCTGAAGATTAAGAATTGCAAATTACTTTTATTAAATTTTATATTTTGGATCATGTTAGTTTATTAATTAAGGGCATTTTTATTTTCAATAAGATTATGAAAAAAAATTAAGACAGTGTGAGAATAGCCTGTTTAGGTAAACATTTACTTAATATTATATTAAGTAAATGTTTACCTAAATGAATTAAATTATACAGTAATAACAATTGACTTAGCCATCCAAATAGTAGAGTACCTTTTCAAAAAACTATATCACTAAAGTTGTAAGCAATGTTGACCATTTTAGCTAAGAGGTTGCTTAGTTTGAACTTTGTAAAAAATATTTAAAGCTGTTTATATCAGTGAAGTTGTGAAAACAAAAATCTTCATAACTAATCAGAATCTATTAACTAATTTTCTTGTGATCCCTGCCCATGCATGTACAGTTATATACTTGCTGCAGCTTCATTTGTTGAAGATTAATTTATGTAACTAAATTTTGCAATATTCTGTAAAAACATTAGATATGTATAAAATACAGATGCAAATATATTTACATGCACATTTATTGCTGTACTTTGCATTTCCTATCATGATTTTCTATTTTGATTTGTGAAAACACAGAAAAATCAATTTGCTCTAATTTAGTTGTATCAAAATTCATATTAATAGTAGTTTTTAGTAATATCTACTTTTAGTTGTTTTGAATGAGATAGTTTTGTTTGGCATAAATTATAAATAATTTTTTTTGTATGAAACTTAGTCTTATATATTTTTGATTTTATATTTTTGAGAACATTATTTGAAATTAATTACCTTGAAGTAAATGATTATTCAATGTAATTTAAAATAATCTAACATTCCAATTTATTCACACTGTAATCATTATTTTTGTTCAATTTAATTCATAATCATTTTCATAAATAACTTTTTGTAATTACTATTCTTGTTTTTATATTAAATGATTCTTTTCTATAATGACATTCTTATACTAATAACTATAGATATCTAAAACTCATCAAAACATGAAACTTTGAAAATTTATTTCTTAGCTATATAGTGATTATACATGAAAAATAGCATATATTTATTTAATTTTTTTAGGAAATGTTCATTTAGTTCACTATTCTGTTTAGAGACAAAATTTATATTTGATATCTATTACTTCCTCTTCAGCTTAATGATGTCAAGATTTACAGTTGCCAAGATTGCAACTGTAAGAAAAGTACTTAATAAATGAATTAAGCATTATTTTTACTTGCTCCTTATGAATTTTAATATAAGTATTCATAGAAAAATGCCTATGTTTTATACATATACAAACAGAGAAATTCTTTAATTTTGAAAAAGGATTTATGAATGTTTTACTACATAGCAAACTTGTGTATTGTAATATGTGTCAATTTTTAATTTGTAGAGATTTCTTTATTATTCCTTATTATATTTATGTCAGCCTTTTCATTTTCTTTCTTGTAAATGTAGACAGAAAAAAACGAAGAAAAAAGAAACCCCAAATGTATACACATGATCCATTTTTGCTTCTTTCATTTGTTTATTATGACCAAACACATTGTGGATATTTATTAGAAAAAGACTTAGAAGAAATATTTTATACTTTAGGCTTAATGTTGTCAAGAGCTCAAGTAAGTTTTTTAACAACAATTTTTTTAAATCAACAAATTAATGTTATATGTATTTAAATGTAATATAGAAATGACTTTTATAATTAAATGAATACTAATCAGTGTTTATCATACATAATTTATTTCTCATGAATAAATTTCTGTAACTGATTGTATAACATGTTAACTAAATCAATATAATTAATACTATATATTGATTTTTCATCCAAATATCCTTATTTGTTATTTTAAAATTGATAACTTGCTTATTTTACGAAAAGAAATAAAATTTTAGTACTGTATCATATTTCTTTAATATTTCTCTTATTATTTGTAAATTTTGAAATAGTATCAAATAATTATTATATTTGAACTTTCTTTAATGTTTCTTTTATAATAATTATAGACTTTAAATTTTGAAGAATTTTTATTTTATGAGATTTTTCTGTTGAATTATTTTGTTATAAATACAACAAATATAAAATATAATAGTAATACATTTCAGTCAAATAAAATCAGTTTCTCTTGAAATTTTGTGTTGGATATTGACGATGTCAAAATTTTGAATTATAAAAGAATTTTTGCAATTTTTTTAATGTTGCAAAAAATATTATTTATTTTATAATGTTTATTAATTTTATTTATATATATTAGATATTAAAGACACAAAAATGTTTAATTAGAAGACTCTGTACTCTTAAACTTTACAAGAAAATTCATATGTTTTATTATGCTTAATTTTTTATTGTAATTTTCATTCTCTTATGTTATCCATTTTCTGTAATTTGAGGGGTGCAATTATTTAAAAAAATTATTAGATTTTGGTAAACATTTTGTTAGATAATTTGAAATAAAGCGTAAATTGTAAAGAGTAATAATTTAAAAAAAGCACAAGAGTAAGTAATTATGTCCCTTAAAAATGCTCACTTATTTTGTCGAAAAATCTGTTATTCATATAATAAAATAATTTACTTCTGTATGTGAAATTACTTATCGAATTTCATTCAATGATTTTTAGTACTATTAAACATTAAAGGTTTTGTTTAAATGTTCTTGTTTTTGTTGTGAAATTTTAAATCTATTATAATGAATAGCATTTAATTATCATTGCATTTTTCATGCTTTATTGAAATTTATATGTGGAAAGATATTAATATTTTTTAGTATTTATCTAATTAAGCATTTATGATTTTAAAAATCTGTTGATTAAAGAAACATTAAAATTGGATATTTAAACTGGTTTTTCAAAACATGTATTGCAACTTTGCTGCTGTATTTATTTAAAATTACAATTAAAAATGATTTAGTAGAAAAGTGCAATTCAAAGCATTATTTAAAAGCCATTTTTGCTTTTCTTGTGTGTGTTTAAACATATTGAAATTTTTTTGACAAATTTATTAAATAATTGTATTTTACTTACAAAATGAATTTTCTGAGCAAAGTTTATATTTTCTTTTGCAGGTTAGAAAACTACTTCAGAAAGTTTGCAAAAGAGAAACTTTTCGCTATCGAAAACTCACTGATCGTCCAACTGAATCAGATAAGCCAGTTAAAACTGACTTAGTTAAGATAAATCTTGAAGATTTAGCTTCTGGTAAAAATATTTTGATATTTAAATATATTTTGCTGGATTCAGTCACTATTCTATTACTACTATAGTTAATTTTTGAAATATTTTATTAGTTTTTATTATTTTTCTTTTTATTTAAAGTATTTTTTTGTTGAGTGTTATTGCAAAACAAATTCACCATTCTAAATATTTTATTTACCTAATATTTAGTTATTGGTTACAACTTTTTGATACTACACTGATAATTATATAAAATTATTTAATGTCAGAAACGTATAAATTGTTTTTAGGAATCAGCTAAGAAAATGTTTTATTTTATAATGTTAAAATATTTTTATTTCATTTTTTATTAATTTAGCTTTATTGTTTTTATAACTAAGACTAATTTTAGTTTTAGTCTTAAAAAATTATAATTCCGAAATTTTGTCTTGAAATCTGATGCATAATTTTTTTAAATTAATTTTTTAAATGGCTTTTGAACAAAGCTCACCATGACCTTGTGGTAGGACATTGTTTTCTAGAGCTGACAATCATAAATTCAATACCAGCCTTAGTTGGATGCTGGGAAATGAATGTTGCGCTTCTGCATTCTGTATGCATGTCTGGGAGTGCTTAAGAGTTTTTCAGGTTTCCTCCTTTGTAACATGTGAATACAGCCCGCTATCAATTAAGATAATCCTTTCAAAAGACAATTTATCCTGTGAATATTAAAATGATTTTCAACCACCTTGGGATGTTAGACTGTCCCCTACTGGGTGTCCAAATATGACTTTTGAATAATGATTTAAAGCACATTTATTACCAACTAATCTAATCTTTTGGTTCTTATTATTGAGTGTTCTGTGATATGTTGTAGTAATAACACAATATTTTTTACGAAAATGATTTATCATGTTATATGAAATAAATTCTACAATTCCTTGAATATCTAATTTAATTTTCTGAAATGGTAATATTTGAGATTTTCATCACAAAGCAATATACAAATCTCAAGGTTTAAATTGAATAACAGAAATCATTTAGTCATGAAAGAGTTTTTTGTAATTGTTTTGTATTCTTGTTCTGGCATATCTATGCAGTGTTATATTCCTGCATAAATACAGGGTTAGCAAGAAATAAGTTTCCCACTTCAGAGGACTGTAGAATACGTTCTATTTGTCCAAATGAGATCAAATTTGAACTACAGATAATACAAATGATGCGCTTGACATTTATTAAAAAATAGTACAAAATTTCACCAATAGATGGCGCTGTAATACACATAAAAACATTTGATATGCTTTATAAATGTTAAAAAATAATTATGAAAAAGTAGCGTTACAACTCTTCAATATGCCCTTCTTCATTTTCAACAATGTGCTCTAATCGCAGAACCATATTTTTGACAGCAGACCGGTGTGAGTCTGTCGGAATATCAAGGATATGGCGCCTAATGCTGTCCTTCAGATCTGGTACACATGCTGGCCTTTTACGGTTGACATTTCCTTTCCAAATGAATGCCAAATGAAGAAGGGCATATTGAAGAGTTGTAACGCTACTTTTTCATTATTATTTTTTAACATTTATAAAGCATATCAAATGTTTTTATGTGTATTACAGCGTCATCTATCGGTGAAATTTTGTACTATTTTTTAATAAATGTCAAGCGCATCATTTGAATTATCTGTAGTTCAAATTTTATCTCATTTGGACAAATAGGACGTATTCTACAGCTTTCTGAAGTGGGAAACTTATTTCTTGCTAACCCTGTATATATAATTAAATATTGTTACATGTTTCTTGGAATGGGATTGTAAAAGCATATCTGAATTTTTTTTATACAGTCTTGCATTAGATTGAGTCATAAATGATTTCTTATACAATATATGCAATTTATGTTTGCATCTATAAAGGTAATCATAAGTTACTGAGACAAACTAGTTTTTGCTTTTAATAGATAATGGTTCAATTATTCTTCTGAGAGAGACTAATGTTTTTGTGGTCATTTCTAGTTTATAAATAATAAGTGAAAAATGCTTATTCTCAATATGATTTTCAGGGAATTTGATCTGTGTAATAGTGTTAAAGCAACAGCTGTAAAATATGCAGTCTTATATGCAGTTAAAGGCCTGATTAGTGATAAGTCAGTTAGAAATTGGTTTGTCAAAATTCGTTCTGGAGAGGGGACTTTAAGGAGAAGGGAGATGTTCTTCTGATCTTAATAACAACTTTCTAAAAATAATAGTGAAGCAAAGTCTGTGTCAATCAGCTAAAGAAATAGCAAGAAAGTTTAATACAACACTATCAGCTGTGGGCTGATACCTGAAGAAATTCGGGAAAGTTAAAATTTATTAATATTAGTATTTTCAAATTTTTATAAATTTAATGAAAGACTTGTCACAGTTGTTATAAATTTGCTTCACAGGTGGAAAAAAGAACCACTTTTCTACTGAATTTTAATGGGCTATGAAAAAGTTACCTATGGTAACATATCTGTAAAAGACAGTGGATTTATAAGAAACAACCATTCTTACTAGATCCAAAATCAAATATATATGGAAAAAATATTTTATTGTATGAATTATCGGATTGTCAAAGTAAAATTTATCCTGATTTATGAAATAATTGATTCACTTTATGTGGTTATTAGTCAGTAATGAAATTAATTGATTACTGAAAATACAAATATTCAGCAATTGTCAAGTGTGAAAGAAAAATTATGAAAAGAAAGAAAAGAAACTAAAAACCATTATGCCCTTGTCAATCATAAAAACATTTCTTTGTACAATTATATGTGACAATATACAAGAAAGGCAACTTAGAAAAAGAAGTTTTTGAACCTGAGTCATCAGTATTACTATACTCGATTTATTCTTTTTTTGTTTCTTGCAAAACTTAGTGAAATGAAAAATCTTCAATTCTACAAAGAAATCAAGCTGCTGAATATACTATCCTATCCAAATCCCTTTTCACCTTTTACCCCTCTCCCCAAAATAATGTTATAGGATTATGGGAAAATATATAATAGTGTTCAATACTTAAAAATTAATAAATCTTTGTTATATAATGAAGCAAAATAAACACCTGATGAAAAAACCAAAGTTATTTATAATTAAACATTGCGTTGTTTTTGTTTCTAATAAGAGAATTAAAAATACTTTTGAGAACTTTGTTATGTTATCACTATTTAAAAAAATAGTTTTTTGAGCAAGTAATAATGTTCTTTAAGTTCTCTTAATTCATCATCAGTTATCAATAATTTTTTTAATAAAAAAAAGTCTCAATTGCATGTTAGAATAGAATTTAAATTTATGGAAAATAACCATGCTTTTAAATATTTCCATCTCTTCCAGTAATTAAGAAAGCAATTGACCTTAATAATATTAGAACAATAAAGAACAGTATAAGGTGAAAAATTCATGGCATATTTTTCAAATCTGTGTCATGTTATTTTATTTTTGTTAACAGAATATATATATACCATAACAAATATTGTAAATACTCCTGCAAAATAATGATGAAATAAATTTTTTTTAATATCTTTCTTTATCTCTCTGTATATTTTTGATTTTGGATCTTGAATTCTAATTGCATCCTTCTTAGATTTAGTAAACAATATTTTAACTAGTAACTTATCTTTTTAATATTTTTAAATGCTTCTAATATTGATGTAGTGACCAAAAAATTTTATAAATGAAAAAAAGTTTACTATTCAATAAATTTTCTTAAACTTTTGATTATAATATTATTTTATTACTTTTCAGGTAATAAAAAATATATTCCTTCATTTAAACCTTCTCATTCTGCATCTGGAAAAGAATCCGAAAATGAGAAATCTGAAATTGCAAATTCATCTCTTATTACTTACCAAGGAGCATTTGTTGATGTTGGAAAATTGATGGAACAGTTAGAAAGAAGCGAAAAGGCTAGAATAGAAACAGATGAAAAATTAAAGACTTTGCAGTTGCAAATAGGTAAATATAGTTAGATCTAATTAAAAACATTTCATGTTGAATGGATTTTATTGGTTTATGATTTCACTCAGATTTTTTAAAGTGTAGTGATTGAGCTATTTTTTTTAAAAATTTTTGATAAATTATGCCTTGTTTAATTTTGGTTATTCAACATAACTTTTATTTTTACATTGTGTTACTCATTAATAAATTTTTTAATAAATATAATTTTTTAATAAATTAATAATATTAAGGAGCTAGTAGTTTTCAAGTAAATTATAAATTATTTTACTTATTTAACATACAGAAATTTTAATTTTGTTTATGTTATGTTAGTTTTTAGTAACAATAAGTGTCTTAAATTATGTCCGCTCAAAACATGTCTATTATTTTACTATTATAAAATGTATAAGGAGATCAAAGGACTTAAGTGTTGTTTATATATATTTTAATCTTATTAATTTTATACCAAAAAAAATGTAAACTTTATTTACAATACATATTAGAATAATCAGAAATAATTTTATTAGTTTTATTCATTAATATTTTTTGGAACAAAAGAGATTAGATTTTAAATATTCTTATATTTTTTATTTTTTTAAATAAATTTTTATCATTTGTTAGGATATTTATACAGAATTTATATCATAATTTTGAAATGCAAAATCTTTAATTCATATTTTTTGTAGTACTTGTTTTTTTTTAATTTGATGTTGGTGATTCAACATTTTAATGTTAACTTAAGATGTTTTTTTTATAGAAAATTTAAATGAAGTCACATTAACAAAAGAGAAGTTATCCCAAAAATTATCAGCTGATTTAGAAGAATGCAAGCAGAAACTAAAATCGGCAGAAGAAGATCTTAAGAGAACAAGGAGCGAATCTGATAAATATTACAAGACTTTAAGTAATCTAAAAGATGGACTTCAGTTTTCTTTAAATATGGCCGATAATGCTTTACAAAGAAGCAAATCTAAATCTAGAAGTAGCCCCATTCCTAAAAAAGACTTGTTTGGGAAGGGAAAAGAATCAGTAAATGGGCAAAATGATTCCCACTGTGATAATTCTTCAATGAAACAAAATAATGTACATATTAAAGAAGAAGATGGGGAATAACAAAGAGTAAAAACTTTTGAAATGTAAATAGGAAAAAAATGTACAGTATATATAGATTTGTTTTCTACAATCCAGATAAGCATCTTGATATATTTGTTGTGGTCTGCTGTATATTCATTTTAAGACATATTTATATGATTTATAATGAGCTGGCATTTCCAATAAATACAATTTTGCTCAAAATTTGTTCAATTCTTTCTTTCTTTTTTTAAGTCAATGAGAATAAATTATTTTGATTATGTCTATCTTTCTATCAACTCTGTTAATTGCTTTTAAAATATACAAGATTACTTTTGAAGAGTTTACTACCAATTATATACTCTAAAACGAACAGTTCAGCATTTTTGCTATTTTCCAGAACCCATAGGTTCAAATCCGATCTATATATTAAGTGAGCATTGAATTTTTGTTTTAGAAACAATCAAATCACATTTTAATGCATCACTCTTTTCCCACTTATCTTAAAAGAGCTAAAATAAAAATTGACTGTCATCATTTTCCTTGTCAAATTCTTAGAAGAAAATTTTTTGATTAGAAATAAATTAATTCTTGTTCTTTAAGCAATTTTTTATGTGATAGTTTCATTAATAAATATTTTAAAATTGAGTGAATTGTCAATTTGAAATTTGATTTGTTTGAGAGCTATATTTTGGCAATTAAAGTTATCACCATTTAATCACTTTTTCTTTTACTTAATCCTTTTTTAAATTTTATTTTAAAAAATACTAACAAATTAAGAATATTAAAATGTGTAAAGCTATTATTTTGCTCTTTACAGATATTAAGTATTTAATTTCACACATGCGCATATAATCACACACTTAGGCATGCATGCACACACTTGGTAAAACATCTGATTCATTAGATATTTTCTCTAACATTAGTCTAAATTACGTAATTTCTTAGTTAAAGTACATAAAGTAAGATTATACATCTGCAAAGTCAATGAAACCATTCCTGTAAAAATTAAAAACATACTTATAATTTCTCAGTCCAATTAGTATATATATATATTATATATTTACATACATGTATGGTTTATGTTGTAAAATTAACAGAATTTACTGTTGTGCAAGCAAGATGTCTGTTTATCAATGCTTAAAATTGAAAAATTCTTTCGAGAAAATAATTTATATGATGTACACAAAACAGTGTTTTCAGGAATTTCATTAATATGTTTTGCACCAGAGTAATAAATGATGGTTAAAAATACTCACAGGAAAAGTGTCTTAAAAGGCTAGAAAATTCAGCGTTTCATTACTTGGACCATTTAAATTGTACATGAAATTATTTTAGCTGTGCATAGTAATATTTCAAAATAATTTAGTTTTGAATTCTTTTTATAAAGTTGATTAAACCTATATTTTTTGTTTATGTAACTTTTATACACTTTCCAAATCCTATAACTTATCATGGAAACTTTATAAAAGTTATATATATTACTAATGTATTAAAAATTGTTAGTAAACTCGCGATGTATATTTATATATTATTTATTATGTATATATGCATTTATATAGTAAGCTCACTAAAGTTCCTTGCAACCCACTTAACTTCTAAATATCTGCTGGTGTATACATAAGTGGATTGGCTTAGTAAAATTAACGTATGCTATAAGGAACAAAACTACATTGGACGCCACTTACCGGAAAAATGTGGAACTAATATTCCTTTTTCGAAAATGGAACGAAATAAGGAAAGGTAATTTACAAAATTATAGAGCTTTATTAAATTAGTACATAAACACACTTTTTCAACATTAAGGCAAAGAATAGAAGAGCTAAAATGCTCATTTATTTTTTATTGATTTCCAACATTCATTCCCAAAAATTGAATGGAAAGACAAATATTTTTTGGAAAAAAAAAGGCATTGCAATTTGTTACTGTATGGTATCACTTTTGATACCCAATAAAAGAGACCGCTATTCAAATCCAGAGAAATTTAATAAATTTAAAATATATCTACAACAAATTTTGTTCTATTCAGAGTAATAATGTAACAATTTCTTATTCATAAGCATACAATTTTATCAAGCTGTATGTTTATAAACTTCCAGGTGATGTAAGATGCATCTAGAGGAATGGAAATCACATCACAGAGGCAGGTTATAGAAGCTTTTTATACACTATATTGGACATTAAAAAGTGTCTAGATTTCAGCTAGCTAGATTCGAAATGTGTTGGCACCCATAGTTTCAGCGACGGCGATAACTCTTGGTCCCGGAGTTGCGAGAGAGATACCAGTTAATTGCATGGTTAAATAATTCTAGACGTCAAGTTTCTTGAGAGAATGTTGAGACAATATGTAAATTTCTCAGATGAGACTTGAACCAACTGGCAGAAAGATTATAATGTATGAAAGAATCACATTGAAATGAACAGCAGGGGCAAAGCAAAAATTGCCGAGAAGGATGTTTCTGCCATTTGGGAATATTTAAGTGTTACATTTTTCTGACAAATTTAAATTAAGAAAAACCTGTTGATTAAACTACATTCATCCTTTTTTACATTTTCACAAGGAGCTCCATTTTGCGCACAATCTGCAATGTTGCAGAATAACAGACTCAGAAATACGGATTTATTTTTGATACAGGGGTAGTAGACTCTGAACAGGCGAACTCCTCAGAGATTGTACTCTCAAGAGCAGCCATCGAGATGAACTAGTTATTTCAGCTTTGTGGACTGTGCAATAATTATGTGGTTCTTTTCATAAGGCCACAAGTAATTGTGATCAAAAAGCACGCATATCAGCCATAGAGGAGAATGTGCTCGATCAGAGTGAAGACATTTTTAAAAGTACTTATTTGTGAGGTATCTTTTATCAAAGTCGCATTTCAGGGAACAATATGAGAAGGATTGATTCTGAAGAGTAACTATGCATCCGTGTCAATCACAATAAGTCCAGTTACTGGTAGAATTTTAGCGGTTATTTTCTCATTTTTTTTATTAGCAGAAATATACAGACCCCCATTTCTAAGTTTAAGTTTTTTTTACCGATTAGGCATATTTTACGAAAAAAAAAAGTATTTTCAATATTCATAACAATCATGGAGGATAAGAAGCTAACTCATATGCGAGGTGTACTTGGGCTGCACTAACACGTTTTATGATGAACGGAAGCCAGGACTAGGGGATTACTTAGTGACTACATACTATTGCCTGATCGTCTGAAATGGGCAGATACTTGATCTTTTATGAAAAAATGTTGCCAACTTATTAGACAGGTTTCCTGCGTGAAAAATATTTATTTGATATACCAGCACCTCAGGGCGTTTCTCTTGATTCTGCCTGTCTATATAATTTTATCAGTTTTGCAATTAGTCAGTGAGGAATTGGCAGTGGTGGTCCAGTTAAGTGATTTGGTTGATCAGCAGAACTAGCGTGTATGAATTACTTTTTCTGGAAGCACATGAAATCTCTTGTTTAATAAACCTTATTAAAACACAGCATCGAGGAATCTAAAACATGCTTAAGATACTTGAAAATGTCCAATGGAATTTCCATGCAGCAAAAATGTGAGATCTGTATTACATTCGGGAGTTTTTAATTCGAATAGATCCTTTGATTTCAATTGTACTTCACTTTTGTTACCTTTGATTTTTATGCTTATGAATAGCTCGTAAGTGATTTTTTCTTCTTTTTTATGTCTTTTCCATTCTTGTATTTTATACAATATCTACAGTACCAATGAGGAAGTTTTCTGTGTTCGTTTGTGAATGAGCTTAACAACTGCGCTCCTATACGCCATATACCGCATCAGGAAGTCTTGATCTGACATACTTATGTGATTTCGAGTCATCTAGGTATGCTGTTTCTTTATTGGAAGCTTGTACATCTTTAACTAAGATACCCTGCATTAGATTATTATGATATATAATCATCATACATAAATTTTAATCACCATTAAATTTATTATGGAATTTTATCAACTGATTGCAGTTACTAATTTTTTCACTCGAGAGATCATTTCAATTTACACGCAAAATTCAATAACAGAAAAATAACTATTGCTCACAAAAACTTCCCTTTGAGGTGGAATTAAAATTTCTACATAATTAAATGAATATATAATTAATTTTCTGGGAAAGTACTACATGTTAGGATATGCAAATAATTAGAATTCCTCCAAAAATTTAAAGTTACGTCTTTTATAATGGCATCCTTTACACATACAATATAAAAAGGAATGCATTTTCTTCTTACAGTACAAAATGAAGGATTGCAAAGCAGATTTTAAAATCAGAAAGTGCACTTGAATGCTTATGTTTTTTTTTTTATAAAACACTTGTCAAATCATATAAAGAAGGCATTACCACCTCTATATACAAAAATTTACATCTTTTGAGCTATTATTCCTCCTTTTGATCTAGATATTGTGTCTGTTAAACCAAATGAATAAAGTGATCTTTTCATGAGTGTCTTCTGAAAGCCATGCGAAACTTTTAGCGGCACTTTACCTAAGAGGGCATGTACATAATCTTAAATTCGTATGATCTCACTATTATGTCTCACATCTTAAATTAGAAATTTGGCTTGTGCGCACGACGGCCTTCAGCATCATGGATTGCCAAGATGGTGGTTATTTGCTGCTAAAGTAAAAATAAACATTGATAGTGTAATGCCATGAATGAAAGTAAAATACACAACGGTAAAAGGTCTTTTTTTCAACCAACTCTTGGTTTTACATTCAGTTATATTATGTATAGAGTTCACATAGAAGAGTTAATGTTTCAAGTTTTCAGTATCTGATCATTAGATACTCATCTCGATCACTTTTTATTTAAATAACTTTAAATGTGTAAGCTATTATAATTACATTTTATTTTATTGAAAAAATCTCTACTTCGGAGGTCATCAGTCCGTGGTTGAAAGGTCCTCCTCTCACAGAAGTCTTCATTGTTTTACCTATCACATAGATAATGTACAGCCTTTTATAACCTGTGCTGTCCTGACTTTTCTCTAAACTAAGGGTAATTGGTCCCTATAAACCAAACAATCTTTGAAAACATTTGGTCATGAGTTATTAAGAGACTGGTACGTTGTAACACTTTAACCATTGTCAGTTATGTCTGTATTTGGTAAAATGTTCATTTCTGCCTTTAAATTTAGCTTGAGTTGAAATCCAACTGAATTACTTTTGCTGCCATTAATAAATAGTATATGTATTAACACTACACGTTATATATTCCGAGTCATTTTCAGATGTAGTAAGTTCTTGTGTCATCATATGAATATGTCAAAAAAGTAGCTTTTAAATGCAGAATCTGAAAAACTTTATTATCCTTTAAACAAACAAAATAATAAATAAATTTATGAAATTTCTTTTCCTTCTCAATGTATCAATTTTAATGAATAAGAAATATGGACAATCCAAAGAATTAATGCGTTTTTATAATTGTACTAAAAGATTTAATAAAATTTTCGAAATATTCTTGCAAAGTTTATAAAAGAATTAAATATTCTGGCATTTTTAATGTTAAGCATTTTATAATCAATTTTGATTTTTCGAATTATTTCATAAAGAAACCATTTCATTCAATGTTTTTTGATATTGCTAAATTGAAATGATCTGAAAATTTGAAATTTATATTAAAGTTCCTATTAATTATTATTTATTTTTTTATATGTTATGTAAGATAAATGTTTATAGGTAAACGAGTAGTGTAACAGTATGCTTTAAATAAGAACTCAAGAATTGTAACAAGCACAATTTCAGTATTTTATTAATCCATTTTCTATATATATATATACATAGCTCTTGTTGCTTTTATATTTATTTGCACACTTCTGATATCAGAACAATTGTGTAGGAAATAACAGAAATTAAAATGCAACAATGTAATTTGATTTAAAATATATGTTTCTGATATCTCCATTTTAAAGTAAAGGCTCATTCATTAATTATAAAATATTATTTCAAATAGTGAATGACAGAAACAAACAGCTCATTCAAAGTCAACAAATGTACAATTTTTACACAAGTTGTTTGCTCTCAAATTGTTAAATGCAGAATCTGAGAAATTTTTATAAAAATTGAATATATATATTTTTGTTGTAAAATTTTAAATTTTATTTTACTTGCAAAACCTTCTCGATTCATAATACTTTAAATAGAAAGATAAATTGATGAGAATAAAATTGAAAGCAATGTGTAAAAATTTCAGTGCTTAATGTATGTTTTGTTTCATTATTAAAAAAATATAAAGTGGTTGAAAATGATTACTTCTATAACTTTAAAAGTGGAGAGGAAAAGGAAATGCTCTCTATTTTAGTGTGTAATATGTAAAAAGTTGAAAAAATAGTAAAAGTTTAAAAATAAAGCGTGTCTATGAATATTGTAATCATTTAATTAATCAAATTCAAGTTATCGTTTTATAAAAGTTTAATAAAATTCCAGAAAGGAAAATGCAAATTTATTTAATTCTGAAAATTACTTCATAACAAATTTATTATCATTAACAAAATATCTTTAATCTAATATTACAGTTTCGGGCTAATTTAAAATTATTTAAATCATTGCAGTATATTTTTACCATCTAAAATTTTCATATATTTCTTTTATTTATCTGATCAATAGAAGCTATTATCTATTTTATTACTATGTGAGAAATTAATTGAATTTATTTATTATTTTATAAAATCGCGTTTAAAATGATTTTTCTATTTTGTCACAAAACAAATAAAGTTAGTATGTATCAAGAAATGTTTGAATCTATCCACTATTTATTTAAATATACCTGTTTTGTTATTTAAATTTAAGATTTTGAATTTATTATACATTTAAAAGAAATTATTTCTTAAGTGAATTTATTTAATCCTTACTTTAGGAATTGACATTATATTTTTGACTATAAATATTGTACTAGCAAAACTTATAATAAAATTTCTTTATTAACAATAGCTGATACGTTTGAGAACAAATTCAAGAAAATTCATGTGACTTTATATGAGTTTGATTTACCTCTATTTTATTACTGGATTCGTTTTAGCTGTAATTTTAATTGAACTAAATTTATTTAAAGACAGGACTTTTATGCACTGTTCATATTTTGGTAGTTTATACGCAGCGAGTTAGAGTCAACTATATATCCGAGTAAAATATGTATAGTTCCGCTTATTATCGCGTGTTTTGCTCCAGTAAAAGATTAAGCGCGATTATTTTACTTTTATTTATCGTGCATTAAGTTCTAGAGCATATTTGCGTGAGTATTTTGGAATATAGTAGTTAAGTCATTTTATCTTGACTTATTATATGTATACAAGTCCTGCCTTTATTGAGCCCCTTTTTTAAAATAAATCTGGAATTTATAATCTAATCAGTAACCTATACTTATGAAATTTAATCGAGCTTTATTTCTATCAAAATTTTAAAATTTTATAAGATTTAAATTATTGATTTATAGGTAAAACGGAATTGAAAAAATAATGTTTATTGGTAACTCAGCTTGTAAATATAAAGTTATATTTATGAGTTTCACAAAATGCAGAGTAAGATTTATAGTATTTTCAGTAGAAATCTTTATTGGATGTCAATACTTTAAGAATAAAAAATAAATGTCCATTCCAGAAATGTAGATGTCATTATAGGAAATTCAAAGGGAGTATTTTTATTAAATACAAAATAAACTATTTTATATAATTATAAAATATATTTAGTTAGATATGATAGAGAATTGGATTCATATATAAAAATCATGCAAATCATAATTTCACCATTTTTAAGTATCAAATTTTTAACTGGAAATATATAAAAATATTTTTTCATATAATTATTTTCTAATAAATGTTGATAAAATTATTAATAAAATAACATAAAAATTAATTTATATTATTAAAAATAATATTAAAATTATTAGATCTATTCTTAAACTGAGTAAGTTAAAATATTTTAAATATATATTTAATTACGCACTTAAATCAAATATAAAAATGGAAATAATTGCAGAGAAATGCTCCTTTAAATATTTGTGCTTGCGTCTTCCCAAATCAGAGGATCATCTAAATTCTGAGTTTGAAGAACTCTTCATAAAAAAAAGAAAAATTTTAAATCTTTGAATAATTTCATAAATAAAATATATTTTCTGCTGAAATTGCATTTCTGAGATTAATTTTATTTCACAAATTTAAAAATAGCTAGAATTAATAACAATGCTTACTATTAATCTGATCAACATAGAATACTTAAAATAGTATTTACATAAGACAGAACCTAAAATTTTTTGTTGCAATTTTATAAATGAATTATATTTTTAAACTTAATTGCTGGAAGAATATTTGCCATAAAAATTCCAATCAATATTTGAACTCCGCTCACTTAAATTAAAATTTTTATTAATGGTAAAATAAATTTTATTTTTTGTTTTATGACTAATTTTCCTCTCATAAAAGTAGGACGAATATAGTTTTCGTAAAATACATTCCTGATTTGCTCATTCAAATTTGACATATATGAATTTAAAAACTGTAAAATATATAAAACCCTGTTTTAAATAAATTTCCTTTGTAAGTAGGACTGTTGGCACAATGGGATAGAAAAAAATAAACAAGGAAAACAAATTATCTTTAGAACTCTCATTATAGTTTAATTTGAAATCAGTTGGTAAAAATATATTTAAAAAAGTTAAATAGAGAGTTAACTAAATTTTATAAAATTTCAGTTTCATAATTGATCTAATTATGAAATCCAATTTCCAATTGATGCATCTAATTAATAAATTGTTTTTCTAATATTTTACAGTTATTTTTGAAGATAAATTTGAAATTATTGATACTCATTCGTACTATGTTTTGCAATTTTAACAAATTCGATTCTCTCATTTGTAACCTTAACTTAATTCTTCTAGAACTTTTACAAGGATAATTTAATAAATATTAACTTTGCAATTGTTTTAGAAGAATTAAAACGTTAATGTCTAGTCACCTTATAGTCGACTTTAAAACATTTTTAAATGAAAATATATTTTCACACTAAGGAAATTTAAAATTACTTTTTAAATTTAAATTTTCTTTAAATTAAAAATTCATATTTGTAAGTTTAAATTTAGGAGCTGAGAGTTATTTTATGAATGAATTTATTATGAATATTTATTATGATTAGAAAATAAGATGCTAAATATTTTTATAATCAATAAATAAGAAATATTCTCTTTTTGAATAAAAAGTATAACACATCCCACTATAAATGGAAAGGTTTAATATGAAATCCTAATCTGAAATAACAAAAAGAAAAATAAATATAATGCGCGATTACTCAAACTTATGAAAAATACTCTTTTTAATAAGGTTTGTTCAAAAGAAAATTGATTTTAACTTTTCATTTACCATGCAATATCTTATTTAAAATTATTTTTCGAAGAAAATAGAAGACAAGAACTCTAAAATGCTTACTGTTTATAAAAATTTTTAAAATTTTTTTAAGAAGTTGTGAAGTTCTTAGAAGTTGATGTGTTAATTTAAATACATTATTGTAGATGTATCAATGATTTTTTTTTTTTTTAAATTTGTAAGTTTCAGGTATTGTTATTTTTCATAATTTCAATGCCTGATTTTTTGTATGTTGGAAATATTAATTTACTCATGTTATTTTATTAGTTTATTTGATTATTTATTTTAATCTTTTTGACCCAAATGTTTTTTTTTGGCAAATATTTGGTTTTATGTGCACTGGAAATCCATTTTATGTCAGATTTTAATAAAATTTCTTCAGTTTGAGCTTGTTTCACAAAGGTTATCTTGTTTTAGATATTTTGCCGTTGTCAAAAAAATGTTTTAATTTTGCTGACGGGCTTCACATTGTTTCCATCAACATATTTAAAATAAGAAGTTAAAGATAAATAAAAAAAATATATGAAAATTTGTTCAAAGTTGGATTTATGTCAAAATATAGAGTATTTATTGTAAAAGTTATAAATATTTTAGCAATTATATTTTAAATTTTTAAAATTTTTTTTTGCTCAAATATATTAAAACATTTTCATAAAAGAAAATAATATTAGTTACTATAATTATTTTAAAAATTAATTTTAAAGAAATATATAATTTTCGAAATACTTCATGCCAAGTAAGTAAATTGAAATTTAAAAATCAAGTAAAATACTTTTTATATTCTGCAGCAAGTGTAAATTGTTGTGAATTATGAATTACATGACAGAGATCAGATTTTCAAGTCAAAAAAATTCCAAAATAGGCAAGCAAATATGCTCATAATAAAAGATAAAACATGCACGATAAAAGTGATAAATATAATATAACGCGCTTAAAATTTTACTGAGGCAAAAACTTCGCGATAAATAAAATATATTAATGAAACAATTTAAAATGTTTCAAGGTAATCAAAATACTGAAATATGATATCACAAAATTATTTAAAAATAATACAAGATGTAATAACATGATAATTCGCTGCATATAAAATATCAAAATAAGATTTCTCTTGTAAATCTGATCTCTTGTCATAAACTCATTTTGTAATTAGTTTCATGTTTTGATTGAGTAAAATTAAATTAAAATCGTACATGTAATTAATTCTTGCCTGCTGGTTAGTATAACATGATATAATGCGACTATATTAGCGCGGCTAGATTATTTCTCTAAAATACTAAAATTCTTGAATATTCATATGTTTACATACAAATATTCTTTGAGATAATATTTATAACTTGGTGCCAGTTTTCAAACAGCTAAAAATTGATTTACAACAGAATGAGTTAGGGTCAAACATAAAAAGAACATTGCAAAATTCAACTGTCTTTTCTTTAACAATTTTGTTTTAACAAAACATTTTTGTGAAATTGGAATGTCGAGAAAAATAATTAGCTTCATATGTTTCATTTCTAAATATCACAAGATCTTTGGAGAGGTAGAAATAAAATATATTCGCAGGGTTTTTCATTTGTTCTAACTTTTCTTGTCAACTGTGAAACTCATCTTATGGATTTTAATGCTTATGAAAATTTACAGCATAGGCTACGTGAATACCAATTTTTCATTGCCAATAACAAACCATATCATTTGTAGCCATTATGCTTGGCCAAAGATTGATTTAGAATCACACACAAAAATACTTGGTAACCACTGATATATCAAGTCTTCAGGGGAAATTTTCTCTTTTTAACCCCGAGGCGTTAGTACACTCTCGAGGGACCTAGTGTTAAAGTAAGACACAATGGACATCAATATAAACCCTACCTCCTTTGAAGTTAACGTTACGATCTGTATAAGCAATGAATGATATACGATAAACTTGAAGATAGGCAAGAAAATATTTCATTTAAACATAATTGTTTTCAGATATGTAAGTGCTTCGATGTAAGAGAAGTTTGGCGGCACCACCAGAAGAATTCCACCACCATCAAGTTGTCCGGAAAGATCTTTCGAGAAAAGACACTTTTATTTCAACATGTAGCTTCTTTTTGTTTGTCTGTAAGTAGTGGATTAGTATTGCGCTGAATGATATGCTGCTTTGCATAAATTAAGGCGATTGATGAATACCGATCTTAGAGGGAATGGCAGAACAAAGCGGTAGCAAGAAGCTTGTTTTTACTTAAAATTTTCCTTTTCAATGAGCACGAATGATTGCTCTGTTACAGTACTTAGAGGAAAGAATAAGGCCCATCCGTCAAGGCGCTACAGTACATGAGTCAGGAGTTGTCGTCACGGTCTCCTCGATTCGGCTGGTACTCTAAACCAGGATCGAACTGCATCAGAACAAATACCTAGGATAGAAACATTTAAATTATTTAGATTAGGTATTTTTCAGTTATATACAGTGCTGTGTTTTTATTTCATCGATTTGATAACAAATTAACACAAGGGATCTTAAAAAAAAGGTTTTTTTAAATTTTTTTATCAGGTTTTTTAAGTTTCAAATAAAATTGCGTATGAAGGAAGTAAAATGATGCTTAATATTATTATATTGAATTATATCACAAAAAAGCTTTAAATAGAGAATTCCCTGATTATATGACTGATATATAGAGTACATAAAAATAATAAATAGCTTTTTACCATTAATAGATTTTTTAATACAGTATCATTTCAATAATTTTTAATTTTTTCTGAGTTTTAAGTGATTTTTTACCTTGTATTGTTTGACATAGTTAATAAGTTAAAATGACATTTAAGTTAGAGCTTTTCATTCAAAATATAATATGATACACATTTAATTAATTGATATTTGATAGCCGAAAATATACTGATAATCCGAGTATCTTCAAAAATAGTTTTTGCTAAATTTTAATATTACATTCATTTTTTGACATGTCATGTCTAAATTTTTATCTCTTAGTTTGATTTAAATAGTATATTCCATTTTGCTTCGCTTTTTACTGTACTTTTTATTTGAGACTTATTTGAGTTATTATTTCATATATCTTAGAATTAAGCATTGAAGGTAGAATACAGGTAAAATAGACGCAAATGGGCTTTCATATTATTTATTTTTAGCTTTTCAAAGAGAAAGAGAGAGAAATTCAACAATTTATTATAATTTGTAATTTATAAAGGTGAACTGAATCACATATGACATAGTCTGAATTCTATAGCACTTTTAAATGCAGTAAGTATCTTTAAATTTTCATTTTTCTATACTTAAGGAAAAAAATGGGGTATTGAAAGATATATCGTTGTTATAAATCTGCTTTTTTGAATGTATTTAAATAACATTTTGCGATATTTTGTATGCGCTAAAAATGAAGCATTTTTTAAATAGTTAAAAACTTTAGCTTTTAAACAATAAGCAAATTTCTTGGAATATTTAAGATGAAGCCTCACCTTATCAGAGGGTATGAGAGGAAAATCGATTGGCGGGTTTGTGATAACATAACGCTTTGTAGAAGCTTCAAATGATGAGCTTGTATCTCTGTACCTGTAGAGACCTATGCACAGCATGCCGTAGTTTTTGAGTGCTGCTACAAATACGTCTCCATATTTGCCTCCTTCCTAAATTACGATATAAAAACAAATCTTGATAGTTCTTAATAAAAAAAGGAAAATTAATAACTACACCAAAAAAAAAAGAAAATAATAATAAACAACAGCAACATAAATAAATACACTGATGGCCACCCAAATTGCAACACCAAAAAAGATAAGAGATGTCAAAACAAAATTTATTTGTAGATATCATGTTGACCAAGTATCAAATGATTAAATTTATAGACTTCTGTAAAGTGTGGCTCTTGCCAAAATCATTAGCCAGATTAGGCTCCATTGTTGGAGATCACTGCTGCTACACATCACTGCATTGATTCAAAGAGAATTTTGGATGTGTTTTTGGGATATAGCAGCCCAAGCAGCTTCCACACGTTGCCAAAGTTGATCTGGCGTGGTAGCTGAGGATGTAATCTGGGTCAATCGTTGAGCAACCATGGACTACATGTAATTTATCGGTGAAAGATCAAGAAAGCGAGCCAGCCAGGGAATCAATTCAATCTGGCGATTGACGAAGAACCTCTGGACAATACGTGCCGCGTGTGGTCACGCATTATCCTGTTGAAATATGGCTGTGGGCAAGCCCTGACGGTAAGGGAGGACAACTGGCTCCAACACCTCAGAGACGTAGCACTGGCTTTTTTAAGTACCTGCAATGAGTGCGAGAGGAGTGCGAGAGTGATATCCAATACCACCCTATAACATAATACCCCGTGCAGGACCAATGTGGTGGTGCATAACGCAGATGTTCAGCATCTTCTCTCCGCGGTGTCTCCAGACTCGAATGCGACCATCATGGTGTTGCGTGACACATAAGTAAAGACAATTTCATTCCATTCTACCGACCACATCTTCCTTTCATCGCACCATTAGTGGCGGAGACGTCTGTGGTTCTATGTCAAGGGTAGACGAAGCAATGGACGTCTTGCGGACAGACCACTCTGCTGTACGCGGCGTCGAATGGTACGCGTAGATACTGGATGATGCTTTACAAACTGAATGTGCTGTTCTTTGGTTCGTGATGTGGCTGAGCGATTCGTCACTGCTATGCGCACAATTTGCCTGTCATCACGTGAAGTGATGCCCTGAGGTGGACAAGGGATACAAAATAATATTTTATTGGATACCAAGTCACGTAGGTCTTGATGAAAACGAGAGAGCGGATGCAGCTGCAAAGGCTGCAGCAGATCCAATTTTACCATCGGTTCCGCTCTCAGATGTGAGAAAGGTTATAAAAAGTTTTACATATGTCTTTTGGCAGGAATTGTGGAACTTGCAGGTCGCCAATAAACTATATACCATTTTCCCATCCCTCACCTCATTATCAGTTTTAACGCTACGAAGTGCTCATGTTAGATTGACTCACCTTCGTATCGGACACACATCGACATCTATTTCTACTTGAATTAAATCCTTGGTGTGAAACGCGTGATGAACCATATACTGTGTTTCATATTTTAATCTCATGGCCTAATTTTAACCTTTACCGTTTTAAATATTTCAATACAGACCTTTTAACCATGTTTGATTTGCCACTTCACCGAAATCTATTTGCTTATTTAAGAGCAATAGGTTTTTCATATTTTATTTAATTTAAATCTTAAGCTTTGCATAAAAGTTTTGATGTTTTACAAAATATTTTTATATAGATTTTAATATTAATATATACACTTATTTTTGTTTTTAAATTTTTAATGTTGTTTGGGTTCTTTAAATATACAAAGAAAAAATATAAATAAATAAAAAAATAATAAAAATCTTCTGGCGCAGCATGTCCAATTTTGGACTTAGTGTTATAAAACCCAACCAACCCTGAAGTGGATGCGATCGAACTCGTCGGTCCGTCGTACCTTCCTGCATCCAAAGATCACATATCCGCATTACAGTTGTTTGGTTTCGTCCAACACGACTACCGGTTTCCTTGAAAGATAATTCATTCTTGGTAGGCCACTATCCTTCCTCTGTCGAACTCAGACACTTGGTCAAAAAATGATCGTTGTTTTCTACGAGGCATAATTGACCGTTTTTTTTTGAAAAAACCACAAGGAAAACAGAATTGCCGAACTTGAAATCGTCGAAATCTCCAAGTCTTAGATAGCGCTTTGAAGTGGCGCCACAAGCTCGTTTTATGTGAGGCTGCACTGAAATTGTAATTATTTGCATATCTCACCTCCGCTAATACATGTGATAAATTTCATGTAATTTGCATGCTTCCTTCAGGGTGTTGCATTTACGGTGGCCAGCAGTGTATAACACTTAAAATATTGAAAGTTTTTGTTGAGTGCGCTTTATTTATATACATTTATGTTTTTTTCAGGAATATGAGGAAAATCTTAATATTCTAAATATCTCTACGCAATTTTATAAAATAGGAGAACTCTTGAAATATATAACCATTTGAAAAAAGGAATGTCAAAGTTATATATTTTTTAGAATTTAGACAAATTATGGCTCTGAAAGGAACAGAATAATATAACTATGGTAGGCAAACGCAGTTTCTCGTTGAATTAAGTGAAGCATCCACTGCGATTTTAATTTTTTCTTTAAATTATTTAAAGTTCTCGTATATAGAAATAGCATTAACTAATACACCTGTTGAAAGTGGTAGTAGGGGTGGTTGGAGTCAAGTTTTC
The DNA here is from genome assembly GCA_037975125.1 of Latrodectus hesperus. Classification (NCBI taxonomy): domain Eukaryota; kingdom Metazoa; phylum Arthropoda; class Arachnida; order Araneae; family Theridiidae; genus Latrodectus; species Latrodectus hesperus. Next base: position 109,284,343 of record CM075852.1, on the reverse strand, counting down.
TTTCATAGTACATATGTACAACTTGCACTACTTCGGACAATTTTAACACCGAAGTGGTAAGAATTTTCAGCTTTGTGAGGGATCATGTTTTCTTATTTAAAAAAGTAAATGAATGTTTTATTACGATTTTAAAATTATTTATGAGCATTATTTTACCGAGTTATAATTTCTTATGTTTGTTCCAAAGTGTAATGTAATTATATTAAATAAAAGTTTTGAATTTGTATACCAATATGTGTGTGAGGATTTTTAAAAAAAATAAGATAACTGAGTTAAGTCTCCTACTGGCTATGTATCTTATTTTTTTGAGAGATTTCAAATGAAATGCTTTATTTAATATACATGTGTTCTATAAAGTTTCCACCAATCAGCTAGTATCAAATTTACAACTTTTCCATGTATTGGATTAAAATTTGCCTAATTTTTTTCCAACTTCAAGTATCACAAATTCATCACTATATTTTTATAGATCATTAAACATTACTCACTGTGATTTTCTCACAATAATGGATTGCTTTTTTTCTATTGGGGGCTAAATGTTGATTGATAATAACAATTTTAAGGTTTAATTATATCAATTACGAACAAGATTTCTTTTTTAAACTTTTTAGATATTTTTGGATTCATGAAGATTGTCTAGCTCCTCTAGATAATCCCGAGATTAGCAGCAGCAACAACAACGAATAAGATTCAGAATTCTGCGATATACTTGTAATTATAATGTTACTTTATGATTCGGGAATACTTAATGGAAACTATATTGGCAGAATTCACTGAATTGCTTTTAAAGCAAGAGTTTCCTTTCTTCCATCAAAATTAACATGGGAAATAATATGCTTTTTTAAAGTGACCTTATTGATCACAGGCATACTCTTATTTATTGAGAACCAAATTTTTAAGTGTTTAGTGAGACTACTCCAGGATTTACTACAGTACTTACTCCATGACAGGCAAGAGGACCATCCGAGAGAGAGATCTGTCCTACTCTGCATCTGTCCCTGTTGTTGAGTGACTCGGGAGTGCTGTATCCACCCCTTAGTCCAGCACCTTCAGCTAATATCAGTTCCAGCTCAGGTGTAGCCCCACCCGTTATCAGAGATCTGATTAAAGTCAGGGCGTTTGCATTAAAGTAGGTCTAAAAATTGAAAATGGAAAATGGAAAAATCAATTGTGAACTCGAAATAGAGAAAATGTTTATAAAATATTTTAATTAATGAAACATAATATTGAGATAACTACTAAGCAGTCATTTGAAATTAAATACATTTTTTATAAGAAAGGCGATTTGAACGTTTGTGTGGTTATATTTTAATAAAATCAGAGATATCTTATATTTTTCTCTCGACTGAAAAAAGAAGTGAAATGCATAATAGCTTGTGTACATAATTATATGTTTATATATATATATATATATTTGGTGAATAATAATTTTGTATTATATATGCATATTTAATTTATGTGTGTTGCCCATTCTTTTGTTGTCTTAGCTTTCTTCATTATTCATACTTTTACAATAGTTCATAGTTTTAATTTGCATTGGAATACATTAAATTTTTACATTTTATTTCTTTTTAAGTGGACAAGTGTTAAGGATGTATAATTTTATCCATACACTTAAAATTATGCTTTTTAAATGATTTATTAAGACGTATGGGTTTCCATCAAACTTTTTAAAATAATATATATATATATATATATATATATATATATATATATATATATATATATATATATATATATTAATGCACAGCATTATTTTCAGATTTGTCGGCATTTTATTTCTAACATACAGTCAAACCAGCTTTTGTTCATCTTCTTTTGAGTATTTTTTTGTGCGGTATATTTCCTACGATTTCTTTTGATGCGACATATGGATACTACTGATAACAACACCAGTGTATTGTTAAATTATCTTACCTCACAAATACAGGTTTATTGTAATAGAAACAGTCACAAAATTCCGAAAATGCTGAAATATATTTTAAATTTGTACACGCATAAATTTCATAAATTTATCTTTAAAATTAGGATACATTAATCACATGTTGTGTTATCATTTTTAAAAATACAATATTGAATTGTTTTAATAATTTTAAGTTCAATAAAGCTGTAGAAATTGTATTTAGAAGTACAAGAGAGACGACATATTGCAAATAAAATAAATGTTAACAGGAAAAAAAAAGTATATTGTTATATATCATTGTTATAATCATTCTCATATGCAGAAAGACTTAAGATTATGTATGTAAAATGATTAAAATGAAAAATGTTTTCAGTATATGCATGCATATACTTACATTCATCACATATAAAAAAATATATGAAATTCCCTATTTTTTGAAAAATGCAAGGGAGACCTACCGTGCTCATGAGGGAGTCCAAGACCGACACTGCAAATGCTGTTCCACATGCGAACGGTTGCGTCAGATAGAGTTCAGTATCTGGATCATCGTCGTCGTCTTGGTCTAAAAACTGAACGTTTGTGTCATTCACTGAAACAAGTACAACAAATATGTTACGGGTGCCCAAGAAATTATGCTTAGATAAAATAACTAAAAATAATATTAATACAATTATGTTACACTGCCTCTAGTCTTCAATAGTATATAGCAAAAACATATTTATATATGTTTTTGCTTTATATTAATATATATATATATATATATATATATATATATATATATATATATATATATATATATATATATATATATATATATATATATATATATATATATATATATATATATATATATATATATATATATATATATATATATATATATATATATATATATATATATATATATTAATCTAATTCAACTTTGCAATGCTAAAGACACAGAGTTTTTATTTTTGAAATTCTTTATGGTAGACGTAAAAAGGTTTAAATGTTTTTACCTAGTTCAGTTATAAGTGGAACATTTGTGCCGTAGACTGATCCTCTTCTTTGAAGAACTATAGGACTTCCCAATGGCGACATTCCATCCCGTCCTATCTCATCTGAAAGAAAACAATAATGAATTATTCCTTCGATGAATTAATTTAAAGTCTGTTAAGGAATGAGCTATAATATTTTCTTAAAATTTATAACCCTTAAATTACATTTTTTAAAAGTAATTTCTCGATTATATATACAACTATGTAAAATGTATATTTGAAGCGAAAGTGAGGCAAAATGGAAAAAGAAATTTGTTATTATATAACATTAAATTAGATCTAAAGATAAATCAATGTTTTATTCTAACTTAAATGATGTAAATAATCGATAAAAAGGCAAAAGACCAGTTATATAAAATTTAAATTTAAAATTTCTTTAATATTAAATAAATAGAAAACAAATATTCTTGATTATGCATATCACCACAAATGCAAATATATGTGGGATTTAAACTAACAAAATAGCTCATTTGCTAAGATTAAAGTAATAAAGCACACAAATTATATTAATGTTTTTTATAAAAGATGATTAATCAAAAATTACTTTTCATTTGGTTACTATGAATAATTTTTCCTGCTTATTTAAATGTTTATAAATGTGTTGCATGAGCTGCAGTTTTTAAAACTCTTTTACCGTACCTGCAATAGTTTCTAAGAAGCTATTGCAGGTACCATGATTATATGCGTCATTTTGATTATTTGCGTCATTCAAGTTTTACCTTGATTATATGCGTCATTGTTTTGCTGAATATTTCAAATGCATTATAAAAGAATTAAAAAAATAGTAATAGCTATCCATCACTATCATAACAAATTCATTACTGCTAGAGTATTTCACTGTCTCACCATATTTCTGTCAATAGCTATGAGTTCTCAGTTTTCTATAAATAGTAAATTTAAAATGCAAATTGATATTCGAATTTTTCATAAATTAAAAATAAATTAGAACAGGTATGAATCATAATGTAACACATTTCTCATAAATTCCATTTGATATAAATTGCATATAATGCATTCAGCATGTAAATTTGTTTTTAAAATTTGGATTAAATTTTATGAGTAAAATTAATATTAAATTTATTGTATTTTAGAATTTATTTTTGGGCTATATTTTTAAAATGTGCTAGTGAATAGTTTTGAAATATATAACATACTTTCCATTTTATTGAGATGATTTTAAATTGGATTTATTATGATTGAAAACAATTCATAAAAATGTTAAAGCCCGAATGAAACATCAAGACAATTAGATTTAGATTTCATCAATTTCAGTTTTTGCTTTAACATTTACTTAGCAGATACGAGATTTTTTAAAAGTATATTTTCCTTCATCATCAAATTTTACTTTGTGTGTGTGTGAGCAGTCAATTTATAAAATTATAATTTATTTACTTATGCTAAATATTTTATATTCTCACTATTTCACAATTCATTGATATTCTTAAAGCGGATTTACTTTACTATGTTTTCCTTTAAGGAAAAAGATTACTCTTTCATTTTTATAGTTACTTTAACTATATCCCGACTTTTCAATCTTTATTTTATTTGTTATAAATTTCATAGAGATATTGTAAAAATTTTGATTAAAATAAAGATGAACACAGTTGAAACAGGGACACTTCGAGAACAAGTATTTGAATCAGTTTTCTTGAATAGAGTAACATCGTTAAAACAAAATTTTGCTTAACACTGAGATTTTTACTCAGTTTTATCTGAAGCATTTTAGACTTGCACTTAACTAAAGCAAATACTCAATATTATTATGACTTTTGCAAAATTTTATTGCTTTTAAAATCTTTCTTTTATTTTCCAGTATTATAGACCCTATGAATATTTACTTTGTTAACGAAATAAAATTTTTTGTTCAAACTCGTAAAATAAAATTCTATATCAAGCTATGTGCCTTGACTAAAACTCATAAAATATGAATTGTTTTTCATAAAAATGTTTAGTATTTTTGAGCGTGATTTTTTTGGGATGAAAATGACTTTTCAAGCAGTTAATTTATTTTAAGCCTATGCTATTTTTTAACACTAGGTTTTGGATTCTCTTAAAATATTCATTATTTCTAAGTGTTTATATCTAAGTATGTTGTGATAATCTAAAATAAAGATATTTTTATTTAGGACTAAATTACTTAAATTTTATAAAAGTTTTTATAAATTTTTTCTGACATTATTTCTTTTCTGTTGAAAAATAAAGCATTAAAAGTGAAATTTTCTTGTTTACGTTTTGAAAGTTAACACAATAATTCAAAATTTAAACTTTCGTTGTAATAGAAATTCCATTTAAACATTAAAAGTATTTAGACGAAGGGATTGATCTTATCTCTGAGAATATTGTACATGAGATCAAGTTGTAAAATGTAAAAGATGTAACAGAATGTAATAGAAATTTCATTTAAGCATTAAAAGTATTAAGACGAAAGGATTCATCTTATTTCCGAGAATATATCTTCCATGAGACAAAGTTGTAAGACTAACCTGATCTGTCAGGTAGAATACTTTTTCTCGGATACAAAATAAATAACTTCGCTTAAGTAATTTTAATACAAAACAATATTTCACTCAGAACTCAGTTACATATTTTTTTATTTTCAAAAAACATTTAGGAGAATTTTTTTGCTAATGAAATTTTTCACTTATTCTACCTATATTTGTAACAATGTTGTTAGCATTTTTTAAAAAAAAAACATTTTTTTTAAATGAGATAAATTTTTTCTTTACTGTTTTACTTTCATATAGGCTAATTAATTTCCAAATTAAATTTACTTGATTATTGTTACTATAATAGTTAAGTGATGGTCTTCGGTGTGTCTCTTCGAATTCTCTTACGGAAAATATTAATGTTAATCGGTTTTTAGGCTTCATTTTTAAATTTAAAATTGCACCCAAGTGTATTTTTTCTAAGCAATACTCATAAATACAATCTTAACACATTAGGTTGCTCTAATTCATTGTTAAAGCACAAATTGTCGAAAAATTATTTTTTTTATGTAAATCATTTTTAAAGTTATCCCTAATATAATATTTAAGCAATCACAAGGTCTAAAAAGTGCAAACGTAATAAATATATAAATAGAGTCATTGTATAAAAGCTATTTTATTTGAATAGATTTGGAATAAAAACGACTTGTATATATATATATATATATATATATATATATATATATATATATATATATATATAACTACGTATTTTTTAAAGAAGTTAATTTATAACTACTGTGGAGCTAAATGAATACTAAAATATTTTTTAATAAATAGCATGAAACAATAAGGTGTCTTTGAAGTTTAGCAACCCTTAAAATACTGAGTGTCTATTCAATAATTAGATATAATTTTTGATACCACGTTCTGAACAGCTTAACAGACGAAAGGTATTAGATTTTATTTACAGTAAACTGTGCAATAAATGAATGGATAACATAGAAAGCAATAGATATTAAGATGCCGTTGTGAAATCAATTAGTTAAATTAATTATTTATAAGTTGAATACTATTTAGTTTTTGAATGATTAATTGAATAATTGTTGATTAGTTGAATACTAAATTTTTATAACTTTTAGTGTTTTTAAATATTTTTAATCATATTTGCACCTTATTTCTAGAGCTATATTTAATTTTTTTTTGTTATCGTATTTCTGTTAGTTATGTTTTGGCTGCTATATTTCTTATTTTTTGAGCCACATCCATCATGCGAAAGGTCAAATATTTTTTAACCGTATAAATTTATGACCTAATGTTCCAAATACATATTCCAAACTAAAACCTAATATTCGTTCTTCTCTAGTATTGATCCATTACGACTAGCTTACGATTTGTTTAAGCGAAATTGAACAATTTGATTTTAATATGAGTTTTAACGGGAGAAGAAAAAATGCTTGGTTTCCATGGTACAAAAGACTGTACATTAGAGCTAATGCATGAACAACACACATAACATGAATATTTAAACTAAAACGTAGACTATTCTGTAAAAGACAAATGTTTTATTTATCAAATGGTTCAATATTTTCTTTTGAAATTGTGCATTATACATGAGATAAACAGAACAAAATCATATTTATTATTCTACTATCGAATACTGTGCAACGAAAGGTCATGAAAGTAATCTTTGCATAATTTATATCTTTGGTTCTGATGAAATTTTCGTATTATGTGAATTGCCCTTATTTTTTGATGTGGATGAGCTCTCAAATTATGCTATCTGATTCAGGATTAATTTTTGCGGTTAAAAGCATGTCCGTTCAAAAACTTATTGTGAGACTTATAGGATTTAAGTATGCAAACAATAGTAAAATAAATTACATGTGATAAAAATTGCTTATTTGTTTTAATACATTCTTGTTAATGTATATTTGTAGAATTTTCTTCATAAAATCTTCAATAGTTTTGAAAAATTTGCATATTTTCTTCATATTTTATAATATTTTACAGTATTTGAGCTTGATTACGTTAACATAATTTTTATACTTTCATAAATTAAGATATTCATTCTACACTAATTACAAAATACAAACAACAAATGGAAAAGTCATGAAATTAAAAAATGTGCAAGCAGACTGTGCGAAACTTACAGATAATAATCATAGTATTTGTATAATTTATAAATATGGTATGAGAACTGGAAATGTTATGCAAAATAAAATTTGAAATATTACGCAGAGTACAGTAAGAGTTCTTGTCACATGTCAATGTTCACAATGTCAATTGTATTCATAACATAAATATTAAAAAAAAACCTTGATTTTCCTTATAAGGAATAAATATTTTAATATAAAAAAGAAGACTTATTTTAACTTTATTAAGATATAAATGTGTAAAATTTATTGATCGTGAATAATATTTTATTATTTGTCAAGTATATAATAGGTGCTTATATATTTTTCAAATGCATATTTTTGCTGATTTTTTCCTTTTTATATCATAATATTATTGATAATAAGTATAACAGCAGCGTGTCTCTCATTTCCTGGAATAATCGGAAATTAACTGCATCTACATTTTGGAACATGAACATTTCCTAATTTCAGCCATATAGATGTCCAACTGTTAGCCGAATGGTCTGTGCTTATGCCTTTAGTTGAACAGTTCGTGGGTTCGAATTCCATATAGGGCTCGGATGTTTGTAATGATTCGGAGTTAACTTAACACCGTGGGTCCCTGTTCTAATTAACCATCACTTGCGAAAAATGACCATTGAGCGGAAAAGTAGATCAGCAATATAGATTAAGTACAAAATGTTTTTATAATATTGAGCATAGTTATCCTACACAGTTTTACTGGCTACATAACCATGTTTTATGATATTTATGATATTATTAGTGATTGTATGCGCGAATTGAACATTTAAAAAAAAAACTCTAAGTGAATAAAATTAGAGAAGATAATGGAAGTCAGTAATGTGCTTGCCGAGAGAACTGACTATTGATCAATGAGATTGAGGCTAGTAGAGCATGCATGACATCTTGACTATTTCTTTTTTAAGAAGTTGGTGCATGAAGCTAGAGATGTAAAGAAGAACTTCGTCTGCTTGAGAAAGGAAAACATCAGTGTATCAATGCATGTACGAATAATATGGTCCAATACGTCCTCTCTTTATCATTTACGAAATATCCGAGCACGTCCTCTATTTTTAACAAGATTGCCGACCGATGGTTGAGTGGTTAGAGATCCTGACTCCTAAGCTGTGGGTCTGGAGTTCGAATTCCAGTTCGGACATGTATGTTACCTTCTCTCATTGTTTCTCTGTCCTTTATTCTATGACCCACCCTATATCTATATATACCACCAATGCTACTCGCCACCGTGACTTGGTTCACAGGTGCTCGCTGGGTAACGACAATTGAGCAGCAGTTTCTGGGATTGTTGGGGCGAAGGGTTAGTTACCCAAGTGCCCGCTGTGGTTTAAAAAAATATTTTTAACAAGATTTCAATATCTGAAAGTATAATGCAGATCTTACCAAACGTTATTACTTCCTATGGGAGAGGATTAATTTTTAAAAATTTTTTCCTTTCGTGTATGTGAGAGAAAGGATTCCCAGTATTTGATAACCACTATTTGTAAAAACGAACAGAGATCATTAAATATCTTAAATCTTTGTTGAGGCAAATCAATGAATGAAATAAATTTCAAATAATTTTCAGTTTCATTTTCATATTATTCATGCTGAATTAAAATGTTCTCTTAACTGGCGAGCGTAGCAAGATATATTTACAGACTCACCTAGTATATGTTCTCTATTTTCAAGAAGACTTTTGTCGTTGTTAATCCTATATTTTTAAAATATGCGAAGTTTTGAATATTTGTGGTGGCCCACATGGAATGTTTTTAATATTAATTAGTCTTTAAGTATTTCAATGTTAGTCTTAAAGCAATAAGGGAAAAGGCAAATGTTTCCTATTTAATTATTAATATTATATAATTTTTAAGTTATTAATATATTTATTTTTTTCATAGTTATCTTCTAAATATTCTATTTCAGTTTAAAAAACAATAAGAATCTGTGACAATATATGTATTATTTATGTCAAATATATGTATTTTTTATCATATTGAAAGAAAGTAGATAAAATAATGATCAGGTAATGTGTATCTGATATGTATAACTGTACTTACGATTTGTCAGAACTCCAATAGTGTCATCAAAGGTCATAGCCTTTATATTAAGAGAGGCCAAAATCGCTTCTTTGTCTGCTAACGTGGGATCTTCAGAGCTCGGGATTTTGGCGGAGAGAATTACACACATGTCACAGAGGTTAATGTTGACCGCACGTAAGTCTGCTCTGCTGAGAGGAGACCCCTGTCGGATAAAAATGCGTCATACACAGTCTATGAAGACTATTTTTCTTTATTCTATCTATATAGATTTGTGTTTTTATTATAAATATCAGGACTTGTAATTTTAATATTTATCGGTAAATGAAAGTTGATTTTATAAATGCTTACATTTATTGTTCATATTTTAAGATGTAAAAGAATTTATAAAATTTTCTTTTTGGAAAAATTATTTCCTTAATATCGAAAATGAAATTAATAAATTATTTGTGCGTCAAAGGGATTATATAATTGTTTTTATCAATTATATAATCCCTTTGACGATGATTTTACAATGTTATAAAATAAGAATGATCAAAATGATACGAAATTTTCCAATGGCATTTGTAAAATTCAGTAAAAATTTATTCAAAAAGGGAAAAAAGAGTAAAGGAAATTTAAAAAAATGCTTTATCATTTTTGAAGAAACAGTCACAGCTAGTGTTCTCATTATTCTTATTGTTAAAAATTGATAGGGGAATTTTCAGTTGTAAAGTGAAGATATGTTTTCGTTTTCAATAAATATTTATTATTGTACAAATGTAAGTATTAAGAGCTTTTACATCGCATTTTGATCAAGTATTTCTTTTTTTAAAATATTTTGTAAAAATAATTTCAATCGAAATCATCCATTATATTTATGAATCGCTGAGATGGGAAAACTCAAAGAAAAAGGAGTAAGCTCTTTTGTTTGCAAAGTAAATGATATTCTCAAACATTCTTTTTTAACTTGATTGATTGATAATTATCATATAAGTTGAATAATAGTAGTTCGATTGACAACAACGATAATGTTGTGATAGATACGACTATAAGTTTTGAAACATTCTATTTTATGACAGGATCATATATATGTAAGCTAACTTCCGTATTCTATTGATCATCTCCTTTAAGCTGATTATTAAACTAAAGGGTTTCAACTTAGACAGTCATGGATTATTCTCCATGTGAATCAAATGCTAAAGTATTGCAAGTTTTGTAATTTTGACTTGTATTACTTATAATTATGATAATAAACTGAAGAACTCAAATTACATGAAATGACATGCCAGTTTAAGAGAAATTAGATGTTCATAAATAACGATGTTAGTGGATATATAAAGGTTAATAGTTAAGCCACACTTCTCTCTCTTTTTTACGACTTGAAATTCTGAATCATGAACAGTAATGATGTTGACTTTTGAACAAGTATTCCTATATTAATATTATCTCAGTATACGATAATAGTTTCAATGAATATTTAATTTATATATACAACGTTTGGCCAACGATCTATAATAGGTTGTAAAAATGTTAAATAATGGAGATTCCTCTAACTATCATAAACTCAAAACAAGAGCATAATATTATGCGAATAGTCTTACAGATGAAAGTTCTTGTAAGTCATTTGAACATTTCTCTCATTCTGCATTATAGGGGAACCTGTTTCCATTAAAGAAATATACATATATATCCATCTACTCACATATAAATAAATAAAGGAAAAATACATTTTATTTTTTTAAACCATTTGGTAAATTTGAATACATTTTAGAAATAAATTGATTTCATACCTTATAATTTCAGTAAATACTTGGAAAAATATATATCATGTAATATATCAGTTTCTTGACTATAAGTTTTAATGCTTGTTAATCGCTGATCCTGCATAAATTATTGAGTGTAACTGTAGCAAAAATATTTACTCCATAAAAATTAAGTTGGAGATTACTAAAAAATATATGCTAAAAATAATAATTAAATATACTTGTATTTTAAAGAGTAATTATACACGAGCAACAATTTAGAATTTGATAAAATCTTTTCTCAAGATGATTTATTTTATTTTAATAATTAAAGGAAATTATTTATAGTTTTCAATGCTGATAATGTATATAAATAATGATTAGCTACTTTATTTTATTTCCCACATAGGATTTTGTATGTAGAAAGCATGATCTCTAAGCAATTATATTCTGATGAGAGCAGCTTTTAATAAAACAAAATAGATGGATTGGATAGGATACAATTTATAATATATTTGATTTCTTAAATAAAAGTTAATAATTGTGTATAAAATGTGTGAGGAGAACATAAAAACATGTTGCTGAAACAATTTATTAAATTATTTAGATTTGTTTTAAAATAATTTAATTTGCTATCTTTATAGCAAAATTATAATATAAAAGTAAAGACTTTTTTAAGTAACGTTTCTCTGCTTAGAAGACGTTTTGAATAATTTCAGTTAAATTTTAAATAAAACACAAATGTTACTTTAAAATTATTTTATGTTAAGTGATGTATGAATAGTTGGCTTATTAAGTTTATTCAAGTTTGAAACATATACATAAAAGTATTTTACTCTCAAAAACCTAATTGTATAATAGAGACCTAACCTAATCCTATAATAGAGAACTATTATAAGAATTGATTGTATCCGCTTTAACTTTCGTTTTCACAATATCTACACACCATTTCAGCACCCATACCTAACCACAAAGACACTCTAAATTTTACTATTATTTCCTTCCATAAAAATATTTCCAAATATTCCCTCAAGTGCAATACGTTTTCCTTTCATTCCATCTTATCCGTTTGTGCAGCTCTAACACAGGTGGCTTTTATGCTTTTTTCTTTGCAGAAACACTTTTATTTATCTTAAGGATGTGACCAAAATTTGTATAGAATGTTTTATTGTTTACATTTTCACCCATACACTTGTGGTGAAGATATGTCCCCCTTTGAAATTCTCTGCATAAGGTAACTTTAAAGTTTGGTGATTTTATACGAAATAATCGTTTCTTCCATTTAAAAGTTTCGCCCTCTTTTGAGTATTGTCATAAACATTAGATGATATATGTTATTTTATTATTACCTTGACATCTAACTCCTAAAGGTATTGTATTTTTATCATCTACACAATGAATTACTCATAATTTTTTTTATAAAGTAATATTTATATCATCGTTTGAATCATTGACTGTTAAATTTTTTTATATGACTAATATCTGCTTTATTTCAAATTTGTGGATATTTTTCAATTTTTTTGAAGTTATTCTTTCCTAAATATGCTTTTGTTATTAAGTAAAAAATGTGAGAGAACTTTATGAAAATATTTTGTTTTAGATGTGTTTTTTATGCTATTGTTCTAAATACTAGCATAAAATTACATATGTATAAATAGGTCAGTAGATACTTTGCTTAATTTATTGAATTTTATTTTCCGTTTTTTTGACTAAATCCATAGAAATTTAAACCTTATGTAGTGCGTCAAATATTGGATACATTCACAGCTTCTTAGTTGATTGATGTTATAGTTTCTAATAGAATAGACAAACTTATATATTAAATACTAGATTAAATGTATACTTTTAAATAAACCGAATTTCCTTAATGTACAATCTTTAATACTAATTTATGAAAGAAATTTGTTTTGATTTATACATTAAGGTAATAAAATGGTAAATATAATTTAGATGGAGTAAAAAAAGAATATATCATAATGATGTTGAAAAGGAACTTTTTTTTAACATCATTATGATACATTCTTTGTGCAGTGTTAAATTAATTACTGCAAAAATGCTTAAATATTCGTTAAAATTTATAAGTGGGAAAACATAAATCATCTTCTACTAATAATAGCTATTTTATGCTATAATATGGCTTCGTAAAGAAACTTATAAAAATATGTGAATCGTAGTTCTTTCCATAACAAATGAGCATGAATTTTTCAATTTGACATTTTAATAAGACACTTTATTATAAAAATAAGACACTTTATTTTAAAGTATTATCTACTGGGTATTCCGAAAAAACAACTATTTTAATTATTGTGTTTCAGAACCTCCAAATAATATTTTAATAATTAGAATTATACAAACTATTCGTTGCGTTTAGCAGATTTAGCCTAAACAAATAAGCAGTTAAAATTGCATTGCTATGAATTGATCTAACCTAATGTAACCTACGTAACAAGCATATTTAACCTAATTAAGGGTTACCTAAGATCAAATCTAAAACGTAAGTAGTTTACAATACTAAAAATTATTTTTTACTGTATAAGAAGTATAAAATTTGATTGTGGTAATTTTTATTGTTTTGTAATTTCTTGCTTATAATGTGACAGATAGATTGTTTGATTTAAGGATTAGCATCTCTATCAATTAAAACGACTTTAGTTGACACTTTAATCCCAGAAGATCTATCTAATTGTTCATAAGTGATTAATGCTCTTAGATGATTTGATTGGAGATCTATGAAAAAATAAGCTTTTGATCTAATATTCTATATTAGGAATAATGTATAACGTATATTTATTTAATTGCTTCTCAAAATTTTCTTGACTGGGAGAAAGCATATACATTAATTATAAAACAATTTTATTTTATTACAAATTTTTCTCATTTGGCCTTTTATATTAATTATACTATTGAGATTAATTTTTTTCTTGATGACAGCGTACAAGATAAAAAGATGGCACAGATGCCGTATAATCCAGGTTGTCAATAAACCAAATGCTATAAATCAAAGCCTCATAAATCAACTGCTATAAAACACTGAATAAAAATTGAGGATAATTGAATAATGGCTAGATCTTATTCATTTTTATATTTATAAAATTCTCTTGGTTAAATTGTTTTGCTTTTTGATGATACTTCATTTATTAATTTGTTAAAAATCGTTCAACTTTGTTAAATTTAGTTTTTCTTTTGCGCACAGATGCAGTATAATCCAGGAAGCCAAATTTTGAGTTTGGTGATTATTTTGGCGGATTTTCTTATATATATGCAACCTGATTTTTATTACGTCATAAAGATGGAGACTTATAGGAATTATACAGAAAATTCTAATTTAGCAACCCTAATATATAATCATCTTGCACGTCACAGGACGTCAACTTGGCAACATTTCTTCATCACCAAAAAGATTCTGAATTTTTCATTCTGTATTATACAGCATCTGTGCCGAAAAGACTTAAGAATATGATAAATATATTTTTCCACTAGAATGAATTTTTTTTTCGATTTTAGTGAATTAATTTACGAAAAGAAGTTTTGATAAAAAAAGAATGAATTTTAAATATAGAAATCTGAATGATATTTTATTGATATAAAATGGCATAACTTCATTTTTAATTAATACTTAAAGGTTAGTTTTCATAGTTTTATAATTTTCCTGTTGTATTAAAGAAAAGAAAATAAGTTATTAAAATTCAAACTATTATGTAATCAACCAAAACAACTTGTAACAGTAATCTTTTGCTACTTACGCTTAGAATGGATATTTTGGGTAGATTCTGAAGCATCTTCCACTCCCTTCGTAGGTAATCGACGTTACCTACGATGACAACGTGCTTCAGTTCGTGGTAATGGAAGTTGCTCGCCCTCAAAGGCATGACGAGGTTTCGTAGACCAATTAAAGGCGAGTCCTTGTCAGCAAATAGGCACAGAACTACGTGGCCGTTTAGAACTGTCATTGCAGCCTGATTGCGGTCCTGTTAGAATTAAATTCTACTTTACTTCTTCGATTCAAGCAGTTTAAATCTCAGAAAGAAGCACAAACATTATATTTATCAACACAATTACATAAAGATCAAATTAATATAATTATAGAACTGTGTGTTTATTGCGATGCAAATATGATTTTAAAATTTATTTCTTTTATTTAATGATCTAATATTTTTAAATGTGATACTTTATTAATTTTATACAGGGTGTCCCAAAACGACCGCATAAACTCTGAACAGTTAGATTCCTCGTTGGGAGTTCATAAAAACTGCCCAAAGAAGCGTTCCTGTACGATCCCTAGTTCACGAGAAAAATACAAAAAACAAAGTATGACATCACTGCCGGTGCAAGAAAAAAACCCTTTATAGGACATATCAACAGCATTATTTGCATATCTTTCGAGAAGATAATGTTTGAAACGTTCACTGCGCATATCGCGTCATGCATGCGCGCGCGCCATGGTATGACGTTAAGCCGCCGTTGAACTGGTATTTAAAAGGCTGCATCTTGTAGCTCCCGTTAGTCTTCGTATGGTGGCCACCATGTATTCCATTCGTGACCACTGCGACATGCACTTGATGTATGGCCGATGTAATGGAAATTCCCGTCGATATCCGCTGCATTGATATGTTCAATAAAATGTTTTTTTCTTGCACCGGCAGTGACGTCATACTTTGTTTATTGCATTTTTTTTCGTAAACTATGGATCGTACAGGAACGTTCCTTTGGGCGGTTCTTATGTACTCCCAACGAGGAATCTAGCTGTGCAGAGTTTATGTGGTCGTTTTGGGACACCCTGTATATTATTGTAGATTTACTCTATGTGTATATATTTATTTTTATGATCTAATATAATTTTACTTCAACACATTATTGATGAATTTGAAATTTCAAAGTAGATGTTCCATATAATTCCCTTTGGAACATCTGAAAAAGTATACTATCATTTAAATGATGTTTTCATCGTTACAGTCATGGTAAATTCTCTTTCTAGTTTCTAAAGTTCTTCTTTTATAGAAATTAAAATGCCTATTATTTAATGGTGGCATGTTTGTCTTTGCTTTGTAACCTAATAAAAATTGACTTAAAAAAATCAATGTAGATAGTTGTTAACATATTGATGCCCCCAGGTATTTTACATAGATATTTTATCATACGTAATATAAATGTAATCATTGAAAGCTTTTCATTTATTGGAAAATACTTCATTATCATCGTTGTTAAATCTAATTTTCACTGTGAATGGTTAATATGGACTTTATTTTTATGAGTGGTTAATATAACTTCTTATTCTAAAGAAGGTTTGGTTTGGTTTGTTTGTCACTTAACGGTCATTTTTTGCACACGAGGGCTAATTAGACCGGGACTTATGGTTTAAAGTGGATTCCTAATCACTACAAACATCCATACCCAAGGTGGGGTTCGAACTCACGAACTGCTGAACCGAAGGCAAGAGCGCAAACCATTCGGTTGCCAGCTTGCTTTATTCTAGAGAAGAAACAAACTGAAAATATTTTTCTTGGTTCTCGATGTAATTTTTTAATATGAATCAATACATTGGTTTTATAGTATAGTAGTATGGAATGTAGTTTTTCAGAATAGGAAAAATATATTTGTTTATGTAAAAATATATAAAAAAAATCACTGAATTAGAATAGTGCTTTATATGAAATTATGTTTTATTTCTTTAAACACCTTAAGTGAGATTTATTTTTCAAATACCTCTAACATTTACTATAGTTTAAAAAAGAATTACTAGAATGCAATCTTCTATTTGACGTGCCGGGCACCAATGGAACATTCCTGTTGAATCGTATTTCATCTCCGTTCGTTCAAAATCGAAGTCCTTCCCTTGGTCTTCTGCCATCATTCCAAAAGGACGATCAACGACGCTTCCAGAGCTTCTCCGGCCTGTTGGCCTGAAATAACAGTTGCTCAACAGGTTAAGCAGGGCTTAATAAAATTTTTAAGGCTTAGAATTAAGTCAAAAGATATTTTTATAATATATTTTTGACTAATATAAAAAATTATACTTTCCTCATTTTATTATGCACTTAATGAAATAAAGTAAAATACTAAATGTTTTTATTTTTATTTTCCGGCAAATTTTATTTTACATTGCATAATTAAAGTAATATATAATAGTTTATATCATAATATTTGTAATTCAGCAGTTTTTTTGTTACCTAAGCTGAATATTTTACAACTGTTTTAGGCATTGTTTTAAATATTTAAAATATTTATAACAATTAAAGCACTTGTGCAAGAAAAAACTTTATAAATTTGAAAAATTTGCATTTTTAAATGTTTATTATATTTTAATTTTGTCAGACATTAAATTACCAAGACAATTTACTTCATTTGTATTATTTATTTTTTAATGCCACATAATTATCAGGAAAAATATGGAAATATGTATCATACATATTTATGTAATTCATATAATAAATGTATAGTAAAGTCAGATAAAACTAGACTTTCCATAAATCTTCAATTCCTAAGGTATTTTGGTAACTATATATCTTAATTTAAAAACTAATGCATTTATAATACTTAAAAGATTAATATCATCAATAATCAATAAAAGATGAAAAATGTTTTTAAAGAGAAACATAAATAATCTTAGCAATTGATAAAAAAAAGAATTTTTAGAGTTCCCCTTTGTTTATATTTTATAGGTAAGAAGCCATAAAAAATAAATTCAACATATGATGTATTTATCAAAGTCTTCCTATTGTTATTTCTTGTTTATTTATTTTTAACACTGTTTTAAGATACTGAAAGTTTTCTACTTCTTTTGACTAATGCTTGCTTCATCAACAGTTGATGAAAGGTTATGAACTATAATCTACGGCATGCAGAGTCATCTATTTTTCTAATAATTCTAATATTTCTAGGGGAGCAAAGGAAAAAGTAAACTACAAGTTTTCTGTGAATTTGCCTTTTTAACTTGTCCTTTTAGTTATAATAATACTAATTAAAGCATCACATACCAATTAATTTCAAATAGTAAATTTTTATCGATCTTTTTTTAGACACGTATTCTCTTTAATTTGAATATCTTAATATTTATTTAAAATTTACCTACTCATTTATAATTTAAATTGCATGTAATTCCTCTTCGAATTTAAGAAAACTTAGAATATGGTAATTTGAGCAGAATTTTACTTACGTTCCGTCAAAAATTTATTATTAAGATTCATTTTATTATTATCTATTTCTAAGAATAATTCCTATATCGAAAAGCGATCCATATGATCTCCTTATTAATCAATTAACTTTTAAAGTATTCTTTTTCGTTTTTTCTTCATTCTAAATTCATTTTAAACAATATTTTTCAATACATTTTAAATTGATAATTTTTTTAATGTTTTATTATTTATTAAATTTATTAATAATGTCTTGTATTATATTAGAAATTAATCTTATGAGAAAGCAATGAGAATTTATAACTAAGAAATAATTTACAAAAGAATTTATGTTTAGCAAGTAAAATTTTTAAATGGCTATTTTATTTATGAATTGTATTGCAATTCTTTTTGATAAGGTTTTATCCTTAAATAAAACTGACTTCAAAATGGATCAAATTAAATTTTTTGCTCTAAATTAAAAATCTACAATTTATTAACTTAAATAATTTTTCTTAAATTAGTAAAGTTAATTTTATAGAATTCAGTTTCTAAATTTAACTTCTTTCATAGAAGGATTTTGATTTTTTTTTTATGAGTCCCTCATAAAGTTAAATAGAAATCATAATCGCTTTTAATATATTTCTTTCCTGTAAAATATTATTCATCTTCTTGAATTTAGTTAAATTTTAAAATAATCTTTGAAAATATTGAGTTTTTATTTATTATTTATTTATCATGAAAACATCAATTGTAAAAAAATCAATTGTAAGTTTATTTATCAAAATTTTTACTTGTTTACAAAGATCTTAAAATGTAAAAACTATGTATATATATTATAAAACAGTAGAGAAAAGTTATTAAAATTAATTATAAATGAAAATAGCATTTAAAGATTTTCATTTAGAAAAAGTCTATTAAAATATAAAATAAGGAAGTAAATTATGTAATGAAGATATGTTACAAGAGCTCATAAAAATTTAAAATTTTACAAAACTATGCTTTATGTTTCTATTTAACTGATTAGTCATTGCTTTCATATTATATGGTTATACAGTTTCAACCTAATTTATTGCTTAAAACTTATTATTCGCGTAAAAGTTAGTTATGAAATAGATATAATTCATTTCAATTTCAATAATTTCTACAATCCTCACATTTTCTCATATTCATCAGGTAATTACTTAGAATCTTATTCTTATTGTTGATTAGAATAATTATTTTATTTTATTCAATTAACTTTTTTTGAAAAGTAATGTTATTTATATTTATAAAACTTTCAAGGGAAATGATATTTATGTATATTATATCATGCAAATCATGCTAGCTATTTTCAATAACAGCCAAAGCCGGGTGTTTAAAGAATATGGGGACATTTGAAACTAAAAGAGGAGGAAAAACAAGATTCAACCCACTTTAATTTTTGTAATATTGAATAAATTATGAGTTTATAATAAAATATAATATGAGTAATGAAGGGTATGTTATTGTTTTTAATACTTATAAATATTATAACCATTATGTAAATAACGAACGCAAAACATAACTTTTAATTATTAAAATTAACAATTTCATATTTCATTTACTTTAATTTATAAAAATTAATATTTAAAATTTTGAAACGCGATTTTGCTTAGATTCATTTTAGATTCTTCTTGATTCAAATTTTTATTTTTTGATGAAACTGTTGGAATTTTAAATGGGATATAATTTTGCAATGAAGTCATCACATAATTTGTTGGAAAAAGGAAAATTTTAATGATACGGATGATGAAAATATTTCGAAAATCCATCTGTCATTCATCATCGCAAAATATATTAACATAAAAATTTCTATTTTTATTACTTATTTATTTTTAAATAATTATTTTTTTAAACATTAAAGTAAATATTTTCATTCTTTTAAAATAAAAGAAAGGAAATCTTTTATATAACAATATTTAGCAAGTATAAAAGAATATTTTCTAAATAAATTAAATATTGTATTTAATCTTATTTCTTTTAGCTACTGATATAAAAAACATTTAAAAATGTTTTTAAATTGATTTTTGCTATCTTGTTTAATAAATATACAAGTAATAAATATTTGTTTATAATGAAATAAGAAAAAATCCTAAAAACATCTTTATTTTATTATCTGAAGCAGAGTAAGTAAATATAAAATAATTAAAAAATAAGGTTCCGCGTATACTTTTCTTTTAAAATCAACATTTAATTCCAGAAATAAATAGTTTATATTTAAAAAATATAATTAATACAGCATATTGAGGGAAAATAGTTAGTTTTTTATTTTAGAAAACTGAACTAGACATATAAATGCATATAAAGAGGTTTAATTTAATATTTTTTCGCCGATAAATTGTTAAATATTTCTTTGGAAAAATTTAGACGGTTAAATTTTCAATGAAAACTTTTTTTAGTTGCTATTTTTTATTGATGGAAAAATGCTATGGATTTAAAAATAAATTTATTGCATTGTGTATTTTTAAATACTGACATTGTTTGTTTTTCAAAGTAAATATACCTTCCTATATTGTATGCACATATTTTTTTTAAATAAATGCTATTGTGTGTATTTTAAAGTTTTCAATTAATAATACATTTTTTTCTTGATATTTAATGAAAGATTCCCTAAATAAGTATAATTTTACAGCTATAAAATTTTCGTGAAATAATAGAGAATGAAAGAAAAATTATTTCTTCTCAGCAGTTTAATCGGAAATTTTTTATATTTACAATTTTATTTAAAAATAAATTAATTTCCAAAACATTTTTGTTTAAATTAAAGGGAAAAATCTATAAAATAATTGAAAAATAGTTTTATAATTATATTTTGAACCAAAAAAATAAAAGCTAGATTATTTAATCATTTATTAGAAAGCTACTTAAATATGAACATTGTAAGTATCATATTGAGAGAAATTATAAAATATTTTAATAAACAAATTACTTAGCACTCATTAGAAAAGTTTAATTAATAATTGCATAACATAGTGCTAAAAATGCCTTATGTATAAGATATTTTATAAAATTTCAATTTAAATAACTGCAATTTTAAATAAAGAATTAAAATCAGCTTCTATTGATTATAAGTTCACCCAAAAAATGAAGTTTAACTAAGAAAATATAATGGTTAGAAAACAGATTCGGATTTCGTCTCTTTAAGAAAATTCGAATTGTGCCATTTTTTCTTATCCAAAATGATTCAATTTGCTTAATTTTGTAAGCAGTGCAGAACAAATAAAATAAAATTCAAAACAAAATTTAGTCTTAGTCATTAGTGGGTTGAATCTTGTAAGGGAATTAGCTAAATGCCATTCAAGACAAGAGAAAAGGGAGAAAGAAGAAAAGGGAAGAAAGAGTGGTAGAGAAAGAGAGAAGAGAGAGAGAGAAATAGGAAAAGGGCGTACATGAGCTTCTTGACTTCATACGCAAGAGTCGGAGACGGTATGATTGCCCGTGAGACGGCTTGCAATTGGGTGAGGCCTGCACTGAAGAACACACAGTCAGTGCGATGTGCCGCAAACATACAATCACATACTCTCACTCCTACGCTACCCTCTAATCTACACACTTTCTAACTACACTACTTCTCAACACTGAACTACATCTACTAATATATATACAATAGATTTTTAAAATTCGTGTTGTTTTTATGTTGTATTATATAACTCAGATATTTAAGTCTCTTAAGTATTTTGTTGTTTTCTTGATATTTATAACTACACAAAGTTTATGTGATAAAGATATATTTTATTCCTAAAAAATAATATTACCGATCGTTTTTCTTATTTTCATATTGTACTAACATTTATAGTAGATAATTTAAATGTTTGATCATTGTTGATTTACATGATTCTAGTTCATGGCTTTTCTATAATACTCTTAATTTCTATAAAGTACTATATTAATGTATATGAAATTAATTTAATTTAATTTTTTAAAACCTTATGTAGGAAATAAATACTAATAATGAAGATATATAATGATAAAATATAATAGGAGTAGCCGTTCTATTTCTTATAAAAAATTACTTTTTTAAATATAATTAAGATTTTTTATACTTAACTTTTTTAAGCATATTGTTCCATTTTCTTTTTAGCTGTTGATTTAGTGGAACCAAAACAATATATTATAATATTTTGCAAGATGAATTCTAATTATTAAAATGCAAAAGAAGTTTATTAAAAACAAAAAAAAGTGTACTTAACAAAGATTTCTTCCCTTGAATGATTTTTTCAAGAAATACAATATTTTTAATTCATTTAGTCTTTTTGTACAAATTCTTACGTTTAGTAAAATGAAGATTTAATAAATATAAGAAGTAGAATAATTTATATTGTTCTCGATTATTTTAATGTAAATGTCATCTAAGTTAATGTTTTTCTTTAAAAAATTTAAGTAAATATGAAAAAATATTTTATGTAATTATAAAATTTTTTCATTCAACGTTTCATTATCTTTTCCTTAAATACCTGGTACCTGTGCATATTTAATGAATAATATATTATTCATGCATACTTTCTCTTTGTCTCTGTAAAATTATCAATTAACATTTTTATGAACTTTTTGAAACTGTTTCATACCATTAGGATAATTTCATGAACATTAAAAGTGATATTTTTTATTAGACAATTTCTCTTTATATATTTTAGGAAGCTATTGTTTCTCTTAAAATTATAGGCTATGTCTAAGGAAATATGTTTAAGCATACATTATATAATTCATTATTTTTAATTTGTTCAGTGATGAATTTACAAAATTAGCCAAAAAATTTATTTCTACTATGTAACGTTTTCATTTATATGTATTTTGACTTCTGTAAAAATTACTCTGTCAACAATTATTTCTTAATAGTTTTTGTATATAATTATCAATTATGGATTGGAATGTAGTAAACAAGTAACTAAATTTTGGTTAAGAAAGCACTTAAAGAAATATGAAAGAAATATATTGGTTAAGAAAATACTTAAAGTAACATTCATAAAATTTGACAGTTTTAAGAAAAATAATTTATAAGATCATAAATAAGTTTGCTAATAAATGTTGCATGAAATGTATTAAATTATATCTTCAGTAAAATTTAAAATTTATTCAATATAATTAGGTTATTTTACAAAAGAATTTTGATTATGTCTTTGTTATCACAACTATTGGATATTAAAAATGTTTTAAAACTTCAATCAAAATAAAAATTAAATATTCGTAAATTGATTTTTAAATTTGTTATGATTTGGCTTTATTTAAAAGAAATCTCTATCACTATAAATAAATTTAGTAAGATTAATATATAATTCATAAAAAATTATTCCAAAGTTATAAGTTTAAATGAAAGTTAATACTCTTGAGCCTATAAAATAATCTTAGATAATACCATTAACAAAAAATGTGCATTTTGAAATGAATTAAAAAATTTATTTACCTACGTAAGATTTATTCTTATCCAAAAATATAGAATCAATTTCAATCATGTATATCATGCTTATATCGTGATATCTCACATAAATTTAAAATTAACTAATTAAAGTTTGCCCTTAGTTTCATTTAAAACAAGTAAAGAGACAAAAAATTTAAATTTATATAAATTATTTGAATGGTTAAGTGAAATTAACAGCATAATTCGCTTAAAAATAAATGAAAATGCAAGGAAAACTATTTATAATTAAAAATTTTATACATAGAAAAAAGAAAATCAACTAATTTAAGATGTTTTATCTGTAGAGAGAGTCAAGTATCTTCTAAACAATTCATGAGAAATAATTGCGTGTCTTGCTTGATAGTTTTGCGTGCTCTTAATTGCTATTTGCGTGGAATTTTAAAACATTTTATAAGGCAAAAATATCTATTATTTGTTGTTTTCCAATAATGTAGGTCAAACACATATAAGTGGTTTGTGGAAAACATAAATTGTTCGAAAAATGCCTGCTTTTTGCAATTGCAGATGTAATGGATTGGGTAAATGTTGTCGTCATGTTGACTTCTCTCAGAAAAAACAATGAAATATTATTTTCTGAAAAATATAGGCTTTCAAACAAAAATCATTTTTGTTTTGCTAAATGATGCTGATTTTCTAATCTTTTTATTCTTGATATTAATAATATAAAATACTTTTGTAAATTTCATTTATTTAAATGAAAATTAAAATATTTTCAATAAAAACAACAAATTAAAAATATTAACATTTTATTAATATTATGATATAATGGTTTTAATTAACATAATTCTTACACACACAAAAAAGTTAGCAATTATTCATTAATATTATAATATATTAGTTTCAATTAACTTATTTATTTTAATTAACATTTTATTTTTCTCACCCATTCATAATTACGATGTTAATATCAAACCTATTGAATTTATAATGGACGCAAGATAAATAATTAATTATGTATTTTTTGTTTTATTTTTCCCAATAAAACATTCGATTTCCCATGAAAATGCTGAAAAGAGTGTAATTAAGAAGCAAGTATTTAAATCCTTGCTGCCAATATATTAACTGATTTTAAAAGGAGAATTTATTAAGAGTTTTAGTAAGCTTTAAATTTCTTCCATTTTATTTTTTAAAACTCTTCTTCTTCTATAACAACAATAAAAAGGAATGTTGTAAATTTGCCTATTTTGTTGATTTATACTATGTTCCAAACAAAAAATATTATAAAATATATATCAATGTACAATTTCATGAAATGTCTGAGTTTATTTGAAAAGCATTTTACTTTTTGTTTGTTATTTAATTTTTAATTTTATGGTTCTATTGAGTTATTTACAAACTGTTAAGTCATTCTTCAACACAAATATAAGTTCAAGTTTATATTGCACATGAAATTCAATTTAGATAGAGTTTATAGAAATTATGTATATCAAGAAGTATGTTATACAAGAAAAAGAGAGACAGACAGATAGAAGAAGAAAGGAAAGAAAATTTCAAAGCGTGAATTACAAAAAAAGGGAAGGAGACATAGTATTAGTAAATAAAACACATTTTTACATTTTTTGTAATACTTGTAATAAATTTGTACTTTTATAAAAATTAAAACATTAAAGTATAAAAACAAAATTTGATTATTCTCATTCATTTTTAAATGGATATCAGAAATGAAATGTTTGATATATTATTTTATTTATTAGCTGAATTATTAAATATAAAAACACAAATTAACCATGAAATTTTACAATTATGCGTAATAATATCAAGATATATTATATAAAATATTCAATACAATAATTAATTTTAAGATTTCTGATATTCATAAATCATGTCTCACACAAAAATCTATTTTATATAAACGATGTATACATATCCACATATGCATATTTTATTTTTAATATTAACTATACACACTTTTTCATAACTTAACAAAACATTTTTTTGAACAAAACGAAATCATTTTTCTAAAAGAACTGACATTTTTTATATAAGTAATTTTCATTAAATTATAATAAATGTTAGTCATAAGTAAGAATGTACTTTCATTAATTTTAATAACGTATAAACAATACTAAGACTCAAAATTGTGAGGAAATATTGTGAACTACAAAGATTTGTAAACACGATATATTTTCAATTTATATTTTCTAGAAAAATGCTGAAAATGTATAAATCAAATAATAAAATGTTTTTCTGAATTTATTGATAAATAGAAATGATCTTTACATATATTTAGCTTTAAGAAATTTTGTGCTTGAATTATTTAAAATTTTTTTTATTATTTTTAAATCAATTGTAAAGAGAAGATTTAAAAATATAAAAAAGAAATTTTAATTAATTATTTCAAAACAATTATTTTCATTTAGAGGACAAATTACAGAGAAAAATATTTATTTTTGTTTAAGAATAAAATATTTTTATTATATTACAAAAATGTATTTTTATTCTGAAATCTACAAAATGAAGTTGGACTTTTTAAAAAGATTTGGTACTATTTATGCTTGTTTCTCAGCATTCCACAGTCTGGTGACATTAAGAAATGAATTCCGACAACTATTTCTGCGAAAGAAATTATTATTTTTAGATAAGGGTTAATAGTGGACTTCTTTTCTATAATTAACTTTCTTGAGCTTCATCCAAATACTGTGAAGTCGCTCAACTTGTCTAAAATAATATTTAAATTTTTGATATAATGGTTGCGTTTTATGGGATTTTGCTCTTGGGAAATGTTTATTTAAAAAGGAATCAATCAAAACGTTTTTATAAACCTATATTGATAGCTAAAATATTAAAATAAAACGCTAATAAGTAAATGATAATTGCATTTGGGATATAAGTAACAAATTTTTAGGCAAACATTTTGATGAATTCAAACTAGGCAAAACGTTTTATAGCCTAAAAATCAGCTTATTGTATTTGAAATAGTAATTGCACTCTTTTTATACTTTTGATTATAACCATTATTTACCATTTATTAACCATTATTTACACGTCCAAACTGATCTTAAGTAAATAATTCATAAACTAAACAGCTAATTATGTATGTGATTATGTTATGTATCTATTTTGTTTGCTTATGAAATTCATTATTCCTCTTCACTTCAGTGTTTCTTATATTTAAAGTTTTGCTTTTTAATAAAATGTTTTAAAATACGTTTTGAAAAAAAAAAGGATAAAATATGCATAAAAATATTGACGAAACTTATTTTAAAACTTACCTGCTGTGTCGTTTTCTTCCTCCAGGAGATGTAATCGAAGATAAGGAATTAGTTTTTCCAGGGCTCTTTTGTCGATTTCCGTTGCGTGGCGGTACTACAGAAATGGCTGGCGCTGAAATGACGTGCAAACATGAATTCTGTTTGAGTTCCACTTTTGATTCTTATCTTTTATGTGAAATATTTAATTATAAGATAAGAAAATCCATTTTTATAAAATATGTTTTTAAACAGAAGGTGATTCTCCTAATTTCAGAATTATATGCTGATGGAAAATAAAAAGAAACAGTTTATTTTAAATTTATTAAAAAAATATTTGCTACTTTTTTTATTTTATATCATTATGATTAATCATCTAAAAGGCCTAATTAAAAACTAACTTAAAAAAGTTGCACTTTTTATGTTTAAAAGAAAATGTTATTTTGAAAATAAAAATCTTTTTATCTTTTTTATAATTCAATAACTCAATATTGGTTTCTCGAAGTAATAGACAAAGTGACATAAATTAAATATATATAACAATAGAGAAATTAAAGGCCCCACTCAAAAGTCAAAATAAAAAATGGGAAATTTATATTATATATACGTTTAGTGTATAGTTGTAACTATATATATATATATTTGAAAAAAATTCATCTTAAATATAAATTATATTTAATATAATTGAAACCAAGAAAAAAATATAAATTACTTTTTTAATGTATCTGTTTAATATATTCTGCTATGAAAAAGTTATTTTGATTTGAAATTGATTTTTTAATTTAGTTAATTAAAATATTTTTACTGAAATTAAAAAGAAAATATTCACAAATTTGATGATCTTAAATTCAAATTTATAATTAAGTTCTTGCAATATAATAAATACCTTTTCATAATATCATTTAAGTGAGAAAAGTAATCGAAATTTATATACAATTTACAATTTTAGTGGATAATTAAAAAAAAAACTATTATTGAACCATAAGACTTACTTTTTTGCATATTATTACGCGTGTAATAATATGCAAATTTATATAGATTTATCTATATAATTGTAATATGATTTATTTTTTAATTTTATTTATTTATTAATGCATATTTAACATTTTTTATGCGTTAAAAATTTGGTGTACCATATGCTAGTATACCTCCTATTTATATTTTATCCCTTTAATTTGCTTTTATAATGGTTTTTTTAGACTTATGTAGCTACGAAATGTATGCTATTTCTTACTTAAAACATTTTGTAAGAACATCATTGTAAAATGATACTAGTAAATATTTATAAAATTACATAATATACAATTGCACATTTTAACAAGAAAGCAGCTATGTAAGTTTGCAAAAAATATGACTGTAAAAATAATCTTTGAACAAAATTTTATTTGTTTGAATATTCACTCAATTTCTTTCTGCACTTATCTTATTTGTCGCGTTAAAATATTAAAAAAGTTATTTCTATAAAGTTTTCTGGAAAAAAAATGTTATGTTGCAACATATATACTTAGTTTATTATAAACAGGAAACTCTTTTTCCTTCACTGTGTAAAAGCTTCCTATTATAAATTTGAAAAGAAAAATGCGAAAATCAGGAGATTAGGATTTCAAATTGAAGAAAGGAAAAGTATACATTAATTAATCAAATATTAGCTCCATCATTTGACTTTTGATTTGATTTAATTTAATGATATTTCATGTAAGTAATTTTAATAAATAAAAACCAGAGATATTTGTTTTTAAATTTATGATTTGATTTATCGTGATTTGTAAGATAAATTATGAATTTAAAAAGCAAAATATAGCATATATATATATATATATATATATATATATATATATATATATATATATATATATATATATATATATATATATATATATATATATATATATATATATATATATATATAGATAGATAGATAGATAGATAGATATAGATTTAAATTCGAAGAATTATTGGTATAGCAGAAAATATCAATAATAGGAAAATACATCTAATGCAATCCTATTTTGCCATTCATTAATATTTTTTAGTATTTATATTAACATTAGGTCAAATATTGTTCATTGGCTAGTGAATACTCTTCTTAACTATGCATATATATTAATTGTGAAATAAAAATGAAAGAAGTAACTAAATTTTTCATAATTTTGATTTATTTATATCTTTTTGATAGATTTATATTCATTACGTGATTATTTTTACTAATCTGACAGGTGTAAAATACAATTTCTTTTAAAATTATTATGCATATGAATATAAGTTAAAAGAATATGTATAACATAATTCATATAAATATAAAGAAAATATTACAAAATTACAATCAAGTGTGTGTTTTGCTTTGAACAAAACCCATTAACTTAATAAATTTAGGAAAGGAAATAGATGGCCATTTAAGAATTATATATTATTTCAAAATGGCATCTATATGTTATTATTATTGAAATTTAACGGAAAAACTTTATAATTTTACTTCTAATAAACAATTTAATTTTAAATGATTTTAATTCTAAATTTTGACTGATACCATCGTAAAAGTCATTAACAATATGAGACATTTTGTATTTATGTATTGTAATTTGATAATGTAAGATAAAATTGAAAATTTTATCTGCATTATGCTTTTGCCATCTGTATTACTTTCCATGCTCAGATGAGGATTTAAATTGAAGTTATTTAAATAATAAGGTAATAAAGATTACAATACTTAATCATGTATATTAAAAATTTTATCTTTATCACAAATTTTACTTCATAGAATTTTAAATTAATTCAAATAAAATTGTATTTTATTATTTGTTCATATTTTTAAAAATGGTATTGAAAAATCACATAATTTTGATTACTTTTATAAGCATTTTAAGTAAACGATTTATGAGAATTTAATTTATATATAGTTTTATATAGAGTAACTTTTGTGAATTGTTGTTGTTTATTTTATGGAACAGAAATTAATCGAAACTTTATCATGTGTTTTATAGAAATGATGTTTAATGCATTACAATTTACGATAAGAAAAGAAACGAGCACTTTATATCCACTGCAAGAAAATTTATATTTGTATCGACTTTGTTTCATAAATTGTTTTTTCATTCAATTACTTTAAATTTTTCTAAAAATTAAGCTCTTCTTCTAAAATTCTTTCTTTAAGAAAGCTTAAAGTTATTACTTTTTATTTTAAAATATTTTTAAGATGGTTAAATAAGATTTGAAACATGTATGTAATGTATATCATAAGGAGTGAAATATTGATGTAATGTATACTATGGAGGTAATGTATATTATAAGCAAAATTTCACTTTTACTGTAGAACTTTAATTTATTTACATGTGTGGAAAGCAAAATGTTATGTTTTTTATTATTTTAAATCAGCTATATATTTTGAAATTTTAGGTATTAAACAAAAATGTGCAAATTAAAGAGATTTAAGTTACTCCTCTTTTCATACTAAATAAGAGAGTTTTGAGTAATTATTTAAATATTGAAGGATTAGCTATAGAGATCAACATGAAAACTGATCTACAGTATAATGTAAATTGTTATTACATAGCAATTTTATTACCACTTTCTATTTACTTTTAAATTATTATTTATTTATTCACTAAAATATGTATTACAATGATAATGACAAAACTAACGTTAATAAATTTTTTATTGATTAATATTTAAATGTAAAATATTTTCCCAACAAAGAAGATTTTTCTTAATACGTTTAATATAAACAGGAATTTTTAGTATACCATAAAAAAGACACAGTTTCTTATCGCTTATAAAATACCATAAAATGTTTTTCTCTTTTACTTTTAAACAAAATTTTGTAAAGTAAATGTTTTTATCTTGACAGAGCTTATGTAAGTATTAAAAAATTTTAATGAATTGTTTTTCCAAAACTATCGGTTGTGAAAAATTATTTTATGTAGAGGCATTGATATTTTGTATTAATTTTCTTATGTTAATAATTAATTAGAAGAGATAATATTTTAAGGAATGTGTTATCTTTTTATTTATAATATGTTTGTTTCAAACATTTTCTTATAGGTATAATAAATACCATTTTTTCTATAATCTTTTATGATATATTACATATAGATGCACTCATACAAACATATATTTTTCATTTGTTGTCTATAACATGAAATAAAAAAAATGAGAAGGAAAATAGAATAATATATGTGTTTAGGTTTGAGAATTCTATGATATTTTATCTTATAATTATCTTTTTTTCTCAAGCATATTTTCTTCATAACATTTACTTTCTTATAAGATTATAAATAACTTTTATTTACTGTGTTTTCTTTCATCAAAAATGAGTTTATCATTCTAATTTTTCAGTAAATTTTAAAGTAAAATATTTTTATTGGTAATTAAGTTCGCTTATGTATTATTAACTGAATTATAAAGAATTTAAACCTAAATGAATCATTAACAATTACATTTAAAGATAATTATGGGAATAAGTCAGTGTAGAAGTTGAATTTAATGCAGCTACTCTTTGGATTTCATGATAAAATCTTTTCTACATCGATATTTATAACATTATCTAAAATTAAATTTAAAGAAAATTGTTTATATATTTTTTAAAAATGACATGGCATAAGAAAAAATGTAAAACACAATTAGAAAATATATACTAAATGAACGCTAAATAAATTATGCAATTTTTAAAATTTATTTTAATGCTTGTGAAAGGAAAAAATCCACCCTAGTCGTTTATTAATTATTTATTTCTCAAAAAGTTCAAGTTTCTCAAAGGAAAATACTTAACTCTTTTGTGAGAAATTTCTTTTAGAATAAATAAATGTTTTTTTCACTTTAGTAAAAAAATAAAATATATATGTACTGAACGTACTTGTTTTCCGAAAGAGCAGCGTGGCCAGGACGCTTCTCTTAAACCTTTTTGCTACATCAAAAGAAAATAAACCAGGTTACTTCATATTTGATTCGAATTCTGAGAAAGCGACAAGCCGTGCGGAGACAAGAAAAAGAAGGACGGACACAGAAGCCAACGCCACCGATGGACATACAGACAATATCAATACAACACCGATCTCTGTTCATATGAGTTCAGACTAAATTTTTGACGACACAGTTGTCTTAGATATAAAAATAGTTTTTAAAGTTATGACGTAATTTTTTATACATATAAGAGTAGGGTTATATCAGTTGCTTTTTGAGAAAATGGTTTTCCACACAATTATGCTAAAGTGATTAAATCGGAATCTAATATAATATTTCTGAATTAAAATACAATATGGGATGCTTATATTGATTTTAATTAAAAAAAGTATGCTAAATGTAGTGAGTAAATAACTAAGAAATTTAAGCGTCATGCACAATTATCATCAATCCTATATCTTTTTCACTGTTGGTAAAGGTTTTCATCAAGAAGAAAAATATCAACTGTTACAATTTGATAATTGTTATTTAATTGATAATCTCCGTCAGATAAAAAATATTCAACAGTTATTCAATGATAGTTTTGATTATTTATTTAGAGTCAAAGTTATTCTAGAAATAACTATCCAAAAATATCTGTTCCTGAAACGGGTTTTCGAAAGAATAGCTTTGATTATTAATTTAAGTTATCATGAATTAATTAAAACGCAATATATTACCAACGTTTAATCAAGGAAGTTTCTGGTTTAAAGTTATATCATTCTTAAAAAATACATTAGCTATATTTAAATTATTATATTAAATTAATTTTCTTAAGGAATTGAAGTTATAAATACATTTCTAAAAATGTCTGAAATTAATAAATGTTATTGCAATTCAAAACTGTACGAACTAATTTTAATAAATTTCCCAATATCATACATTTTGATAATTTCTTTTTAATGATTCGAAGATTTTAACGAAGTGCGTATATATTCTGAAAGCTTTTAAAAATATATAAAAAAATAATTTTTCATTCTCATATTTCTTATCTTTGGTTATACAGTAATAGAAATTTAATGTTTATAATCGAAAGAATGTTTTAAATAATTATCATATTTACTGTCGTAATAATATTTATTACTGCGTGAGCTATTTATGACGATAATGATGAAAGTGTTTGTTTTGATAAGCTAAGTATTTAATCTATTTTTTAAAAATAAATCTGAGTGTCAGTTAACTAAATTTTTCATTATACTGAAAATTACAAAAAATTAAAAATTTATAAAGTTTAATGATCTTGATAAACATATTTAAAAGTTTGTTTTATTTTATCAATTTCCAGTTTTTTCGAGCTAAATTTACTATACTTAAATCACTTAAAATAAAATAGCTTTCTAATTTTCCAAATTAATGCCAGTCATTTATATTATCCTATGAAAATTAGAAATTTATACATTTTACAAAGTGTATTTTTTATTTAAAACTTTCATTGATATTGAGAAATCCAAAAAAAATATAGGAAAGATAGATAATAAATTACCTAAGTTTTTAAAAATAAAGCAAGCTTTTTAGCACATAAATTCATGATAGAAGCCTTACTTCATTTACAATAAGTATCGACAAAAAAACTTTGGCAACTTTTTTCACTTGCTATCTTTGTAATTAATATTAAATGAATTTTTAGAATACTTGTTCTGATTTAATTATACCTGAATTTGCTTTCGATTGCAATTAACCATGAAATTCACAATCATGACGAAGAGGGTGAGAAATAATTGCAAACTGAATTCTAACTTTTGAATTCGACGGTCATTAGAATTTTGAGACTGATTCCGATTTACGAAATGTTTTTCCTTTTTTTGATTTGATTTAGATCATTCTAACATAATTTCAAATTTTCAGTGATAATAAATTCACTGGAATCCAGTGCAATTCTTTGCTGAAATGAGATGTCTATTCAAATGATTAACTTGTTAAATTTTTATTCAATGATGATTAACTTGTTAACTTGTTCAAATGATTAACTTGTTAAATTTTTATAGTGCGAAAAGTATTAAGAGCCTTGTTTGGTTTGAGTTTATGGGAATTCAAGACTCCTTTCAGCTTCGTGAAAAAATAAGATCTCTAGTACGGACCATATATGACCAAATATATTTTAAAGGTAGGCATTATAATTATTATTACATTTATAATATATTGTAATTACTTTATAATTATAGTTAATAAGTAAATATTTATCATTTTAATATAGCTTCAAATCCCAACAAATAAAGTCTATATTGAACTAAAATTAATATGTATACTAATTCCTATGTATATATATATATATATATATATATATATATATATATATATATATATATATATATATATATATATATATATATATATATATATATATTATATTTGTTATAGAATTGTAATTGAATTATATTTTTTTAATATAAATATTATACTTGTAGCATATTTATTATTTATCATCAGTGTAAATCTTACGAATTTCAAGATTCTTAAGTTTATTTTGAATTATAATGTTGCATATTATTTATTTTATAGAAGAGAAATATTTTTTAAATCTTGATTATATATTGATGGAAATGAACATAACTCCATTTGATTACTCTTATATGAAGGGATGTAATGTGTGCACATTAGCAATAGAAGAGTTTTTTTAAAATATTAATAATATCGAAAAAATATTTATTTGCTAAATTTCTCTTTAATTTTATTATTTCATTCTTTTGTTTCAGGTTATTCACAACGATTAATATCCAAATTTCTATTTATCTTTTATTTCAAATAAAAGTTTTGTTTTTATTTTTAAATTGAAAAAATAGTTAATTTATAATATTTTTTATTTCTTCTCTCATTAGTCTTTTGAAAAATATAAGATCATTTTTCAAACCCCATAAACGTCAAGAGGTTTACTTCTTATAATAAACTCTTAGAAAAATTAGATTGGCTAAAAAGCCAAATAAAAATGATAAATAAAATTGAAAAATTTAATTGTGACTAAAATAAATCAAAACAATATATGTTTTATTTATCTAAATAGCAAAATCTTAAATCGTATCTAGAATATTCCTTCTAAGATAAGAATATTTAAATAATTATTTTTTAGTATGGTTAAAATGAAAACAAAAATTAGTTTAAAAAATCACTTTTCACCTTTAGGAGGAATTTCCAGATTAAATCTCCAATTTCAAACCAGCTTAAATGTGCTCTGAATTTAATTTACGATAATAAAATTAAACCATATCCTTAACCGAATGAACGTGGAAAACTTATTTTAATTTAAAAGAACGGGCAAATTTCTTCACATTACTTAACGTTCGAAAGTAAGGTATTTTAATTTATCCTTCAAGTTATTTCATTTAAAGAAAAATAATTTAAACGTGAAGACAACGCTGTCATGAAACAGTGACAGTAGAATATTGCTTTGAGTAATTCATTTTCAAAATCTAAATTTTTTGATTAATTACTTTCTATTTAATTTTTTTAAAAATATGTTTGGAAATTATATCTTATTAATATTATTTGCTAGTGGACTTTATTTTTTTGAATATTTACAAACTTCAGAATTAGTACATCATTTTTTACCATTTTTTAAAATACCGTTTTTACCATTTTACCATTTTTTTTACCATTTTTCTATGCATACGCAGTTTTTGATTTTCTTCTGTAAAATTTAACCATTATGATTGAGTTACTAAACTTAAATAATTATTGAATTGGTAAAAAGGAAATTTTTATGGAGTCATATTTCAAATTAATTTGTTTTAACCTTATTTTACATCAACATATTTAATCCCTTGCAGTCTGTGATAATCAGTTTTGGGATTTTTATAAAGTAAGAGTATTTATTATCACTGTTTTAATAATCAATTTTGATATGTTTATGAAAGTATGGATTAGGATGAAAGTTTAGTTACAGAGATCGGTATTGTAAAGAGAGTAAAGGCTTGCTTCGTAATGACAGTTATGTGCTTAGGCAGAGCATGAAGACCATGGCACATGCTGATCTGTTTTGTGAATAAAAAAGCTGCAAAAGATATCACCTCTTCCCAGTAAGTAATGGCGAACTGTTTGTATTAGTGCTTCATGCAGACTACATAAATATAACACATTTCACTAGTAGTTCTAATAATATTTAAAATCTGATTAATTTTTTTACACTATATTATCCTATATATATATATATATATATATATATATATATATATATATATATATATATATATATATTATAATGTTTCAATTTTTATGTCGTAAACGATTATTTGTCACTTTTTTCTAAAGCTTTCTTACTTAATGAAAAAAATGAAATGTAATTATGATTATTTTTGATTTTACATATACATATTTCCATTGATTAGAAAACATTCGAATGTAGGTTGCAGAATTTAGCTTAAATAAACATTTTTAAGGAAAATATTTTATTAGAAAGAAAAGTTTGTATACTTTTATTCTGCTTAAGAATAAAAGAAGATTTCTCTGTCAGATGAATCACATTGCTATTAAACAAACTTTCTACATATGAAAAAAATTTATTTACAACGCCTTTTTTTGCACAGGATTATTCATTTTTACATAGATTTGCTGTTGTTGTAGTAAATTAGTTTTTATTAATTATGACATACATTTGGCTTTATATTTGCGATAAATTTTTACTGTCAATTATTATTTTATGGATTTTTTTCTCAAAACAAAGTTAACTAATACTAACGATTTAAAAGTTGAGATTGTACAGTTTGTAATCACTAAAACATTATGACGAATATGAAAGGCCATTGAATTTTTTATCACTATTCATAATATTAATTTATACAGATTACTTTTATTCCGTTTTCTACTAAAATGGAATCTTGTATATCAATTAATTTAAGGCCGTATATGAAAAAAATTAGTATTAATTTTTTAATTAATGATGTTATGCTCTGCTCTAATATTATTTTGTTAAGTTTAAGCATAATTTTGATCACAAAATGGTATACTTACGGTATTTGCATTTGCATTTCTTAATTTGTTTTTCATCTCGGACATCTTCATGGCAATTTTTACAGTAATACCAGACTCTAGAAAAATCAAATTAAAAAATTTTTCAATTTTATCTTGAAATTGATTATATAGATATGTTAAAAATACATATTTGGACAAATTCTACATACGGAATATGGAAATTATAGTATTTTTTACGTTGCATACTTCCCAATATAATTTCAAGAACAATGGAATTGATTATTGTAAATAAATCACATTTTAAATTTATTTAATTTTTGTTAATTTTGAAAATTACTTATGTATTCAAATTTTTTGACATAAAAATTTCAATTTTATGGTTAAAATCAAGAACTTACTCTCGTCATTCATTAAACTCTACACCAACCAGACACCTTGCTTTCGAAATAGTAAAAACTTTCATATAATCTCAAATACTTTGAAACTCATGTTAAACGCAAGTTTATGTTGTAATTTATTTGAGTTTCAACATTAATTATCCCTTTTGAAGAATGAACTTTTATTTCATATTGAAAAAGGAAAATTATAGAAAGTTTATGTTTAGGAAACACTTGGCCCTTGGAGATTTTGAAAATAACTTTAGAATTAGGATCATAGAATTTTTCATCGTTTTTTATATCATGTAAAATGAATGATATGAGAAAAAATAAGAAGTATGTTTGATATCTGCTGCAAAGTTTTTTTTTGGTTTCATGACTAATATGCCTACAGACTATAATATTATTGCTAAATTATAAATCTCCTCATTCAAGGTACATTTCCTAATTTCATTCTACTAATTCATATAGTTTTTCTCCAAAGTTATCTTATGCATAAGGTTAAATGTATCTCAATGCAAAAAATTAATTAAAATGCTATACATAAAATTTTCAGTTGGCATTAAATGTGATAAGCTACCGAAACAGATATCAAAAGTAAATTAGAAGCAAATGATTATAATTGATTTATTTTCCTAAAAATGCGTACTATAACTTCTAGTTATATAATTTCGTAAAATGCAAATCGTATTATTTTATTTTCACCAATCATTTGATTGATTGCTTCCTTATATTGTTATTTTATAACACATGTAGAGAGCACAAAATATAATAATTTTCAAGAAATCAATTCAAATGAGGTCAGTTCCATTAACTAATAACTATTCATAATAGAGTGTTTGTATTATTATTGAATATCGGTTTTTTGTATCAGTTGATGCAAGTTTGTTAATAATTTTAGATTTCGCACCTTTTAACTTCATCGGCTGATTGGGCAATAAAAAACCCTTGCGTATCAGGGGTGAGCTTCGTCTGGCTTTTTGGATTGATGGAAATCTTTGAATCTGCACCATCATCATGTGTTATCTCGATGGCTAACAGAAGCAGTTTTAATTTAACAAAACACAATCTGAAATAAAAGAAAAAATTAATTTCAATTTTAAGAAACAATCTGAAATAATGTATATTTAAATTGAACAATTTAAAACCGCAAAAAATATTTTGATATAAAATAATTAAAAAATAATCATTAACATTAATTTTACAAATCGCAAAAGCACACATTACACTTTGAATATTGTGAAATAATGCATCGGGCCAGTAATTAATTGAACTAGTTTAATTTAAGAAAGTAGTTTTAAACCACAAAAACTGCAAGTAATATGAAATTGTAAAATCATCATTATTCTTATTATTTAAGTAAATAATCTAATAGTGAAAAGTGGATACATTATTTTAGATATTAATTAAATACAATGACACTAAAACTATTAGAAACATTCTAGTTTAGTCTAACATTCTAGAAAGTCTTAATTTTTCTATGGGATTTCAAAATTTTAATAAGTTAAAGTTTTCTTACATGTTGTATAATGTATTAGAAGTAAAAATGTGTTAAAAGTCTATTAAAGATTTTTATTAGGAAAGGAGCTTAATTTTCTTCGGGCCGTTAAATAAAATGTGTTTGCACTTACTCAGCTGCCTGGGGGAAGCTCATGCCGACAAAAGAAGTGGATAGAGTTTCTGTATACATTTCCATTCCAGTTCCACATAAATAGTCATTCTGCCATTTTGGAGTATCTGGACTCTAAAAGAACATAAATATTGACTCTTTAACAATAAATGCCTCTTTCAAAAACTAATTCAGTAAGTTTCTCAATAAAATTCCCATAAAATGAAGTATGGTAAGTTGATTAGCTAAAAACCTAGTCTTTAAAAATCCCTGTTGTTTTCTATAAGTATTCAAATGAGCATACATTTGATTTAATTAATTTCAGAAATGTGAACTTTACTTTATTATGAACTAAGTTATTAAAAAAATCAAAAGTATTTTTAATTTACTTTTTTCTATCGCCAATAATAAGATTAAAAGAGAGAAGATGTAAGCACATGTGTATTTGAATGTTTTTGTAAATTTGAGTTATTTTTTAATTTTTAAGATTATTATGTCAGTAACCGTGAAAATTGAAAATCATCTATTTCTATTTTCTTTTGAATAAATCAAGTTTTACTTTTGAATAAAAATAAGAACAAAATATAAAAGAAAGCTCATCTAAATTAATAATAAGTAAAACAATTAAATAAATGTTTTAATTAAGTAAAACATTTTTAGTATTACGCTTGGATTCAGACATTGAAAAATCTTTTTTCGAAGGAAAAAGTAAAGGAAGAAAATGCTAAACTTGGCTTTCCAAACAAACAATTATTATTTCAAAAAAGTTTTTAACCCTAACATTGAATGACTATAATACAAAGGAATAATACTTGATTAAAAATAATTGGTTGTTTACATATATGTTTAAAATATACATATAAACTGAAACACAAAATCGTTTTATTATTTAACTCCATAATTTAAAGTATGTTTGTTTTATGTTTGAATGTATGCATAAGATCTGTAAACTTCAATTCATGTATATTAATTATAAGTTTTGAATTTTATATATGAAAGAAAAGATAAAGATAGATGAAAAAATACATGTTTAAATGAATTTTTTTTAAGTTATTCGTTGCAATAGTACGTTAAATTTCGCTAAATGTCCAAATTAAATTGTTGTTACTTATGACACTTGGACAAACCAAGCACGCTATGTCGTTAGCTATGCGAATTTAAGTCAAAAGGGTGCGTCTTTTATTTAATCAGAGCAACATGAAGATGAAAGGACAACTTTGCTCTAAACTCCCCCAATAGATGGCACCACCAGAGAACCCACTGCCTCAATTTTGACATTGATCTGAAGGGGGATAATTTTCTCCAGATAATTAAACTCATGGTAACTGTTCAACGATCGATCATAGGGCTTGATTCAGCAATTTCAACGAACACGTAT
Source organism: Latrodectus hesperus (assembly GCA_037975125.1). Lineage (NCBI taxonomy): Eukaryota > Metazoa > Arthropoda > Arachnida > Araneae > Theridiidae > Latrodectus > Latrodectus hesperus. The sequence continues at coordinate 109,244,144 of CM075852.1, read as the reverse complement.
AACGCGAGTACTCGGTTGAACTTTGGTGGCGTTGGGAATCGAACCCTGTCCTTCCGGACGGAGGGCCACTGCCCTAACCACTAGGCTACCACGGCTCTTCCAAATTAAATTGAATTATGAGCTTCTGCTGATAATATATTAATTTATATAATCATTATTACAATAATTATTTTTATGTGGTTATAATTCCTTGATTGGAAAATAAAATATTATAATTGCTTAAAGTAAATGTGCAGATATTTCTTACATTTTAAGGGAAGAAATTATCATTTGCGTTTTTGAAACTATTGCTATCATTTTAATATTATAACACTATAAATATTTATCAAGATTTAAACTGTGCTTATCTTAAAAAATTATTAATGTTTTTTTGTAACACACAAATCAATTTTCAATTCATGCAAACATTTTAATTTTATTTTTATGAGAAAGAAAAATATCCTGCATAAGGAAAGGAAGAAATAAATCCAGCGTCGCCTTTATTGATATTCAAGATGGAACACGTTACGAAGCATAATAGGATTCAATGCTCTAAAAGCTAAGCTTTTTATTTCTTTATTTTTTTTTTTGCCAAGAGTGCGGCTGAAATATGTAAGGAAAAAGATTTTCCCATTCTTTTTCATCTTAAGGCGTCCGCAATATCATGGTCAAATTTAATAATGTTTGCAAGAAAAGACTTTTTGAATATAAAAGACGTATCGAGAGGAAAGAATAGCTGCATTCTCAATATAATGTTTTTCAAAAAGAAGACTTTCTTTATCAGGGGCGGAAATTAGTGAACTTGGAAGTCATAACTTATTAATGTGTGTTTGACATTTCCATATAAGAAAGCTGGTTCTAAGACTTCTTATCTTTCAGCTCTCTCGTGAGGCATTCTTTGAAAAATGTATATTTTCTGCATATCATTGTGATGACGAAAAATTGAATGCACTGTTTTGAGATTTTAATTCGCTTTAATTTTCAATGACTGCATTTCTTTTCACCCTGTAGTACAAGTATATAATTTTTTATTAATAAACATGCATGATCTTCTGCCTCAAGTTTTATTCAAAATTAAGTTATCTTCCAAGAACAAATTGTTATTTATGAATGTAATATTTCATGTATTTGTGTGTGTGTGTGTTTTCATAGAAAAAGAAACATAAATATCTAATTTGAATTACTTTTTATTATATTTAATATAATGACAATATGTCAATTTTAAAATAATATTTTATTTATTTACTACGTTTGAGATAAAGAGTAGAAAATTTTTTCTATTTCTAGGAATCAAATGATTGTCACTACATCAGCCTGACGTTCATTCGGTTTGATATCAAATTATATATGCCTAGTTTGAAGAGATTTACTCTTTATAATGAAAAGTTTAATTAATGGCTTTTATTTTCTTTGCATAAATGTTTTTTTTATTTTGTTTTAAACAAATGTTACATTATTATTTTTAATATTTTTTGCCTATAAAGAGATGTTACCGGACGAGTTATCTAGTAAATAAGTATCTGGTTAATAAAGAATCCCAGTATTGATCAATAAAAAATAAATGAAAAAGTTTTCGCCAGCTCGTCTGCTTAATTTTCCTGACAAATATTTTTTAAAATGAGTACTTTTTTAGTTAAAATTGGATCCTTAAACTAGTTACAAACATCTAATGAATTTATACAAATGCTCTTTATTGATAATAGTTATTCAAAAATTAAAATTTTGGTTTATGAGATTCTTCATTTAAATTTTTTTAAATTAAATTTAATTTAATTTAACATAATTTTATTAAATTTTTATATTTCGACGAGCAAATTATTTCAACAAAATTATTATCGCATTTTAATGCTGTTATCAAACTTCAATAATAGTTTATTTTGCTTAAACTAAATTCAAATAAATTCTAAAATTTCATCGCATTTTTAAAATTTATTTTAAAAAAATATTACTACAATATAAAAATTTCTTTAAATTAAAAACAAATATTTTAAAACATTATTAACAGCTAAATTATAATTTATTAAAATTATAAAAAGTAATTCAAAATTGTTTTACTTAGTAATATAAAAAAATTAACTTTTTCTCATATATTTATTCATATAAAATACAGAATCACTATTTTTGTAAGAGGGATATCTTATATAAAAAGATATACTCACTGTTTTGTAGGATCTCATTGCGAAAAGATTGGCGACCATAGTAGAAAATCCAGGGGCTAAACAGCTTTGAGCTATGAAACCAAGTTTCAATTCTGCCAGGCATATTACATCATCACCGTTTTTCCAATTCCAGCTCGGAATATTCAGCAAATAAGCCTGTTTAGTAAGATTAATTTTCATACTTTCCATATCAAAGTATAAATGAGAGAAAACAGCATTAAATATTCCAAACGGGTCGAGTTTATGGAAATAAATGCATAAGGTTAAACAACAAAATTCTTGCCATTTTTAATGACACCAAAGAACATGAACTACAGAGAGTGTAGCCTATTGTTAGTTCTCGAAGTAATCCCCGTTTACATCCAGCACCTTCTGCTAACGTGTCTTCAGTTATCCAACCCTCTTGCAGTCAGGGGTTTTGACGCAAAGAAGTCCGTGAGTGCTTGGCGCAAGTGTGCTTTTTTTTTGAAGGGTTTTCCTCAAAGATTGTCCAAGGAATAGAAGAGGTAGTAATCTGATGGTACAAGGTCATGTGAGTAAGGAGGATAGCACAAATTCTCCAAACTAAGTTGCTGTATGGTGTTCTTGGCCAACCACGTGGCATGCAGCCTTGCATTTTCGGCAAAGATCAGTACACCTTTACGATTAACCAGTGCTGGCTGCTTCTGTTGCACACGTTCAAATTGCTGAGAATATAGGTCAACAGTGACCGTTTGGCTCGTTGGTCGTTGTTCATAGTAAGTCACTAGATGACTAGTCCACTAGATCACACTAGACTTCATCACAGAGGGAAAAATCTCCAGACATGAATTTTTAAACCTAATGCCTTGCTGTACCTCCATTCAGAACACTATGCCCAAACGCTGAACATATGGCCACTTGTTGCAGCAACTTATAAGCCCCTTTTGAAATCATGAGGCAAACAACACCAAACGAGCTCCTTCGACACGTCCATTTCTGTTCACTAATTTACGAGTTAACGATTGATGAATGTGCACAGTGGACCTGCTTTTATAACGATTGTTATTCCTACTCTCAACTGACCGGTGTCTCAGTCACGTAATATGCTAATTTGCATAATTATTCTCACTTCATTCAAGGGAAACGCGAAAACGGCAAGAACTTTCTTGTTTACCTTATATATTGATACATAAATACACTCACTGGAACTAATTAGTTTTATAAAATTAATTAAGAATATTATTGTAGAATATGATACCGATGTAAATTAATATAAATATTTTAGACAACTTTGAATGGAATTAAAAGTGAGAAATAACATTAGAATATTTTCAACCTTATTGGGATTTTATATTTATAACCTGTTTCTTCAATATTAAATAGTCCTTAATCATTTATTTTATGACCTATTTATAAATATTGAACAGTTTGATAATTTATGAGGTAGTCATAGGACATCAGTTACATGAATTGAATATTTTTAGATTAATTCAATGTTAAGCAACTTAGAGAGAGACTTTATTAAAATGTGTATCCAATATTAATTGAAAATTAAAATTAGAATGTATACAACTATTAAAGTTGAAATTTGCACTGAGAGAGAAAGATAAAGAGTAGTATACTAGTAGGGGGAATATTTTGATATTGGTGTTATAAAATAGGAGGCTAAAATGATATTTGAAATAATAGCAGATAGGATCACTAAAATATGAAAAATATTTCAACTTGTGCTTATTTTATGGACATTTCTGTTTTATTTAAATTTTACCATGCAAATAGAATTTATTTATCTAGGCTTTAACTTGTTTATTTAAATTAAATTGAATGTTTAAATTTCAAAGCATTCTATAGTTTTGTCAATTTGTGAGTAAGTTTTAATATTTTTATTTTAAAGAATTATTACATCATAATAATTTACTAAATTACAAATATTATTTATAAAGTTCTTTTCATTTAAATTTTAAGTTTGAAATTTATTCATTTTATGAGTTACGTTTGATAATTTTACTAGATATTCTTCAAAAATAATCAAATTCTGATATTTAGGTTTATATTTTAAAATAGTATTTGTATGAAATATTTATGACCGATATGTTTCCTTGATTTTGACAAATACTATGTCTGAAAAGTTATTTTTTGTCACTATTTTTGAATCCATTTAAAATGTTTTTCTTTGAATCCAAACAAAATTTTTTAACCAGTTATATTGAATTTAAAATTAAAATTAGTCTCAACAAAATGTGAATAATTGCAATATAAAAATTGATGATTTTTTTATTATTGGATAAAAATAATGCCTATTTTTAACTAAGCTGATTTGTGAATTTGTATTTGTCAGATGTTTATATAGAAATTATTTAATTTCTTTTCTAATATATCAATCTTAGTGTTTTAATAAAGTAATTGTAATTTAATTAACAAAATGCTAGATAGAAAATAAAATTATACAGTATTTTTTATTAAAAGAGTGTAGAAGAAAAAAAATCACTATAGAAATTATTTGTGGTTAATTATTATTCAAATTTAAAAAGAAATTTTCAGTATCTAAAATTTAATTATAATTTTTTTCTGAGCCATATTCTGTGCATCTGAATAATATGTGCATCTGAAAAAATAACATTTTTTTCTTAAAAATAAATAATAATTTGAGAGAAGAAATAATATTTTTTAAAAACAGTTTAAACATGAATACATTTTTAAAGTTAATATAATATTCTAGATGACAAAAGTTGTCTTAATTTTGAAGACGATCAAAAATAGCATACGAATACTTGAACATATTTCACAAAGAATTATTTAACATGAAACAAGTACCCAATGTAAATACTATCCTCTAATAGTTAATAAACAACATCAGATTAAATATTTAATGCAATTGTAAATTAAGATTAATCTCTGTTATTTATTTTAAAAAACTAAACGTATATCCGAATTCTGTTTCTTATGGTAAAAGCTTTTTTACATCAATATTGCGGAAAAAATAACAACATTAACTTAGATTATCAAAAGTAAGTTTTTAAATATTATAAAAATTTATAGATTTTAATAGGTTTATATAAAACTTAGTGAAAAAGTTTTAATTTCGGACCTGAATGCAGGGGAAACATAACATTTTCTTTATTATATATTCATCTTATAGGATTATTTGAATAGGCTAAATTCCTACATGAGATAGTAACTGATTAATGAGACCATTAATCAGTTACTATCTCATGTAGGAACTTAAAAAAAAATATCTACATTAGATTACGGTTTAATGTATAAAATGTTAGGAATCAAGATACAATTTATGAAATATCCAAGTGTGTTGAACTATTGGGTTGTTCGGAAAGTAATTTGTTTTTTTTTTTGCCGAAATGAAAGACAATTTTCGTATAATAAACAAATACTTTATTAAATTTTATGTTAGCCGTTCTGGTCCAACATCTTTTGCCATCTTTCTGGTAGTAGTATAATTCCACGCTTATTAAATTTTTGGTCTTTGCTAGTAAAAAATTGAACGAGATGGTTTTTGACCTTCTCCTTCGAGGTGAAGGTTTTACCGTCTAAAAAATTTTAGAGTGACTGGAACAAATAATAATCTGATGGTGCCAGGTCTGGAGAATACGGTGGGCGTGGCTTTGTATCCCATTCAAGCTGTAAAAGCTTTTGGCGTGTGACCAAACTTCTGTGAGGTCTCACGTTGTTTTGGTGAAACACTACATCTTTCTTGTTGATTAGTTCTGGCCTTTTCTGTTGAAGTGCATCATTAAGTTTGTCTAGCTGATGACAGTAGATTTCCAAATTAATCGTTGTGTTATCCGGTAAAAGCTAAATAAAAAACAATTATTTTACAATCTTACCAAACAGACAGCATCACCTTTTTTGGTGAATATCGGCATTGGAAATGGTTTCAGCCGATTCATCTTTTTTGCTCCATGACCTCTTGCGTTTGACGTTGTTGTATACAACCCATTTTTCGTCCCCAGTGATGATACGCTTCAAAAATGGATCATTTTCGTGACGTTTGAGAAGCGAATCGCAGACGTCAATGCTGCGACACAGATTTCTCTCTGTGAAAATATGGGGAACCCATACATCAAGCTTCGAGGATAATCCCTGGCCTTTCAAGTGGTCATAAACTGTTGTTATTCACTGGTTCGCATCAACTAATGATTTTATCACGTTTTATCAGCTTCAACCGACCTTCCCGAACGTGGTGCATCTTCGACATCAAAATTGCCGGATCAAAAATTAGCGAACCAGTTCTGGCACTGGGATACTGTCAACACATCTTCTCCATACACATCGGTCAATTTCTTTCTGGCTCGAGCAGCATTTTTACCCTTTCTGTAGTAAAACAGTAAGATATGTCGAAAATGCTGCTAATCGCTCTCTATATTTAAAAGGACACCGACCGAAAACTACCGCGTAGAATTAATTGGAATTTTTCACACACAAGGCTTGCTGCTATATGAGCTATCAAAGCATACAATAATTATACGGATTAAGTTTGAAGTTGGGTACAAAAAAATACAATTAAATCCTCTGTCGGTAAAAAACGAAATTACTTTCCGAACAACCCAATAGTAAAATTTAATAATACAAATAAAAAGTTTTAAACTTGATTATTAATTCAAACCTATTAAAATATTTTTTCTTCTTTATATTTCCCAAAAATTTTAAAAATTGATCTTTATTATTATTTAAGAATCTTGAATATTCTTCATTTAATGACAAAATAATAAAGTGAAATTCCTTTATTAAAAATCCTCTTTAAATCACATTAAATTATTAATTTATTAAATTTGTCTCAGAAATAAGGATTGATTTTCTCTCTATATTTACTAAACAATAACAATTTCATTTTCCACAACTTTATTTGATCATTATCAGAGCTAATTACATTTGCCTTTATTTATTAATATCTCAGTTAAAAACTGTTTTTAAATGTATAATATCTTAAGTACATTTGAACTTATAGCATGATAAAATAAAACAGTTTTTAATATTTTCCACTATTTCTGGTGGAAAATATTAAAAACTGTTTTATTATATCATGCTTTTAGTTCAAAATGAACCACACTTTATATTAAATAAACCAAATATGAACCATACTTTATATTAAATTACAAAGCTTAATTTGCCCACTGTAAGTATTTAAAGTTTATTATGGCATAAAAATACACCTTAATTAAAATGATTTATTGTTAATGAATGAATTTTGACTCAGTTGTAAATTCATTTAGTTAAAACATTGTAAAACAAAAAGGAAAATTTTGTTTCGATTCAAAACAAATAATCTATTCACTTTTTTTGAAAAAAAAATAAATACAAATTTTTTGTACGTTATTCATTTTCTCTTCTTTAATGAAGTAATATTTTGGAGGGCAGTAATACTGCTTTTATAGTATTAAAAAATAAATGTTTTCAGGCAATTCCTAATGCAAGGTTTGCGTTTTCCTTTAATCCACGTAGGGTTAATTTACTGCAAGGAAAAAATGGGAAAATTTTCCCTCTTCTTCCATGGAAGCCCTTATTGACTTTCATGAATGCATGAATTTCTTTTTTGTTGAAACCACATTTTTTTTTATAAAAAAAAGTTATTTCATTTCCATTTGATTTACACTGAGATTTATTTCCCCGGAAATTGAATTCTGCAGTCATTTGAAAACTAACTCTGAAACAGAATACTTTTTCATTACTTTTAGAGTTACGAATGAATTTTGTTATTATATTCTTAAAATTGAAATATATGAAATTTAAAGACAGTCGAATTGATTTTATCAATGTAATGTTTTAGTGATGATTACGGGTTGCAGTTATAAAACATGTTAAATCACATTAAATCATTAAAACAGAATTATTAGAAAATCACATATTTGTATTACAATTTTTGTTTTCTAAAAATAATATATGTAATTTAATTAGTGATAGATGAATCTAAATGCTATAAACGCACGATGAAAATAATAAATGAAACATTAATATGGGAAAGATAAAAATTAGTCGCATTTTTTCAAATAAGATGATTATAGAATCAATACTTTTTCTAAACATACTTAAGTAACTGCACATAGATTTACATTCACAAATTGAATATTTTGTCATTCTGCATATGCAATATATACATGAAAATATAGAATTTGTTTTCTTGTAGTTTTATAAGATTCCAACAAAAACTACAAAATTTTAATAACTGGTGTGAATTAAAAAGAATTAAAAACAGTTTTATTTGCATTTGTGACAATTGTAAGTAAAAAATTGTGTGCCATTTTTTTAATCGCATTCTTTTTTTAGAATTACAATTAGGGTAATTTTTCCTAAAAAATTACAACTAAGCAATTTAGTTAAATTACAAGATATTATATTCTTTAAATGATTCATTTCCTGTTTTGTGATGCTATATTTTCTTTGAAAAAATTATGAACAGCTAACCAAATACCACAACTATTTGAAAGAGCTGAAAGTTTTGGCTTAATTTATGAATTGCATAAACAGTGAATAATCTTAATATTATAATACGATCAAGTAAACCTTTCATTACTCCTTATTTTTGAGCTACTAATACAATAAGTTAAGGGATTGTATAACTTTTACAGCACTTAAACTCATGAAATAATCATAATTCAAACTCAAATTAAAAAAGAATATCAATATATATATATATATATATATATATATATATATATATATATATATATATATATATATATATATATATATATATATATATATATATATATATATATATATATATATATATATATATATATATATATATATATATATATATATATATATATATATATATATATATATATATATATATATATTAAATTTTTGAATAAAATAAAATTATAAAAAATAAAATAGAGGTGTTTTGGCTAAAAGTTTTGATATAAAATTTATCAAGAACAATTGGATAATTCTTATGTGAAGAAAATAAATCATAAATTATCATGAAGAATAAGACCCGAATTATTAATAAATATAAAAAATTATTTAGTTTCATTATTTTCAAAAATAATATCATTCATATTAAATTATTCTTTCACTTATTTTCATTTTTTTATTTCCTTTAATACTTAAATTTCAAAGTCTATGTAACATGCAAATGTAGGATTATTTATCCAAGAAGAAAAATTAGGGTTATTATTTCTTAATATCTTAAGTGCAGCACGTATGTATATCAAACAAAGCAGGCTAGAGAAACTTTTACCTAATGCACCATCCTACATGTTTTGAACTGTATAGAATCAATCAACAAATGTATGGAAATATTCTAGACTTTTGCACATAAAAATAAATAAGATAGTCAATTTATTTCAATAAAACAAAGAAATTGTTATGTATAAAATCTATTTGAAAATTATAAGATCTGAATTCAAGGGAAATGCTTAATATTCATTTAAATGAATGTGTTATATACGTTTAATATTGATTAATGCAATTGTAGTGTACTGCATATATTTTCAATGGTAATTTGTAGCTGTTTTTAAATAATTTGAAATATCTTTACAATTTACCAATTAAATAAATAATGATAGCAAATTATATTTTCCTTATCAATATTATTTTCACTTTATATAAATTGCAAATTACACTAAAAACTCATATTTTTCATTTTTTGCAACCGGAATATAATTAAAACTGAATAACAATATAAAATTAAATATTTCTATGCAAATATTAAAAAGGTAAAATTAATATTTTATCATTATAAGATACAAATGAATTTTTCTTAAGCTTAATTTTACTTTTCAACTATTGCTGTAAGGACATCACTTTTTTATTCAGTAAAGGAAATTACACAAAATTATCAAAGCTATTGAAATTTCTGAAAATTTTATTCATAATTTTTACTTAATCTACTTTTAAAGTATGATATTTTCATTTTATTTCACCTCAATTCTAATTTTTGAAAACTATTTGGAAATATTTCTTTAGAGAACGTGATAAGGGTTTTCTAGAAGTAGGGTACTACATATTTATGCACACGAACAGGTACTCCGGAAACCATTATTATTAATTCTTAATATTTTACAACAATATTATTAAATTTCCCTCTTACACGATACAAAAGTTTAATGATTTTTCACCCTTAAATTTAGACTATTAGTGGCATTATTAAGTTAAATATATCAGTATTAGAAAAAAGTTTGTGAAATAATGTAATATATTTATTTTGAAAAACTTATTCAACGGTTCTTAATTATAATCTGCTGGAACTAAGGTGATTTATAAGCAGGACATTTACACAAATCTTTAAATTTAGAACTGGTGGAACATTAAATATTACAATACTTATACACACTCTCTAGAATATATGTAAAGTATACATATATTTGTATGTAGTGAGCATATGTATGTTTAAAAAAAACATACATTTGCTCACCACATGCAAAAATGTACCCTGCATACTTCATGAACATACGTGTACCCTATCAATGTTTTACCAATGCTCGGCATTTCCGATACACATAAAATTTAGCACTACAAGGGGCAAACTTGATGGTATCTTATACAAGGAAATAACCCAGCGAGTGTATTATATTAACCCAGAAAGTATATTGGTTCTAATAATTTAAAAGTAAAGACCAAGTACAAGAACTCAAGAATTATTATTTTATAAGAAGGACATTGTGTTTATTGCCCCAGCGGCATTAGGGAATATTTGCTGAGTCCAGTGCAGAGCCCACTATATTTTTAATGAGAGACGCCTTCTCAATCAATCAAATTTTCATGACTTCTTAACGAATCAATTTCTTAATTTTGAGGTAAATGAGAGAACTAATTTGCATCTTTTCAATTACAAAATAACTTTTTATTATGATACAAAAGGAAAACATAATTCATTAAGAGAATTATTTAACGTTAGTTATTTTTTATTACAACAGCTTTGAAAGTTTAAAGATATATATTAATTTCTTTAGAAGTATATAATTTATATCACAAACTTTCCTTTTATCTTTTTGTGTGTATATCGAATTTGCTAATGGTTAATTTTCTAATGATAGTATAGTCTGCACATATTTAAATAATAATTTAGTTTTTATTTAGCAACATTGTTATTTTGCTTCTTTGCAATATGCGCATTTTTTCAATTAATTAAATATAAAGATATGTATAATTCAGAAACTAATTTAAATACACATAATGAAGATTATGGAATCTAATTTAATATACTGTTTGTTAAGTGGAGTTCTATTTTATAAATGAAGTGTATAATAGTCTTTTTTCAGAATTATACTGTGGTATTTGAGAAAGAATGCATTTAATTGTAAATAAGTTAAGAATTTGGTAATTTTTCTTATCAATCTGATGATACTAGAAAACTGACGTACATTAACCTATTCAATTGACTCAATACTATAACTGAGGGATGTATAAAATAAATGCAATTATTATTTAATACGAATTTTTTTTTCATAAAATCTTATATATTAATATGTAAAAATGTATCAAGGAAAATGAAATTTATATTTCCCCTTAATTGATAAATATTTTGCAGATCAGTATATCAAGATATCAACTATATTTTAGAAATTTAATAAAATATTTTGCTTAGATAATACTTTATTACCAGGGTAAGGAAATTTAATATAGAAATATGTATGTAGAGATAAAAAGTAGGAAAATACAAAAATTCCTTGATAAAATATGTGTTTTAATACGAATTAAAATAGGATTTTTCTAACAAAATGAATAAAAAATTCTATTTTAAAACTTGAAAACTTTGCTTTTGATCCCATTTTTAATACAAATGATGATATCTCTTGACTATAAAAATACTTGAAAAAATCAGGGGAAATTGCTTATAAATTATTTTAAGCTGCAAGTAATATCTCTTAAATCTCTTATTATCTCTTATTTATTACTCTTAAAACAGTTTTTACTAGATCTATCCCATATTCACAATTACAAAAAAACGATTGTCAAATGCGGTGTAGTTATCGGTTAATTGTATTATGTAACGAGAGCTACACATAACATAACCCCACCCCTGTTCAGTTCACATTAATAATCGTCGTCTAACCCATAAAAAGACGATTTATAAAACAATAGCCTCCCACATTCATTCTACTATAATTAAATTACCAACGTGTCCCACCCATCTAATCCAAACTCTCACGCGCGCGCTACATATTTTCATATCTCAAATAACCTATAAGCAGGTTATTTAGCGCATCATTAGTGACCATTGGGTTATGGTTTGTTATTTCTATTGTATTCAAGTATATACACACAAATGTTAAAAAAAGGCTATGAATCCAGAAGAATGTTGAGTTTTTTGTTACGTTGTGCCGAGAGATGTTTGATAGGCTTCTTCAATTCCGCTTTGAGTAATATTATTGCTCATTCAAGCAAGACGTTATCGCAATTCCCTAAGCTCTGTATATCACTTTAATATGGCATAAATGCTTTAGGATATTTATTTGGAGCTTTTATTTCTCTTTTTTTGTGGAGACAATTGATGTTATCGGTAATAATTTGTATGAAATAGTTACCATGATATCTTAGCTTACATCTGAGATTAAGTGCAAGCCTAATGATATGCAGTTGGATTATCTTTAACAGATTACTTGTTATTTATAGGTATGTCAAGGTATAAAACTTATTTTCAATTGGTATTTTTCCTTTATTTTTGAGATTATGATATACTTTATGAGTAAAAAAATAGCTGTACATTTTTGGCAACAGTAGATAATTGATAGATAGAATGAACCAGTACGTAATGAAATCATTTATAAATGTATTTTAAAAATGTATCAAATTACGAATATTCGTTTTCTTTTCAATTTGTGTATTCTATTTAAAGAAAATTTATTGGATGAACTTTTGTGCAGAATATACATTTCAAATGAAATAAATTATATATTTGATATTTCAATATGCCTGAAAGAATGAAATAATCACTTTTTATATTTTGCATTATAAAAATTATCATACTGTATTGATTTGATATAGCTTCTATCTGAATCCTAAAGAGAGAATCTATTTCGTAAAGGTTTAGAAAAATGATTTACCCACAATAATTATTTTTGTTAAACAGAGATCCATTACTAGTTAGTTTACAAATGGACTCACAGACACATACCTTGATTTTTTTGAATTAAATATCAAATATAGCGTTAAAAGCAAATGAATGTTTAAATTTATGAAGAAGGAAAACATGAATTTTATTTGACTGCATTAAAATAAAAATTTCCCTTTAAATTTAGGACATGTATCATGAATATTATATGCTTTGTTTATTCGAATTGATATAAAATATTAGAGGTGAAACATTAATATTTATTTGAAATACATAATCTGCCAATTTGGATGTAATGCTAGTAGAACGCTTTTTTATAAATTTGACGTCATTTTAAATCCATTTAGTGCATTGAATAATTGAATAAATTATAATGGAAAAATGTTGATATCTATAACTAAAAATGTAATTTTATTCAAAATTCTAAAGGTGTGTGATAATATATAATATTATGTTTAATATTATTTAGAGACTATATATAGCATATTTCAAAGATTTTAAGTATCGATCGCTAATTATTACTACTTAGAAATAATCCCAATTTCAATCATTGCAATGGGAGTAATTTTAATATTTCATATTCTCCTATTTATCTCGTTTTGATATTTTATTAGTGATAGCAGATAATGAAAATATTGAAATTATTTTTATTTTGTTTTTTATTCTATAATATTAGCTCCATATCAAGTAATTTATTTCATGATTACATATGTTAAGCATTTATTGTTATAAAACTTTGTTAAACGTTTCTAAGATTTTAATTACTTAACAAAAAAAATTATAAATATTTTTTAAAATCATTTAACAGTTTATTTATTTTTTTACATTAAGTTTGCAAGTTTAATGTTTCAAATTATGACATTAGCAATAAAATATTTTTAAATATTGCTTTGCAAAAAATGTTAGTTTTTGCGAACATTTTTAAGAACTTATTAAATATTTGTCATGAAAAGATCATAACATTGCATTTTTTAAAAAAAACATGTGGGTTAACGAGATTATATTATAATTTTATATTAATTTCAAAAACACACACACAGAATATCTCTTAAAAATTTATAAAAAAGTTTATTGTTGACATCAGTACGAATAATTAAAAAGAAACAAAAGGTAGGAAAAGTTAAATGGTTAAGGTAAGCTTCATTTTAAAAATTCTAAATCAAATGAAAAAACCAGTAAATAAAGGATATCATAATTAATTCACTAAGAGAAAAAAAAGTACAAAGAAACTTATAATATCTGTTTATTCAGAAAAACGTTTATTTTCAATGAATTTAAAGTAAAATTTTCAAATATAATTAATGTTTACAGATTAATTGAATCACAAAAGTCAATTTGTTTGAAATACTTTAAGAAAATTACGAAAGGTATTTAGCACATAAAATAATGTGTATGTATAACTATTTTGGAAAAAAATGAAATGGGTTCCTATTTTGATTAAGAACACTATTTTCCCATGATCAACGTGGAAATAAATATAACAAAAGACAATGAATTAAACCTCCTGAAATTAGTTAATCTGAGTCCACTCGTATTAAAAGAAAATGACTGGAAGAGGTATAGCAATTATCAAAATGCTTTGGATATTTTGTTCTTATATTCTTATACTCGTATTGATGTAGAATGTTAAAAATGTATGTAACAAAAAATCACTGGAATGGAATGACTGTCAAAAGAGAAAATAATAGTTCTCAGCCAACAAGGTAAACCAGCATCTTTAATGACCACCCAAAAGAACAATGTTAGTTCTTCAAGTAATCACCATGAGCATGTACCTTCAAACAACTTATTTCAAGTTACGTAATCCCCTTGCGTTAAAACCCGGAATGTTTTCCGGAGTGCTTGGCGTACGCCTGCTTTATTTGTTGAAAGATTTCCGACAAAGATCCAGAGAGTGGAAGAGATAGTAAACTGATGAAGCAAGATCTGATGAGTGGTCAGGGGAGTAAGGAGGATAGCACAAAGTATACCAATTAAATCGCTGTATGGTATTCCTGACCACTCACGTGACCTTGCGTTATCGACCAGGAAAGATACACCCTTGAAATTACCTAGTGCTGGTTACTTCTATTACAAAATTGTTTCACACATTCCATTTATTGTGAGTATTTGTCAGTAGTGACCGTTTGGTTGGTTGGTAGCAAGTGAACCACTTGGCAACTATTCCACCAGACACCAGCTTCATCACAGAGAGACAAATCTTCTGAACTGGACTTGTGAAACTAAGACCTTGCAGTATGTTCATTCAGAGCACTATCCTCAAACTCTTGAAATATTTGGCGATTTGATGTATCTACTGATACGCCCTCTTTGAAGTCATAAAGCAAACAACACCGAACGACCTCTTTGGACACGTCCACTTCTTTTCGCGAGTATACAGTTTACGATTGATGAATGTGCGTGGTGTACCAGCTTTTATAACGAGTGATATTCCTACTCTCACTGATTGGTATCTCAACCATGTTTTACACTAATTTGCATGCTTATTTTTGCTTCATTTAATGACAATATGAAAACGGTGAGAACTTTCTTGTTTACCTTATAGTAAAACTTCACAAACCTAGCTATTTTTATTTCAACAAAATGATATTTGATTCAAAGTGTATTTGTGGTTCAAATCGGAATAGATATGTGTCTTTGCAAAATTCTAATATCTCATTCTTAAGCATTTTTAAATATTTTTGATTGAAATCGGTAATTCTGGGTAATTTTAGTGACACAGGAACTTATTCAGAGGGAATAGAAACCTATAAATAAATTAAGTTCATTAATAACTTTTAATGCAGAAAAAATATAATTTCTATAACGATATAAAGAAAGATTAGTCTTTTAAGCTGTTAGTTTTATGTATAGAACTTAAATTCATTTGATACATTAAGTACTACATAATATTATTAAAATACACAAAGCATTTTTGTGTTTTTAGAATTAATTATATTTGTGTTCTGTCATGATATTAAAAATTTTTATTCTTAAATCTAAACTACAGAAATTTGAAAATTTAAGAAGTTTCCAGTACCTATATAAAATAATGGATCAAAAAGAAAGTATTTTTGATAAGAAAAAATACTTATTATTGTATATTACTTATACACTTATTATTGTATATTATTTGTATTGTGGAAATATGGTTAAAGAATTTAGAATAAATTTAGGTATTTTTTTTTGAATAAATTCTTTGATGAAATCTGAAGACTATTTTTTTTAAGCTCAAATAATAAATCTAAGAAATTAGCTTTAAATTTCAAAACAAAATTATTATTGCAAATATTTAAATGGTTTTATGATTTATCTGCTACGTAATTTAGTTGCAAATGTGTTTATAATTATAAAATTAGTAAACTCATGCATTTTTAGTGAAGAAATAAATCTAATTTTCTATATTTGTATTGTTGTTAATCTGTACACAAACATGTAATTAAAAAAATGTAAATTTGTGAAATTTACTGATTTGCAATTCAAAGTATTTAAATATTCAAAAGAGCATTCATCATATGACTTTTAGCCAATAAATTTATTGATTTACTTTTTTATGGTTCAAAAAGAAGTAAAAGTTTTGTTGTTGTTTGTTTAATTGCATATCTTTAAAATATTAATTTTATACAGCAACGTTGATTTATATGTCACACAATATTTAATTTTTATCTACATCATGAAAAATGTTCAAAAAATTGTACTATAAAATACAATAAAAGCTTTTAAAGTTTATTAATTTTCTTTCTTTAATTATTTATGCTAATTGTTTAAATTTTTTATTTAATTATACCTGATATTTTGACATGCCTTTTAATATTCTGATATGTTATAGATGAAAAGGTATAATCTAACAAAAATCTGTGCCGTAATTAAATGTATTGATTTTCAGAATTTTCTGGAAAAGGTCTTGGGAATGTCTGTTGATGTTGTACTGGTTAAAATTCAGGATTTAATTTAAGAATATTTGTTTTCTTTTGTTAGTACATTTGAGACCATGTCAAGTCTCATTCGAAATAAAACGCATTAAAGAAACTTCAGGTCCACCTACCAATTTATTTAGTCATCAATTGCAAATAACGGAACTGTTTTAATGATTACATTATCTACTGCACAAAATTTTATTAATTTATTAAAGGTTCAAATCCACAGTTTAAGTTCTTAGTTTACTTAAAGGGACTGAAAATTATATAATTAGTCCTGAAATTCCTTAATAGCTAAAAAATGGAATGTATGTAAAAGTTGACGATGAATATGACACAAAAACTTATCGTAGACAAAGAAGACCTTAAAAATTAAAGAAACTAGCTTCTTAATTTCATTAAACCGAACTCAAGCTTAAAACTCATTATAGCTGAGATTATAATTTGAATGAATCAATTCTTACCTTATTATGATATTGCATAAGTTGTATGATGACCCTTATGTCGTCTGAAAAATTCTTTATTGAAATCACTCTCATTATATTGGCTGCATCTTCAGCATCTGGGTCCTGGCAATATTTATTGGCTAATACTAAGCAAGCATCAGCTTGTTGCACCTGTAAAGTATGCATTCAAAATGTAAAAATATTATAAATGAAAAACTAAAAGTATAATTATTCGGTTTCGTTTAAAAATTGTGATTATTTTGAGGACAAAAACATTGATAATTTAGCAGATAACAGCCCTAACTTTCATGGCAATGGAAGTCTTTATACAAAAATTATAGAATTTGTAATCAATTTCTATCATTTGCTACTACATATGGGTTCATTATTCTCTGGTTGTTAGGTAAAGGGAAATTGCTTATTAATATTAAAAGTAATTTTTATTCTCTGGGGAAAAATCCTACTACCATCACATAATTTTAAATCGTTGCTCTCTGGTTATTTATATATATATATATATATATATATATATATATATATATATATATATATATATATATATATATATATATATATATATATATATATATATATATATATATATATATATATATATATATAAGAATTTATTCATTTAAAAAAGGAGTAGTTTAATGACTAAAAACAAAACACTATATTAATTTTTTTTGTTTATGTAATTTGTATACTCAAAGTTTTTCCATTTGTTCTCCCTTAACTATAATTTTTTGCAAAATTATTATTTATTTTTCTTTGAATTAGTTAATATTTAAGTGCAAAAGTTGCAGCAATAAATTTAATTAAGAAATATCTTAATATTTCAAAGATAACTTATGTAAATCTATGTTTATAATAAGTATTGAATATTTATAAAAATAATATAAAAATATTACTTATATATAGTAATTCTCTTAATTGTTATCTTTGTTAAGTTAGTCATTATAAGCCAAAGCTTTTTACAAACTTGGAAAGCTAATTTAACTAGAACAAGTAATTTGAAATAGATTACGAAATGTAATAAACATTAATGCTTTAGATGAGAAGCAGACTTCTCTTACTAGGTTGCTTAACTAAATGCTAGAATCTCAATTTGTTAGCTGTCAACGTGTATGGTTTCATTTGTTTAAGTGATCTTATTCAATAAACTCGAATATCCGAGATGATTAAATTCCTATTATTTAAATTTATTACCGATTTAAATCACTAAGGAAATGGAATTTTATTTGACATATTTACTAATACACAATTTTTTATTTTCTTACTAAGTAGGTTTAATTTGGTATAAACCCAATAAAAGCATTGCCTGTGATGTTTTGGAGAAGCTAAAATATTATAAATATTGATTGCTAGTTCTGAAGATTTTAGGCAATTTTAGATAGTGAATGACATAATAATGAATTGCAACCATAATAAATGTTTTATGGTTTGTTAAGTTTAAAAAATAATTCTGTAAAATTTTATTTCAAACTGATAAATATATACTGCCTCATTGTTTGTAAATGTAATTATAAATTGAAAAATTATAAATAAATGAGTTAATTTTCTCAGATAAACAGAAAAAGAACCTGATGTGTTGAGATATCACTAAATTAATTTACTAGTTTTCATTAAATTACTGTATTTTTATAGCAATTATTTGACAAAAATTAAAAATATTTCAGTGAAAAATTCTTGTAATTTACGATTTTTCTAATTCAAGGGTTATAGAGATAAAAATAACCATCTTTCTAGAAAAAAGCTCTATTATATTTTATTATGTATATTGAATACTACAGCTATAAGCATTCATGTATTATTAAAATGATATAGATTAATATATACATAAAACAAAATCCATGTGGATTAATAAATTTTAAATTTCATACTAAGAATTATTTTAAGATAAAACAATGCACTGTTGATAATTGTGATAAGTAACCCAATTAATAGTATTTATTCTTGATATGATTGAAATGATAAATAATATTTTGAAGTAAAATAACATACTATACAATATATTGGTAAAATTTTTCCAAATTTTTTAAAAAATATTGAAAAAACTGTTTAATTATGAAGAAAATTATGTCACATAAAGTATATAATTTATGAAAATTTTGATACTTTTTTGCATAAATGATGTGAAAAAAATATTTTTAGTTGAGACATTAAAGGTCCTTTTTATTATGTGATCAAAACTTTGTATTTTAAGCGAGTATTTAATTTTCTATTTATCTTCATAAAATTGGATGAAAACAAAAACAAATATACAACAAATCTAAGCAGAGGTTCATTAATTTTAATGAAAAATTTATTTTTCCTAACACATATTTATGTATTTTTCTTTCAAGTAAAATGATTGCGACTTCATTTGTTTGATTTGTTTTACGATCTATAATTAAATTTTGAGCTTCCTTTTGAGCGTTGTCATAGTAACAGTTCCGCATCCCCATTTTTGGACTCTAAGAAACTGAGCATGAAAGCTATGATATATTTATTTTTGTAATTAAATTTTGCGGCTTTCTATGACATTTTTTTTACATCATTGCTTCCAATATTAGATTTCTCGAGCATAAAAGAAAATTTTTCTTTTGTTATTAAGGAATAGAGGCCATTTATCCTCTGTGTTGTAAGTAAACGTGGAACTCGGCAGACTTTATAAATTCTTACATACTGAAAGTTTGTGTGGAATTGTAAGATTTAATTATCCGTGCTCCAATATTAAACATAGATTATTTATTAAATAAAAGCCTTTGATTTAGACACCATGCCATTATTTTTTACTTCCAGAAGCTTTTTAGGTGGAAACGTTTTTCTTCCATCTTCCATCATATAATTGTAAGTGCTGTGTGATATCATAATATAAATTTTACAGATTTTAAATCTGCAAAATGATTTTAAATAATACATAAAATATTTTATTTTACTGCTGTTATTTTAATTTTTTAGATTTTTCATTCGTTAAGAATAACAGGAAAATTGATTTGAATAATAAAATTTTCTTATCGAATAGTATGTGCAGTTTATAAATTCATTTAATTGTAGCAATTATTTATTTACTTCATATAAACTATTTGGCTTTTAGTTTTAGTTTTTATATTAATATTCAATTTTTAAATAAGCCTAACTTTAAACTTTATTTATAGTTTGAAGTTTTGTTTGAAGCATTTGTTTGTCCGTATATGTTTTAGAACATTTCTCTACTTACAAATCTGGCATAAGAAGTTATCCTATTTAATTAGTAATTAATCGTGTTGTATATTAACAGGTGTTCACAATTTCAGATGTGAGATGGTATTTGTCACTCATTAAAAAAACTATGAATTCGATTCCCATTTCGGGTGAAAATATTTGTAATTGCTTGAAATTCACATTAAATAGTTTAATGTGAATCCTTCCTCGATTGTAAAAATGTATCGGTAAAATTATATATCAAACAAAACCAATCCACGTGCTTTTGATAAATCAAGGAATAAATAGTTTCCCATGAAAATCTAATATGTTGTAAATTAACACTATTAATAATTTATCAAAAATCCTATTTATAATATTATAATTGTTGTTTTCTAGCTTATGCATGTAATATAGCTCTGGATTTAACTCTCCTCATGAATTTAGCTTATTACTGTTTTATGTTGGAAATATTTTTTTACATTCTTAATATTACAATTTTTTTAAATAGAGGCTCATGCATTTATAACGGAAGTAATAAATTCCGGAAGTAACGGATAAAACGGAAGTAATAAAAATAATTAAAAATAAAGTTTTTAAAATTAATATTTATATCACAATAATATATTGAAATCATGAAGAGTATATTGAAATTATAAATACTGAGTTCTATCAGACTTGCTAATCACTAAATATTAACAGCAGAGCTTGAAAAAGAATCTTCAGGAGGAATGAAAAATTATAACCTATAATTCGAAATATTTTTGAAGTTCTTTCTTTTCTTCAGCTTTGAAGTCTTAATTTGATGCTAAATTTTTCTTGAAAATTCATGATATTAAAATCAATTGAAGAAATATTACTAAAAATTTAATGTATTTTTGTTGAGTTAATTAAAATGTTTCATGATTAATTTTCAGTAACTGGAGGATTGGTTTAGATCTAGAAATGTTAAGAATAAGTTATAACAACAGTATGTGATAAATAACGAAATTCACAATCCAGGATATTATTATGTTGTTTATTTAATATCACACCTTTGTTTATTTAATATTGAAGTTTATACATAAAATTATTTAACTTATAAAAACAGTAGATAATCTTTTTTTTTTGCATTTCATTGTTAACACAACAAAAAATTCGAAAAGAACACAAATATAGTTTAAGAAATATTTTACAATATATTTAAAAAAGCTGATTGGACAATTAATGAAATTTTATTAATTGATTTATAAATAAGTTTTTTTTCTTTTAAAATCTAATAAATAATTTACAGCTGAATGATTCATTAAGTTTCTTTTATAGCTTAAAAAGCATTTTTCATAGTTCAACAGGGAAAAAACATATTTGATTTATTTAAATATTAAGGTATTTCATTTATTACTTTATGGTATATTGTTTATATTTAATGAAGAAAATATCTATTTCGAGCAAATTTAAATAAGCAACGTCAGAATTATAAATAAGAAGTATTTTAATTTTTGAAAATATAAATCAATTTAAAAATCCCTATAAAAATTTCAGTGATTAGTTAATGAAAACTTTAGTAATAGAAACAGCACTTTTGAAAATAATTTTTAATTTTATCTTTCTGATGTTCAAAAACTTTGGCACTGATGTGTTTCTAAATACGAAGTGAAGCAATTTTGAATAATGTTTCTAGTTTTGGTAGCGAGTACTTCTTCTAATATAAACTTTGTCAATTGATAGGCATTCGAAATTTCAATTTAATGAATTACGATTTGAGGTGAATGATTATAACAACAACATTATCATAGGGTTAATAAGCATAAGCATCAAGAAGCATATCTATAAACCATGATGATAGAAATAATATGTATGTGATGGTTAGTTTTTATACACAAGAAACTGAATTATTATCAACTAACATTGTGCACACAGTTTTCTAAGTATGCATTTCCTATTATTAAACATAAAATATAACTTATATTTCTCCTCTATAAAACATGTTGAATAGGACTAAAACGGGAAATCAATGGATTTAATTTACATACCAAGAAAAATGTCTTGTAAAATATTGGAAAAGCTAATGTACAATAACTTTAGTAAATGGTGTATAAATATGAAATCAATAAAAGTAAACAAATTTGATTTGTGAAAATAACTTTGTGTGTGGATTAGCATGTCAAAAGACAGAACATTATGCAGTAACTTTGCTTCAAATGATATAAACTCATCTGAATGCTAATGTGCTTCGAAAAGTTTTCCATACCCTTTCTATAAATATGTTGAGCCTGTAATAAAATAATATTATAATTAATCTAGTTAAATAATAATTATACTTTTATTATTTTTTTACTAAACTAAACTAAACTCTACGGTTCAACAGCCCATGTGGGTCAAAGCCTAAAGTACCCATCTCAGTTCTCCTGACTGAGAGACCCTGGGGTGCGAAGCATATTTCCCGATTAGGTGGTCAGTCTAACGCAAAACCTCCAGTGTTTAGTTAGCATGATCTCAGTTTATCAACCCACTGAAGAAATGGAAGGCTGAGTCGACTCTGCCCAGACTGAGGATCGAACCTGTGCCTTGGGAGTGAAGTATTTTTTTATTACAGATTCGTAAATCTATGTTTTCAATCAGCGTTGCTTAAGATATTTATATGATAAATCTAGTTCTTTAAATAGTACTGCCACAAATTCCAGTGAGAGATAGATAGAGTGACAGAGGTATTAAAAAATTATCTACTAACGAATCAGCAGAATCTTCGTACAATCATTTCTGTTGATGATTTTTAAAAGATAAAATGGACTAGCTATTTTTCAAGATTAAAAGCCTTTTTTTAAAAAACGATTCATTCTAGAGCTCTATAACACAAAGTACGCACACACATATGTGTATATATACACACACACACACATAAATATATATATACACATATATATATATATATATGTATATATATATATATACATATATATATATATATATACATATGATATATACATATATATATATATATATATATATATATATATATATATATATATATATATATATATATATATATATATATTGTTTTACTTTGAAATTTGTATTACTTTCCTATTTTCCTATCTGGAGCATTCCCTTTATAGATTTAAAGAAAAGAAATTTAGAAAAAATTTGCCATTATTATTTCAATATATTAGGAAAATTTCATTTTTATTTGTTTAAAAATAATTATTCATTGATGCAGGGATTTGAAATAGTATCTATAAATGCCTTCATCAATATAATTGCCTCGATAATTACTTGAATAGATTATTTTTAACTATTTAGAAAAAAACTATTGGCTGGTAAGTTAATTCTAAAATTCCCCCTTTCAATTTAACATGTGACTTTTCTGACAGTGGCACTTTTCATTTTTTATGCTCATGTGAAGTATCTACTTTCGAAAGTTCCACTTAAAATTTTTTTAAGCAAGCGTTGCACTTTCTGAATTTAATTCTCTAACTCTTTTTCTAGTGTCAGGAATTTTTCCATTTCTAAAGTAAAACTAATTATAAGAAGAGCAGAATCATTGTATTTCCATATTTGATCTTTTTAAAAAGTATCTGATTCAGTTCTATTATTCAAATACTATTTTTGAAACGTTATATTCAAAAGAATCAAATCTATGATTGGATGGAATAGTGTTTAAAAACAAATTGATTATTTTGAGATAAAATTTATTTAAATTTTATAGTTTTTTTCATTTTTTTATCATATTTTTACTAAATAATTTAACTGTAACAAATTTAAAGAAAGTGAATCTTTAAACTAGAATAGTTTTTTCAATATTAATTTTTAAGTTAGAATAATCAATGTAGTCATTTGAATTAAAATTGTAAAAATTGATTATTATTTATGTTTGTAATAATAAACATTACGTAAACACCACATTAGGTAAAACACCAGATTAAGTTTCAAATTAATTTTCTAAAATTAAATTAGTAAAAATATTTTAAATTAATATTAAATATTATTAATAGTTTATTTTTAAACATAAACATACTGAATATAATAATAATTAATACCATAAAAATTCCTTAACAAAGACGATAATTAAAAAAAGAATACTTTTCTAATTTATTATTTTTTGTAATTTATTTAAATGAAAATGAACAAAATAAAGTGAAATATATTATTTATAAAAAATAAAAATATGTAATTAAAGATTTCATTTGCATTACATTAAGAATTTTTAATTGAACATAGATACATATTTTTTATTATTTCAAATATTTTATAAATCAATATATTTCTAACTCTAAAATAATATACACTGAAAATAACTTATCTTTCAGAATGCTTCATTATTAATCGGAATAAAATTTAAAAGAATATTAGAAAAAATATTTTGTTTACTACTTGTTAAAAATATCTCCAAAATTTCATAATAATTTCATACGAAATTGTGTTGATTAGATTTTTTTTATTATAACATATTTTTTAATACTGTATAAATAATTAAATACACAAATTGTTCTTTAAAATTATGGAAAATGCAAAATTTATTTCGTATGAGTATTTTCTGATATAATATTACTTTTTTTAAAAAAAAAATTCTCTCTTTAAATTTTAAATTTCCTCTAGTTCTTTAATGTAACATTTTTACGACTAAAGAATATTTTTTGACCATAAATAAATTAATAATTCGTTTTCTATTCCTATATTTATATGAAATGTATCCTGTTTTTTAAATATTTACATAGGTAAGTAGTCATAGACAATATGTGACAAGTTATTGTTATATGAAATAATGCAAAAAATATGAATTCTTAAGCCCATTTAATCATGGAATTGATTTATTACATTAAATAAATAAAAATTCCTTCATAAATGAGCTTTAATACATATTTTGTTTACAAGACAAAACAATATATTTTTTAATGATAGTAATGTTATTGGAATTAATTTTTTCCCTATGTCGTGTCCAAACCTCAAAGATCAAACAGCTTAAAGTTGAAACATTACTCCAAATTTGAGACTGAAATTTTTTATTTATATTTAAAATTAGCTTTATATAAACTCAAAAATTACAGATGTTTGTAATTGATTTTGAATTACGTGAAAAAGGGTACCTTAAAAATTGTTGATATTTAGTTGATGCTATTATATAGTTTATTGTGTGATAAATTATTTTTCTTATATTTCTTTCTTTTGCCCCGAAATTTATAAATTTGTATTTTTTAATAGAAAATAGATAAAATGTGCCTAGATTGAGATACTTTTAATGTTGAAGTGAAAACAGTCAAATTTTAAGTTATCCTCACTTTTATTAAAAATATGAGATCACTTGTCTTACATATGTTCCTTAGAATTTAGAATAATAACTGATAGTTGCCAAGACATATATATATATATATATATATATATATATATATATATATATATATATATATATATATATATATATATGTATATATATATATATATATATATATATATATATATATATATATATATATATATATATATATATATATATATATATATATATATATATATATATATATATATATATATATATATATATATATATATATATATATATATATATATATATATATATATATATGTATATACTTTGGGCAATTATTCAATTTTAAATTCTACACATAATGTTTTACATAAATACTTGTGACTGTTTTTACATTATTGTAAGTAGTAAAACAAATTTATTCCTTGAAAGATAGAAGGAACTATTTTAGGAATTGAGCTAAGCAAGCTAAAAGAGCTGAAGTAAAATAATAATAAAAAGTAGTTTTGACTTTGTGCGATTCCTACAGTTTTAACAAAACTGAAGCACGTTTGCGAACAAATTGAAAAAGTCTAAATGTAGAAAATGTATAGAATATAGACTCAGAAAAGACATTTAAATTGAAATGGGCAATTTAAACTAAGGGCAGAAAATCAATAAAAGATTTTCACAGTAAAATAATCGTATACATAGTTTTTAAATAATATATATATATATATATATATATATATATATATATACACACACACACACACATATATATATATATATATATATATATATATATATATATATATATATATATATATATATATATATACTTTTTAAAGATAACATTTAACAATTAATTTAAGGGACTTATAATTTACTGAAAGCATTTATTTTTATTTTTAATCTGTTTGTTGCATAATTGAATAATATTAATTTTTTTCAAATTTATTTCTTTGAAATATATTTCGTAGAATTCTATGAAATTGTTTAACGATATTATTATTTTTCATTTCTCAAATACGTAAATGTAAAAAAAAAACAATGAAAAATTAAATGAAAGGATAAATTCATGTAAAAATTATTAATTGTTACTGTTGCCAATATTATTTAAAAAAATAAATTAATAAGATGCTATACATAAAATCACTTCAGTTGATGTTGTATCTTTAAATCTAAAATGAAAAATTTATAATTCCGTTACAAAATTTATTTCTTCACTTAAAATATTTGTAGCACAATTCATTATACTTTATAATTTTCATCACGAAGAATGAAGTCTTAATTTAATGAATCATATTTTTCAGTTTTTACGTTATTGCTTAAAGAGAATTCAGTAAAATTATCATAATTTTATCATAAATTTTATTAAAAATAGCTTTTTTTAAGAAAACTATTTAAATTTATTCACGACTGAATATAAAATTTTATATAACATGCTATGAAAATTAAGATAGATGATACGCATGTCATAAGAAAAAGCTATAAAGCATTTTTTGAAAAGGTGGTTTTTCTTTATACACTTCTGGCCATCTTAAATGCAACACCCTGAAGGAAGCATGTGATTAACATGAAATTTACAACATGCATTAGCGGAAGTGAGATATCCAAGTGATTTCATATATAAAAATGCAAATGCAAAAATTTCAGCGCAGAATCATATCATGCGCGCCTGTGGCGCCATTTCAAATTTTATTTAAGGCTTGGAGATTTTGACGGTTTCAAGTTCGGCAATTGCGTTTTTCTTGTGCTTTTTTTAAAAAAAAAATGATCAATTATGCCTTGTAGAAAACAGCGAGCATTTTTTGATCAAGCATCCATGTTCGACAAAGGAAGGATAAAGGCCTTTCGATATTATGGATTTTCTTTCAGGGAAATCAGTAGTCGTGTTGGACGAAACCAAACAACTGTCATGCATATATGTGACCGTTGGATACAGGAGAGTACGACGGAGCGACCTGTTCGATCGCACCCACCTCAGTGCATCACCTCACGTAATGACAGGCAAATTGTGCGCATGGCAGTGATGGATTGCTCAACCACATCACGAACCATAGCACAGCACATTCAGTCTGTAACGCATTCTGCAGTGTCTGCGTGTACCGTTTGACGCCATTTACAGCAGAGTGGTCTGTCCGCAAGAAGTCGATTGCTTCGTCTACCCTTGGCGTAGAACCACAGACGTATCCGCCACCAATGGTGCGATGAAAGAAGGATGTGGAAGACAGAAAGAAAATGAAATTGTCTTTACTGAAGAGTCAAACTTCTGTCTGCAACACCACCATGTATGCTTTCGAGTCTGGAGACACCGTGGAAAGAGGATGCTGAACAATGATCTTGCACCATGTATAATTTTTAGGAGCTGTATTGGATATCATTCTGGCACATTTCTTATACGCATTATACGTATTATCTTGAAATACGGATAGTATATCCAATAAAAACCGAGTAAAAGTAAAATTATCGAAATGATCTGTTAGAGTTTGAAGGAAGGTTGTTGTGTTTGTGGAAAGGAATCTATTTAAGCATAAAAATTCACTCGATGAAGAAAATGTTTCACCTAATAATTAATTTGTTTCCATAATAAATTTATTCACATGTATTCCTCATAGACAAATTACATTTTAAAAATAATAGCATTCGGATGATATTGTCATTTAAAACGTACTTAGATGATTCACAAGCATATGCGAAATTTATCAGGTATCTTTGGTCTTAAATAAAAGACATTTATTAATAATTTATTTTAGCACTTATTTATAATGAATACTTAATGAATATAAACATTATTGTGGAGTGAAACAGTAAATAAAAATTTGGTGTGTATTTAATGTTCTTACATATCTTGTTAAAATGTATAATATAATAGCAAAATATGTTGTTTTTAATTAAATTTTTTTTAATTTTCATAAATTTATGTATTGAAATTAATAAAAAGTAGAAGAAAAAGGTTTATCAAACTACCTTCACACGTTGTAAGTCGACCGGATTCATGACCGTTCCCTGGAAAAATTCGACTGTCGTGAAGTGCCTCTTGAAGAGACCCTCCAGCTCTAGGTCAGGAGGTTTCCTAATGAAAAAAGGTATTCAACATCCTTATTTCATGAATTATTTATCTCTATTATTGTTAAAAATAATTAAATATTTTCCAGGCAAAATAAATTTTTTTCACACAAAATAAATTTTTTTTAAAAATCATTCACATATATTATTTATAATGGAACCAATAAAAACACTAGCTTTATTTAATAAATTAAAAATATCATTCTAGAATAACTTTTTTTCTAGAAGAAAACTTCCAAAAAACTCTGATGAGATATAAAAATAAGTGAGTATATTTGTTAAAATTAAAATGAATATTTTTTTAAAGTGTCTGCATGGATTTATAGAATATTGTTACGTATACTAGTGAAATGAATCTAACAATATATGATTTTAGAATCAAATTTAATTGCGTGTTTATCTACTAGTATTTACAAGATGAAAAGCATTTGTTGTAAAACAATGCAATTATGAATCTTTATACATAATTGTAATCTTTATGTTCACTTCTTTTGTTAAGTTATTAAAAAGGATTAAAATTTAAGAAGGTTCTTTAAGATGTTAAAGAGTAATTGAACGTATATAAGCTTAAAATATTGTTCCTAATACATATGATAATTACTTTACCAATATATTTAAATGTGTATAATCAGTTTAATTAGTTTTATTAAATATAGTAAGTTTAATGATACTTAAAAATTCTCATGATTTTTTGTAAAAATATTAGCAATAAATATTTCAAAAGTTTGATAAGATGCTTAATTACTCATTTAACAAAAATGTATGAAAAACAGTTGAAATTACTCATAAGAACTAGGGAACAATAAGCATTATCAATCAAAACATTAAACATTATCAAAACATTAAAAAAAAAAAGAAATTCATGCCTATAAAAATTGAAAAAACCAAAAAATGGCGATTTAAAAGTTTACCAAAGCAGTACAATGAGAAAATTCACACGTACAAGTAATGCTCACATAATAACATTCTGTATACAATTCATAATAAAATTTTTATAAGTGCAATTAATAATTTTATGCAATATAAAAATGTATTTAATTCAAATGACGGAATGTATACTTTAAAGCATATGAATTTTAATATCTGCCAAATTGAGATAGCATTTTTTGCTTCGATAATAATAGCAATTTTTTGTGACATAGATTTAAAAAGAAATTGAAAGCAATTGAAATGTATGCTTATTCGCGATTCTCATAATTCTTAAAGATTAAATAAAGGATAGTAAAAGACATGAACAGTTTACTTAATGAAATCCTAAATGTATTCGATTTATATTAAATTAAGTGCCTTAATCTTAAAAAGTAGAAAAATAGGTATATATATTTAAGAAATATATCTCCAACCAATAAGTGATTATTGAGAATGACTGCAGTGTGATGCCAGTAATGAATTATCAAAAACAAAAATATTTGATTAAGGGAACATGGAGGATATTTTAGTAACATTCATTTGTGCGCGTGTGTGAGAAAGACATAGTAAGCCGTAGCAAAGATCCTTAGCCGTAACAAAGATTTCAATTTATGTAGATAGTCTCTACGAAAATATATGAACTTTACATGTCTTAAAACTATATGCTGGTAGGAAGAGCTCATCACTAGCACCTCATATCATTCCTGAAATATGCCTTTATCTCATAGCAAAGTGAATCTTGAATCATATTCCACAGATTTCAAGACAACTAGATTTTCCATAAGCTATATTTCCATGTCTATGTTTCATTGAGCTTAGTTATTTAGTCAGCAGAAGAAATTTTGTGGGTTGATAATTCCAATTACTGCATTGCAATGGTTTGATTTTATGCGGTTTGTAAGCTACCACATTATAGTGTACCTACGTATAATTGTCCAGTGTTCTTTGATATTATTCCTAGTGATTTATTGTCTTACAGTAGATTAGCCCCCAATAATCCTTTCAACTACATACTATTAATCAAAGTAGTTTGCACTTAGTAAAGTTAGCTTATCAAATTTTTATGTACGTTTGACACCAGAGTGCGTTAAAAAGAAATTGTTTACATTACTTAAAGATAAATTTACCAGTATATCAGTTTCAGAAATTTGGCTATAATCAAATGCACAACCTCACTTTCTTCGTGGAGAAATTTTTCAAATTCTTTTGAATACTTTTTTAATGTTACCTATTTTACTATTATCCTTACTATTTATAACTAATATCATGAATAGCATTTCTTATCATGTTGAATTGCTGGTATATCAATTCATGTTACTTCCCTCACCATGACAGTTTAAGTTTACGTAAAGTCATATTTACATCCTTCAATAACTTTTTATATATAACCTTCAAATTTATACTCATATGGCTTCTAAAACGTCATTTATTTAAAATATACCATTATTTATTTTAAAAAAATGTAAATTTTTGGATAGAATATAGCTTTGAGAACTTGTTATGACACATGAAATTTGAGAAAGAATAACCTTACGAAAAAATAAAATTGAACATACCTGTGAAGGAAGACGACTTCAACGTCTACATCTTCTCTGTCCTCGTGAAGAAAGTCTTTCAAGAAGTAGGACACGGAGTCGTAGTTGATGTGCCCGCACACCACGATGTGTCTACAAGACAGTGGATAAATGTCAACACTAAATGATCGTGTAAACCACCAGAAATCTATTTCTCCTAAAGTATTATGTAATCATCCTCACAATCATGCTTAGCAAACAATTTTAATTAAATTTGAAAATTTCGCCGTAATTTTTTATTTTTTTTTCATTTTTAGAAACGTGTTTCTTGTCCTGAAACACTGGTTTTATACTAAGATTCTAGTTGCTAAATTTAAGTTTGCATTTAAATGGGAATTTTAAAAATTACTATTATTGTTTCAGTATCTTACACAAAGTCAATTAATCAGAGTTCAATATAGTATCTAAGTTCAATTGTAAAAATATAATTTAACTAAAGAAAAAATAAAAACTTAGCTTTTTTTAAATTTTGAATAATAGATGAATATTTTTATTTTTGTATAAATGTATTGGTGAAAAGAGATTGATGTCAGACTTGGTTAACATACGAAGTTTTACATGTTTGTCATTAATTTTCAGAAATAATTAAATTTAATAATTTTGATTTTTTTATTAGAAATTTGAAATTTATTGTGTCATTTTAAAAATCGTTGCAATATATGTGTTGTGTGTAAATTTTAGAAGTGAACTGAAAATAGATGTGAAATACCAATTGAGTTATTAATTTTATTTTGTTCCTTATATTTATAATTGGGGAAGAGAAAAATTAATTTAGGAAAGTTTGGGATTTGTATTAGAGTGACGGGATTTAATAATTGTTATTACTTTTCTTATTTATTTTGTGTCTGCCAAAATTTACTGATAATGATAATAAAAATGAACTGTTAAAAAGTTTTTAGGTAAATTTTTATTGTTAGAAAAGAGATTATAAATTTTTTTCTTCCTTGTCGCTTAAGGTGCTTTATTTGAAACAAAAGATAAGCACACTTAAAATGTAGAGATTTAAAAAATACTTGTGAAAAAAAGAGCTAGATTTTTGCAATCTTATCGATAAACATTTTTCTCTACAAAAGAGATTTTATAAGAATATTTTTGAAAGTTGTTTGAAACGTTTTATTTGAAACAACAAGTAAGCATTTTAAGGTCGTGAAATTACTTTATAAGAAATTTAAACTGCAAAGAATATGTCGACTGATTTAATATAATCTTTAATAAAATGCCTCGTGGATTTTTACCAGGGGATCTTCCAATCTTTTCTTTGCGGTTCAAACTTCACCAGAAAAAAGATAAATATTGTAAGAAAAGAAAAAAAGAAGCACGTCAGCAATTTTTCTTTTTCGTTCATTTTTGCATTTCAGAAATCTTATTTGCAGGAAGTTTTTAAACTTAAACAGCTATTTCCGAAAGTGTTTAAAAGTTTAAAAAAAGAAACAGCTGCCTGTTTCGATAAAGACATCTCTACTGTGAAGCGTTTCTCTTTTAAAGAAATTTTTTTTAAATATGATTAAAGAAGCCCTAGAGGGAAAAACAGCGATGCAGAAGAGCGAATGATGAGGACATTGTCAAGGTCGTTCACTGAAAGAGAGGGAATAATTCCATTGTCATGGGGAAAAAAGCATTTTAAGCGTCAAATTTAAGCACAATTTCCTTTTCTTTTGTTTTTTCCTCCCATGAAGTTTTTTTTATTAACTGTTGAACAGGATTAAGCATGTCTTTTGAATTTTTTGGAAATTATGTCAAAGTTTTCTTTAAAATAAAAAAGAAAAGTTTCCAAAATAAAGAGCTTAACTTTTTAGGATAAATTAATAAACTAATTATTCTTTATTATTGACATGTTAATAGTAAGTAATAATTGATTTTTAAAAATTGTTTTTAATTTTATCTTTAAAAACCTAAATTTGTTTTAAAAGTAGTAATAAAATATTATAAATAAAGTATTAGTTTTTGTAGAACATTTTTCTTAAATAATGAAGCTTGTGAAATCCAACCAAACTTTTTTAACATTAATTCTATGAACTAAATTAAGTGTTACTCTACTTAATTTTTTTAAATACGAACATAATTCAGAATAAGAACAATATTTAAATTAATTTTCTCAAAATGTAATACAATTTCTTCTAAAATTTAGCCTAATTGATGGTTGAATAATCAATATTCTTTGATTTGTGGTTATTTATTAGCTTCTTTATCATTTATGAGTATATTCATCGAGTTTGTTTGTGGCAATTTAATTTTGTTGCACTGTTTAACAGTCTAAATTGGGCGACGACAGTTTTCAGAACTTTTTTGTGTTACAAAATTTCAACAAAATTGATATATACCATTAAAAAATAATGCAAAATATTTTACAACACTATATTTTATAATGTATTTAAATAGTAAAATTTTGCCAATGTTAAAATGGATTTATAAGATACTTATAAGTAATATAGACTACCTGCACTTTCAAATACTAGTTTTGAAGTGATGCAATATTTCAGTTAACATGAAATTGCAAACATAAATTACACGTTACAAAAATGTTTCTCAAAATTCAAATAATAGGAAATTGGTATTTCATTCCATATTTAAAATATTATTAATTTCTTACTAAGACTTCTTCTACTTTTAAATAATAGAAATCCAAGTGATAAAGGATAAAAAATATTTGCAATAAATGTGTTTTTAACAATTATAATTTTATTATTTTTCATTATGATGAAAATTTCGAAATTAAATTAATTTCATTCATGCAGAAAATGTAAAAATTACTTTTTGGTTATAATTAGAATGTGTCTTTTTTCTTAAGAAAAGAGATATTTTGTTTTAATTTTTCTAATTATATTTGTTTCAAGTGTACTTGAGTTAATTTTAATAGAAAATTTTATATTTTGATCTTTACCATGAACGCATAGAAAACATGCAGGAATTATTTTCAGTTTAGCAAATTTATATGAATAGTCAATTACAACTATTTACTATTACATTTTGAATATACTTAGAAAAATACATTTGTAAATAAATTTTCAAAAACTACTCGTTTAATGTAACTTCATTTGCTATTATTTTATTCGTTATAAATAAGAGTATCATTATTTATAACGACAGTTAAAGAGTAAAAAATGATAATTACATAAGCCAAATTAATCATGGAGTTATTTAAATTTTATCTAAAAGTGTAGTTTTTTGTTCGTTAATTATTTGCATGAAAGTAGTTTTGATAAAAATTGTAGTAGCATGCAATTAATAAATAAGCTGTACAAAATGTTTAGTTGGTTAAAATAATAGTTGCATCCATCTGCTGATGATAATTTGAGGCATAAATCAACGTTATCTAAGATTTTATGATCATAGATAAATTTACAGTTGTATTTTGAATTTAATTCCTCACAACTCAACAAACCTCTAAATACAATTTATTAAATTTTGTCTTTATTCTCAAAAATGATTATTATAATCGTTATCCATATGATTATCTAAGTTAGAAACATCACATAAATTGCAAATACAGTTCAAGTAATTAAAAAAATATATTTTTAAAATAAAGTAGGTGTACAAAAATTTTTTAAATAATTATTTCTAAAAATTTGTATGAATAAAAATTGTACTTTTTTAATTCATAAACGTAACAAATGTTTTCCATTTTTTATTTCATAAATAATTTTTTCCTTTTTTATCAAAAATATTCCTATTATCATTTAAAAAATAATCAAAGTTCATTTGATATTTATAAAATGAGCTCTCTTGAAAATATACATGTAAAAAATTGCAAAATTTGTTTTTTTACAATCATTTTATGATATCTAAATTTAAAATAAAATTTATTTAAAAGCTGTATTTTCATAAGTATAATTACCAATTTGTTATCATCGTAATAAGAAATGAAGGTATTAAATTTGAAGCATAATTATGCTTTAGTCTATCAATATAATTGCAGTTGAATCCTTCAATATTGTGTAATAAAGCAAAAAACTATTATTCATCAAATGATGAGTGAATTTAATACCAGAGTTAAGCTTCAACTAACAATCAAGTTTACTCTGATTTTTACTGTGAATCAAACAGATACATATCATTCGTTTTTTCTTTTCTTTAATTTGGAATAATCATTTTGTCGAATAACTCTTACGGCGGTTAGATTAAAAACGTAATGATCAAACTTATTCTATAAAAAGGAAATTGTGATTTTAAAACGAACAAATTGAATTTTTTATGCAAAATTCTTTTTTATTCATTAAATTTGCGAATGAAAATTATAAGTAATTTGGTAACAATGAAATTGATATCAGGAATGAACTCAAAGTGAAAAACTTTTCAATAATAAACTTAAAAATCATGGATCATAAAAATCATATTAAATTTATTTCACATTGTCTTTAAAATTTTCTATTACTTAATTATATATATAAGTCTAAATATTTATTTTGTAAATTAACGCTTCAATGCTTCGAATAAATGTAGCAGAGTAATTAAAGTAACAAAACGACATTGTAGTTAATGAATCATGTTTAAGAAACACGAGCTGCAAGTTTTTTTATGTTCCTTATTTTTAACTATGCTTCTCCTAACTAAGCTGATCACATTCCACAATTAATTATGCTAAAAATTGTGCATCATATTTATGATATGACTGAAGAAAAGAATATTTATGTTATTTGTACTATTTGTCTATGGTTTCGATTCATAACTAGATGAGTTTTTCTATAGTGAAGTGCTTTTAGCTTATTTGCGTAAGTAAATTTCAGGAAAAATCATCTTAAACAAATGCCATTTCTGTTAGCATCTCTCTTTTGCACTAAGGAATTGCTGCAATATTAAGTGTATGCATTTCTTAATGTATTTTATAGCATATATTATTATGTTTACTTATAATATTAATAAATTTAGCTCACCCATAAATTCTTGCATGCAAAAAATTCATGTTAAAATGCTTAAACATTTGTATTTTCAGTTAGTACTTCTATATTTTACTTTTATTTTGCAATGCTATAAGGAAATATAAATTCTGCAGGTCAGTAAATTATTTATGCTGTTACTTCAAGTAAAGCTAGACTTTTAAGAAAAAACATTTAAAATTAGCACTTGCTTCATTGATGCTGATTCATATTTTTTGTTTATTTCCGTAATTTTTTATTTCTTTACATTTAAATGTTGATACAGATAATTATACATTTATTAAATTCACACAAATTGCTTTGAAATAAAACAGTGGAATGCAACACTACATAGCAGTATTTTTTTATATTTAAAATACTTCTATTAATACTTCCTATTAAGTTTAATATAGAAGGATTAATCATTTGTATTTGAAATTTTAAATCCTTTTTCTAATGATGTTTGCTTATAAGCATTAAATTTACTTAAATTTTATGTTAAATAAAGCGGAAAAAGTTTTAGACGAGATGCAGCTGATCATTATTGAAGTCAATATCGTAAAAATACAATTATTTTCTGACAGTTCGTTAAAAATATCTTAAATATATTATTATTAAATATTTAATAATTGATAATTGAATATTCTAAGTAAATATGATATGATTTCACTTTTATTTGACATCAACTGAAAATAAGAATACATAAATTAACTATCATGCAAGTGATATAATTCTACTAATCACAAAACTCATTGGGTTTTATCAGAATATATAAGGGGAAAATTATTTGACAAATTGGTTCAAACATTTTATTGAATACAGGTATAAAAACAGATCTGAACAGAATGATTCACACACATTAAAGAATTATTAAAATATTATTAATATTCTTAAATCTGTATTATATCCAATGAGTTAGGTGTAACATATCAAATGCATAACATACAAATTCTAAAATCTAATGTATAGCACTGCTACAATATTGGTTCTAATACTGAAAAAGCAGAGAGCCATAGCCAAGAGTATTTGATAAAGCTGTAGTATGAAGAACTAAGCAGCAGCATGTGCGGGCGCATTTTGCAAAAGCTTATTAAATGTTATAATGTGGTAACAGCCAAATTATTATTTAGCTGTCATTTTATTTGGATATGCATTAATATGTCTACAAAAAACTGATCAGCTAAAGTAAAACTCAATAAAAATGTTTTGTTATAAACTTTTAAAAAATGAAAATTATTATTTATTGCAAATTTTGTATTGGGAAAAATACAAAAATTTTCAAAAATAAAAAATATTTTCTACACCATGATAAAATTTTATAAAATGATATAAGTTAAAATAAAGTTTAAAAATTCAAAAAATCATATGGTATAAATAGTATAAAAGAACAACATATGTGTTTAAATGTACAAGAAAGATCTTATAAAAATAAATATCTTACAATGTATAAAGAACTTATGCTACTGTTTTTTTCCTA
This sequence comes from Latrodectus hesperus, assembly GCA_037975125.1. Classification (NCBI taxonomy): domain Eukaryota; kingdom Metazoa; phylum Arthropoda; class Arachnida; order Araneae; family Theridiidae; genus Latrodectus; species Latrodectus hesperus. The sequence continues at coordinate 109,206,415 of CM075852.1, read as the reverse complement.
TCTTTAAAGTGACATTTCTGTCAGCTTTTTTAAAGTATAGGAAATATTTTAAATGATTTCCAAATTAAAAATTTGAATTTACTCTAAAACAACTTTCTAAATGCTGGGACATATCTAACAGAGCTATCACTCAAAACTTTGTAAGTGATCACAATGGAGAAATTAATAAGTAAATGTTATATTAAAATCACTTCCACACCCTCACACATTCACATATCATACTTACGTATACATCATAACTTTATAAAAGAGTTAAAATTTCAATTAGAAATTAAATAGGAATGTTATATCAAAGGGAAATCAATGTTTATTTGATGAATTTCATTGATATAACTGGTGGTATTTTAATAGATACATTTAATTCTGAGATATTAATAAATACTAATCACTCTTAAATATCTATCACTCACAAATCTTAAATACTAATCACTTTCGAATAGTTTGCCGAATTCCTTAGCTTATATATATATATATATATATATATATATATATATATATATATGTATATTAAAAATGAAACAATAAATTATAAATAATATTTCGAGCCAATTTTTTAAATGGTGATTGTTTTATATTTTACATTGTTATATTAGAAATGAATTTACTATTAAACATTATAATTGTAATATAAGGATAAATAATAGTCGGGCAATTACGTCTTTAAAAAATGTAGATTTATCAGAATTTAAAGTGAAGTTACACATATTTGCATTAAAAAAATCTAATAATTTATTCTCACTACAGAACTTATATAGAATTTTATGATCACTTACAAAGCTTCTTTCGTGAAGTCTACCTTTAAAATTGGGTACGGGAATCTACCATTAAAATTGTATGTTTAGGGTCAAAAAATATCTGAGACGGAGGAAATATATAAGTTTTACCTCTTGCCTCTTTCCTTTCTGAGGACTCCTCCGTATTTGGACGGGTGACCTATCAGCTCTGTGATCTCGGGTATCCAGCTGGCGAACACTGCCTATGCGCCCACAGACACCGACAGAAACATCCGACATGAGCAACAGTGCAACATTTAACAGAATAAGGGAAATGAACAGTTGGAATTGGGCAGAGGTTTCATGCAATCGTTTCAAAGGGCTTATGAAGGCTTGATTCATGACAAGAATCTTTTATTATAAAATTTTACTGTAATATAATGTAGTATGCAAGCATCTTTTTAAGTATTGAGCCTCAAACTAGCTGCTAAAAAGCTTTTGGGAAATTTTTTTTTGAATTTTAATTTCACTATTTGTATATTTATTTCTTTAATAAATATCAGTAAATAGAGCAATAAATTAATTGTTGTGATTAATCAAAATTTTATAATACGAATGCCAAATGTCTGCCAATGGTAGTGTTGAATATATTATTCTTAGTTCTAAAGTTTTTTGAGAAGAATTTGATTCTTGATTAAGTTTATTTAAATAAAATTAAATTTAACTTTGCCATTGTGCAAACTGCATAAATGAAAAAAAAAAACATTTTTCGAATTACTATCAAAAATATAAAAAAAAATATGCAAAAATTATTTCACAACACAACATTTATAAAAACCGTTTTTAATTTATGCTTAAAAATGCTAAAAGTTATTGTGAGTATTTACCACACAGCAATTTTTGACTGGATTATAATTTTTCCCTTTTAAATCAAATTTCATATAATTCTATGTAAATCTGAATTTAATTTATAAATATATACGTATTAATATTTATAATAAATAAGAAATACTCTGAAAATTTGACTTTGCTCGCATATTCCTGTAAAACGATATCTTTGCTTTCATAATGATGGCTCAATTTCTAAATTTTTCTGAAAGCAATTATAAAAGATTATTTCTTGAGAAAACTTAGATTTAAAAAGTAAAAACAAAAATGATTTTTCTAATAAATTATAAAAAATATTGTTTATGAATTTTTAATTAGTAAAATATTTATTTATTTATTCAATACAAATGCCCAGAAATTTGGCTATATTACACCATTATTTCTCTAGCCTACCAATATTTCTAAACTCTACAGTTAAAAAAACAAGTGCAGAGCACGAAGTTGAGATGAGAAGCATCAAAAATTTGATGTAGTCTGCACAGAGTACATAAGTACATCTTTATTATCGAAACCAAGTTATTATCTTTAATCTAAATTAGAATTTAATTCAATGATTTTATTAAGAGATGAAAATACTGCATATAATATTTATGCTTAAAAAACTAACAGCTAATGCATTACAATTATTTATAAAAGAGAAACTTGGTTATTTTTATTAACTATAATTTTTGCATGAACATAAGCTATCTTTGGACTCAAGCATAAACCTCTGCTCTTTTAAGAGTATAAAAAGAAAATAATAAGAGCTAAAGAAAAGAATACCAGAATCAGTTTGAACCCGAAAGCATAGAGAGAAAAATCTCGGAAAATAATTTTTTATTTGTGATATGAAAAATCTTGGCTAAAAGAGCAAAAGCTGAGACATCAAAATGAACAATGCTAAGCGAAGAGGATTTAATAACAGGCAATAACAAAAGTCTTTCAATCGAAAACTGAAATAAAACTTTACTAATAAATTTCTCAAAAATCTTTTATTGAAGTTTTGTAAGTGAGAAACTTTCTTGTGTTAAATTTTTTATACTCAAGAATTTGTAATTTGTTATAAAAAATTAATTTTTTTCAATGAAATTATATTTGAATAGTATTTCTCAATATTGAAAATTGTGAAAAAATGTATTAAAAGTGAAAGTTTTCTCAATGTTTTGTTAAATGTTTTATTTCTTTTGAAAATAATTGAATATTTTTTTTTGGAAAAACTGCTTTGCTGATTTATCATACTAAAAATTTGAGTGAAAATCATTTTGAGTGAGTGATTAAAATAGAAGTAACTCTTTTAAATTTGTATAGCTTTTATAGGCTGAATCTTGGATTTGGTTGAATTTAAAAATGTAGGCTATAATGTGAAATTATTTGAATTTGAACTTGTTTATATTTTGAAACATAGGTCATATCATGAAATCATTAGAATTTGAAATTATTTGAATTTCAAATCATGTGATTAAATTTACTCTTAGATTATATTTTGAGAAAATATTCTGAAAAATATTGAATAATCACATTGAATGTTGTATTATACATTTATTTTTATGAGCATGAATGCATTTTCCTTGCTGTATTATTGACTCAATAATATATTTATCAAGTTACGTGCATGAATTGAGAACTCACAATAAAAATAAAAATATTCATTCAGCATTATTTTGGTTTTCGACTGAGAGACGCGAAACGAGCTTGCAGGAACAATAAACATGCAGGCAAGCATGCATACTGCAGGAATGTAGGCGGTTTGGGAGTATTGGAGTACCTTTTGCCGTGTTCTTGACGGTACTCTCCGCCATACTTGGGCCTAGTTCCTACTAAATCTATGATCTCAGGGATACAGCTCGCGAAGACGGCCTAAGGCACAAATAAACATATTCTCTTCTTAGCAATCACTTTGAAAATTTGGTTTTGTCCGAATATATATTTACACATACATATGAAATAAATGTATTGTTACATTTCAGAAGAAAAAATTGTGAGCACCATATACATCTCTCTTTGTTATCTTATTCAGCTGTATTCAAAATTGAAATTATTATTTATTATAATGACATAATTAACTAAATATTTGCTAGAAGAATAAATTTTTGAAATATTAAAAGGATAAAAAAGCTCTTTGAAATAGTATAATATAAACAGATATATCTCAAAATTCTGTTTGAATTAATTTTTACTGTTACGGATTCTTCCATATAATTTAATTTATCTAAGCAAAAATATTAACTACATATAAAAAATAAGCACATAAATGATAAATTTAATTTAAATACATGTAAATATAAAGACAATCTGAACAAAAAATTGACAATTTACTGATACTAATTTTTATTTCATTTTTTTCTAATATAATTGAAAGAATTAATTTGATATTGATTCATTTAGAATCCTTTAATAGAAAACCCTCTAAAAATATCTTATGGATGACAAACATACAGACTTGTTGACTTTATCACTTTAAGCCATTCTTGCATTTTGAAGTATATGTAGAGAAATATAACGGTAATACAAAGTCAGTAATAGTGATTATGGAATGAAACATTCATTACTCAAGACAAAACCAAGTGATTGTTAGCCGCTAGCAGTTATATACAATATCTACACAGATGCTACCAATGTAAAGCTATGAATGTTAAAATTATATTTAAAAGCTAATTTTCATTCTAATCAATACATAAGCAGTCTAACAGTTTCTACAAACATAAGTTGTTAGGTATCTAGACTAAAACAGGTTAGGTATGTTATTCATAGGAGTTCACTCAGAATATATTGTTATTCATTAAACAAATAGTAAGCTCACCTTTTATTAAATCCAATAAAAATTTAATTGAATTAAATTCGTGAAAAATGTATTATATTTTACTTATTTTATCTATTTCAATTCTCTCTTTAGCTGTCTGAGTTCTAAAAAGATAAAATATTTTCTGACATATATTAATTAAATAGATTGCAATATACCTTTCAAAAATGGTATTTAGCTTAAAATAAAAAATAGTAAGGCATAGACTTTTATGAAATTTCAATTTCAAATCTCAAACATCTGACAAGACAACTTACATTTATAAGCATCTTAAATTTTGGTGAAATTATTTTTTTTATTAATATTATACAATAATATTTTTGTCTAATGAAATTAAACTTTTAATACTTCATTAAATTACCTCATTTGCACCTGTAAATATTAAAATATACAGTATATCCTAAAATCATGGCTCCATCATACAGATATAATTTTAAGGAATAAGTTAAGAAGTTTGACAATGAATTTCTAATGAAAAATGACATAAAACAAGAAGGGCCATAAGTGTAATAATAAATTTGTTTGCTACTTAAGAAGCATATTTTATGATTTTATCATCACCTCTCTCGCACATATATGAAAATAATATTTTGGAGCAATTAAGACTATATTCCAATGATATAGTCCTAGGTACACTCAAATTATGTATATATTGACTATCCAAAAATGTACAACACTTGTACACATATTTGAAATTCTGTAAGAAGAATTTTAATCCAAATTAACTGTTCGATAAAGTAAAACACTAATAATTGCATTTTGAATTACAAGCAAACAAGTTAGAAAATTGAAAAACTAATAATCTGTTAGGATCTAACAGATTGCTAGGCGCTAAGATGCTAACGTTTACTCTAGCTGCTATGCCAAATGTCAGCATCTTAGCGCCATATAACTGATAATGTTAGAGTCTATAAGAAAACCACATTTTGCTTCATAAATAATTCTCATTTTTCTCTATTTAGGATATTAGAAAAATTAAGAATCAATAATAAAATAAAGCATGTAATAGTAATACTGTTATTTGAGACAAACTGAACAATAAATTGGTTATTATTTATGAAGCATGTTTTAATGCTATAATTTATTTCAATAGTTTCTTTGAAATAAATTAATTTGTTTTAAGTAATACTTTAATGATTTTTTCCAAATCTTGAATAAAATGACAAACTATATTAATTTATATTTACCCGAAACTTCCAGTTATTTTTTGTTAATTATTACTATACATTAATTTATTATTATTTCAACTATTTATATGCTATTATACACTACTGGCCATTAAAATTGCTACACCAGGAAAGCGGCACACCACACACGTGATATTTGCATGACAGGTAGAACTTGCTGTGATATGCAAAACATTAGATTTTCAGCGCATTCATACAAAGCAGACGACAGTAGCGACATCTACAATATGTATAAAACCAGAGATTTGACAGCAGTTTTCTCATACTCAATTTCCGTTTCAACGTTGTTTTCGGCAAAGAAAGTTGTTGTAATGCCTCGTGTAAGAAGAAGAAATGCCTATCAGCGCGTGTCTGACTTTGATCGAGGAAGGATTATAGCCTACCGGGATTGCAGTTTATCGTACCGCAATATTGCTGCTCGCGTCGGTCGATACCCCATGACTGTTCGCAGAATATGGAATCGATGGGTTCAGGACAACCATACGGAACGTCATGCAGGATCTCAGCGACCCCCATCACTAACAGCAGAGAAGACAGACATCTTATCCGCATGGTCACAAGGGATCGTACAGCCACGTCACGAACCCTGAGTCGAGAAATGGACTTATTTTCAAGGCAACAAGTTTCTGCTCGAACAGTTCGACGACGTTTGCAGCAGCATGGATTGTCTGCACGGCGACCATGGCTTCGGCTACCATTGACGCTGCGTCACAGACAGGAGCGCCTTCAATGGTGTGATCAGCGACGAACCTGGACTAGGAAATCCAAATGAATGGCATCACGTCATCTTTACAGATGAATCTCGGTTCTGTATACAGGACCATGATGGCCACATCCATGTTTGGGGGCATCGTGGAGAACGCGCATAGCCAGCTTGCATTGGACATCGCCATACTGGCTCATCTGCTGGAGTGATGGTATGGGTTGCCATTGGATACACGTCTCGATCACCTCTTGTTCGCATTACCGTCACTTTGAACAGCAACCATTACATTTCCGATGTGTTAAGGCCCGTGGCTCTGCCCTATCTTCGAGGTCTCCCTAATGCTTTGTTTCAACAGGATAATGCATGAATGCATGTTGCCCGTACTGTTCTGAACTCCCTTGATATAGAACATGTTCGACTGTTATCCAGGCCAACACGTTCTCCTGATCTGTCACCAATTGAGAACGTGTGGTCAATGGTTGCCAAGCGATTGGCACGCCATCACTCACCTTCCACTACTGTCGATGAACTGTGGCATAGTGTTGAAGCTGCATGGACTGAAATGCCATACAATCTCTGTTTGACTCCATGCCTAGGCGGATAAATGCTTTTATTGCAGCCAGAGGTGGCTGCTCTGGGTACTGATTTCTCACTATCTATACATCCTAATTTCCTGTAAATCTAAGCACTTGTTCTTTCCACTATAATGTATGTGTCCAATAAATATTGTCCTGTTATTTGCATTCCTTCTTGGTGTATCATTTTAATGGCCAGTAGTGTATATTAATGTTTTATCATAGTTGCATCATATCAAGTTTATTATTGATTATTCTTTGGTTGGTTTTTGTTAAAATTCAAATTTATTTTTAGTCCATGATTTTAGGATATACTGCTTACCTAACATTCTGACTCTTTTAATAATAATCAAATATATGAATAATTTAAAATTTCATTATATTTCTTTTATTAAATTTAATCATATTTTTTTCTAAACTATTTTCCTTTAGAAATTTATTTTAATATATGATGCGTATGGGATTTAAAATATTTCAAAGTTTATAATAAATAAATAAGAGCCACTTCATAAAATACGATATTTAAAAAAATCTTTTAATGATTGAAAACTTATTAAAGTATTCATGTAATACGTTTATTCTATATTTATTTATATTTTAAAAAATGAAAGGAAGTTATATGAAGATTTTAAATGTTGCAATGAAATACATAAAAAAAATTCTGAGATAATCTACTATTATATTAAAAACGTAAATTTTAAATATAAGATTTTATTATTATTAAATGTACAACAATATGAAAAATGCGTAGTCTGAAATAAATTTTAAGTCATATTATAAAACCATAAGATGTAATTTGAGGAAAAAATAATATTATCCCGAAAAATAATGAATTAAAATAATGTTAAAAATAGTTCACTTTCATGAACAAGTATACATTGTATCTTAAAGAAATTGTTTCCTTAAAAACACATACTTCTTAGTTTTATTTATTTTTTCTTAATTTTTTAATTGTAATTAAATTAAAAGCTTTGGATAAAGATATAATAAAATTTAACAATATTTTTAAAATGAAATTCTCTAAGCAATATATTATAGCAATATAATGACAAGAAAGTAATGAAAGCAGCTCACCAGGCCGACTAATATGAATAACACAATAAATCCTCTTCCTAAGCTAGTTTCACAATAAATATCCCCATATCCGACGGTTGACATTGTCACAATCAAGAAATATACACATTCCCAGTATGTTAATTCATGGGGATTATCAAAGTCAAGAGGATCTCCAGAATTTTCTAGCTGAAAAATAAAACTTTACTTTGACAAAATTGCCCATGGAACTAACATTAATGCAATTTTAATTTCAAAGAGCTTTAAGCAGAGAAAAAAAAAGCATTATTTTAGTAAAAATACCTACATTTATTATTTTTTAAAAGTTATATTTAGTTCAATACCTTTACTTATAAATTAAGAACGAAATTTTTTTTTCACAAATAATTTTATTGTGTTTACTTTTGAGTTTTTGTAAAACACTGCAATAGTGAAATATAGTCGAAAAAAGTAACATCATTTTATATACTATTTCTATATCAAAATAAAAAAATGTGGTATTAGATATGAGTTATTTATATCTATTTACATAAATTATAATCTATATTACAATGCTAAACTAAATTTTTAATATTGAATAAATTTACTATTTTTTTAACTTTTAAAAATTATACTAAATAATAAATTATTCTGTAGGAAATAAAAAAAAATTGAAAATAAATGTCCACGTTTTAGACATATTGAAACATTCATAAATCGCACTTACGCAATGTAAGCATCATGCGATTATAAGCAGTGGTTAAGCTTTTGATGCGTAGATTATTGTAAAATATAATATAGGACACCCTATGAAAATTATGGAAAAGTTCAGTTTGACAGTCCTTTGAATAGCATCTCTTCTCCCCTACTTATCTTTTATCCCCTCATAAGTAAAGATGACTCATTACTAACAAAAGAGAAGTTTAAGTCAGAAGTTCACAAGTAAGAAACAAATCTCCCACTCTCTCGTAATTTGGAGGGATTCATCACCAAGACTATTATGAATCGGGATATCAGAGACAAGAGTGATATAAAAACAGTGTAAGATTGTCCAAAGCTTAATATTAAGACAAAAGAAATAAAATTAGAGTTATTGGATATGCGAAGGCGAACAGGAAACGGGAAATCCGAAGTTGATTTGATATTGATGGAAATAAAACATTTGTTGGTAACATGAAAGTGCAGACAGCACATAATTTTCAAATTAAAATGATTCGGAAGAGGGTGCTCATTTTAAGTGTAAAAAGTGCAAATATCCAGATGTGGAAAAATATTTGCTTGATTTCGCTCATTTAAACAGGAAATGTAGACATACCGTAACAACTGAAATTATTCAAATAAAAAATAGCTTGTAAAAGAAACATTTCACTAATGAAAACTTATAGTTTATGATGGTGGCTTCAACGATATATGCAAATAAATAATCTATCTATTTATCCCTAAACTATAATTTCGAATAAGATAGCTCTATATTATGAAAACAGTTTAATGTATTTTCAGCGTTACATTTAACTTCAAAAAAATATTTCTTCTGATTTGTTAAAAAAAATGCAATATAAAAGCCATTCTATATTTTCGGTCTTGCAGTGCTATTCAAAATACGGTAAGTTAAAATACAAGTATGTAGTAGAACATACAAATATGTATACCGTTTGTCGAATGTTTTTTCGTTTGTCCACGAGTTTAGCACAGATGAATGCATCTATGTATGTCTGTTACAGTCGAAATAAGACACGTTCCATTTTTGAACGGAGGAGCCAAAAAAAAAGCACCTACTTTAGCTTTTGGACGTCTTGAGAATAATACGAAGTAATTCTTTTGTATTACTAATTTTCATAACACTTTAACCCTATTTAAAAGTGAGAGTTCTTGTTACTATCACAACCGCCACTAACCACACTACTTAGTGGGAGTTATTCTTCTGTTAGACAAACCGTGTATGATACCAAAAAGCAACTGCAGTAATTTGGTATTATTTTATTGTGGTATTAATTTTAATTTACAAAATGCATACACATCTTTTTAAAATTTATAATTTATAATCTGAAATGGAAAATTTTGATTATAACTTTAAATATGCTTTTTCACGCCAAAATTAATAACGGCTATAACAGATTTTCTTTGCAAAAATATAAATTCATCTTAAATGTATTTTGTTGAAAATTATCATGAAATGAATGGAACATTTTGGAAAACTATAATAATATATCAAATAATTTAAGTTAACAGTGAAAAACAACTTTGAGATTAAATTATGGCATGAAATAAGCATTTGTAATGAATTAAAATGATGATGTAAATAATTATTTTTTGATTATAATTAAAAACTGCTGGGTTCTTTCATAAATGAATTTAAAGTGACAATTTGAAAAGGCTTTTGTGTAAAATACACAAAAATCACAAAACGTGTAATGAATTTTGCAAATATTAAAATTTATAGTTTCTTATTACTTATGTATTAATAAAATCAAATATCGAAGTAAGTTAAAGTTTTACTTTTTTAAGAATGTGAATTTTTGCTTGAAGGAATTCTTATATCTCTTTGCTTGAAGGATATTCTTATACGTTTTACATCATGCTATCTTATATCATTTGTAAAGATTTTGCAAATTCTGCGTATTTAGAAATATTATTTATTTAAATGTTTCCAAATATAATGACTTGACAAAAGATTGAGAGTACAGTTAGCTGTAGTAAAATTTAATAGAAAAAGTATTGTAAATGTGTATGAAATATAAAAAATTATATATCACATTTATTTGAAGATTGGAAAGAAGTTTAAAAATGAAAATATATTAGCTTGTTAAAAAACAAGAAGAGAGCTTCATACACTTGGAAGCAAGAAATGGAAGCAAGAAGTGATCAATGTATTAAAGATTATATAAATTCATTAGAAATTAATCTCTTAAACTGCTTAACATTCAAAAAATAGTAAGCAAAGATTTTTAAAAATGTGTTACAACATCACATGTACTGATGATTGGTATATTACTCATTTCAGAGTCCCATGAAGTTTATTTTCAATGAATTCCTTCTCATGTAGACATATACGGCTATGAGCAGGCGGATAGACTTCCCAAGAAGGGCTGTTATCAAAATAATCCTTCCTCTTCAACATTTACCTCTCTAGATCATCAGTCTATAGTTAATTCTGAAATTTCGAAAGGGTGGAGGATTCCTCCCTGCCATCACTGGTACGCGGGCAAAGAGCCTGGCTCACTTGGGACATATCCTCTAGAACCGCAATTTCCAGACTATCAAGCGCTTACACTAGGGGTCTCACGTATTTCAAAGGCAAGAAGTTCTTTGAAGTCTGCTCTAAATGTAAAACTGATTAGGTTTTTCTTAATCACATCCTGGACTGTTTGGGACTTTCCAGAGAGGATATATATTCATCACCTCTTCTGGTCCTCGATTTCCTTAGGGTCAATGGTCTGATGGACCTTGTCTGACTTCGTCAGACGCTTGGAGGATAAGCCACAACAACAATAACTATATGTATATTTCCATGCTTTTCAAATACAAAAATAAATTATTATTCGTAAAGAATTGCAGAAAGAATGAAACAAATTGAATCAAGAATTAAAATGACTGACGTGCCAGCGTGACTTCCTCCTAAATAGTGTACCTTAATGCTGGAATTGGAATTTCCTTCCAATAATTTTTTCTAGATTTATAGTTAAAAGTGAAATGAACATAACTACAGGGGGAATGAAGTAAATATAGTTGTTCACTTTTGAGATACATTGATGCATGTTTCTGTTAAATGGATGGAAATCCACATTAGCAAAGAAGTTGATCTTTCATTCATAGTGATTAATTTATCATGATATTTTTGGGCTTCATTTCTATTTTATAATTCATTCAAATAAAATAATGCATTCAATAAAAATAAAAGGTTTCTTAAAGAAGTTCACTCCATCTTTTTTTCTCTTTCAATTTGGAGTTTAATGATATTTACCTTCTTCACCTACTAACAATTTCCTTGATTTCTTGATTTTTACTGAGAAAAATCTAGAGTAGAGGTATTTACATTCTAAGCTTCGAAATTCATTTTGATATGAACCATGTAACACATCAGAAATAGATAAGAAAAATCTTAAATGTAAATATAGGAAATTTCAGAGAGATGATACATTTCTCACGTATTATTTGTACTCTTCATTCGTCATGAAAAATATATCAATTAAAAATTTATGATAAATTAATAATTTGTAGGTACTATATTTAGGTTGAATTGAAAAATTATAAAACACTAATTTTTACCTTAAAATAAGAAATAAATTACAGTGAAAATAAAAATTTATAAACATATATATGTATTTATATATATATATATATATATATATATATATATATATATATATATATATATATATATATATATATATATATATATATATATATATATATATATATATATATATATATATATATATATATATATATATATATATATGTATATATATATATATATGTATATATGTATATATATATGTATATATATATATATATATATATATATATATATATATATATATATATATATATATATATATATATATATATATATATATATATATATATATATATATTTGTGTTTGACTGATCGATTCTTTTCTTTGATTCTTTTTTACTTGATTAATGAAATCAAAATATTATTCAATAATTTTTAACTTTTTATTAAAAATGGCATTTAAGTATATTTGTTAAAAAAAACAATGCTGTATACTACAAATAAATAATTTTAAATCATCCTTTGTTATAATGCTCTTAAAAGTACTCCAATTAATAATTCAGAATGTTGTTAACTGTACTTATCTACTTTTACAGTATCGTAGCTATTTATACAGAATTATATATATATATATATATATATATATATATATATATATATATATATATATATATATATATATATATATATATATATATATTTATATATATATATATATGTATATATATATATATGTTTATGTATATATATATGTATATATATATATTTATATATATATATATATATATATATATATATATATATATATATATATATATATATATATATATATATATATATATATATATATATATATATATATATATATATATATATATATATATATATATATATATATATATATATATATATATATATATATATATATATATATATATATATATATATATATATATATATATATATATATATATATATATATATATATATATATATATATATATATATATATATATATATATATATATATATATATATATATATATATATATATATATATATATATATATATATATATATATATATATATATATATATATATATATATATATATATATATTTGTGTTTGACTGATCGATTCTTTTCTTTGATTCTTTTTTACTTGATTAATGAAATCAAAATATTATTCAATAATTTTTATTAAAAATGGCATTTAAGTATATTTGTTAAAAACAATGCTGTATACTACAAATAAATATATTAAATCATTCTTTGTTATAACGCTCTTAATTAATAATTCAAAATGTTGTTTACTGTACTTATCTACTTTTACAGTATCGTAGCTATTTACACAGCATTATAAAATCAAAGAATTTATCGTTCCAATATGCTGAGCTGAGGATATCTTAAAATATATCCTCAGCAAAGCCTTTTAATTTTAAAATAGTCGCGAATGGTAAAACTGGCATAGATGCCTTATTTGTTGAAAGACATTAAGTCCTTTTAAAATAAACATTTTAATAATAAACTTTTTAAGATTTTTTTATTAATTAGATCTAACTTTCAATTTGTTATCTTCTAATGATCAACACGTTGAGAAGTCATAATCAATTAGGCATTCAAAATTCATAAGCAATATGTGAAAGGTAATAAACTAAAATTCCTTATTAAGAAAGAATCTTAAACCTTGACATTGTTCTTATCAAAGGCATTCCACCGTGTTTTGATTTGTAATCCAATTACTATTTTTTCTATCATAAAAATAATATATTTACCAACTTGGATACCGTAACTCATAAAAAATAAAAGAAAAAAATAATGGCAGATGCTAAATTATTTTATAAACATTTAATTGAGTTAGTATTGAGATTTTATTAAAATGAATGATAAAAAATGTACGTTATAAAAATAAAGATGAAAATAATAACAAAATTTTTGTGAATATGGCATACATGTTTTATATTCGATTTGTTAAATCAACGAGGCGTCAAAAGTTTTATATTAAAGAAATCATTTAATGCAACAAAATACAGAGATTTAAAATATTAACTGCACTCAAAAATTCAATAAATTAACAGAGAAACTCCCTGATGAAAGAATACAACATAATAACACTTATATGCAGAAGTTAAATACTTTTTAAATTACTTCTGGCTCTCTGAGAATATTCCGGTTCCTAAAAGCAAAGCATTGTTGAAATATCTGATAAAGATGGACTAATTACGAGGACCTAGCTAGATAAAATTATAATTGCTTCCGGAGGGGAGACGAGGAAAAAGAATACTTCTTTCAAACGGAAGTTAATTGTCTATCGGGATAGCTTTCTCTGACGACAAATAGTATCTGTGCACTTATAATAAGTATAATTTCAATAGTCGGTGAAACCTTACCTGCTCAAGAAGAGTTTTGTTTAATTTCTTCTGGTCAATGCATCTTTTTGATGATTTGGGAGAAATGTTGAATATGTCACGGACAGTCATGTCAAACATTTGTTTCTGAGTCTATCAAAAATAATGATACTTTTTTTATTGTTTTGCATCGTAAGCGACAACTGTCTCTTATCAGCAATGGGTGCTAGAAGCATTGAGTGCTAAGCGTTTATCTCATCAGCAAGTGAGTGCCAATTCTTAAGCATATTTTCAACCACAGACAAAATTTTCCCTGTTTTCCTTTACATTCTTAAATCCAATTCTTGAAATTTCAGGGAAACAATTTCACTTTATAAAAATTATAAATTTAATGGTTCTAATTTTATTAAAAAAATGAACGCATGTATCTCATTTTATTTAAAGGGGAACTTAGAACTTATTTTTTAAAAAGAGCTTTCTCTTAGTTTGGTAGTTTATTAATTCAATTAATTGATTGATTGATTAATAATTTGGAATTATACAATTTTCTAAAAATTTTTTTAGTGTGCAGAAAGACGATTGCTTGGCGATTTTATAAAAGTTAAGAGAGAAAAATTATCTCTAAACTATTGATTACCAAACCAGAAGTCTTACAAAATTTAATGTATAAAAAGTATATAAGAATCGTTAAAGAAAAAAGCAGCTACCAAAGTTTTCAAGAAATCAATTGTTTTTATTAATATGAATTTTGTCCGTCAGAAATACTCAATAAGTTCAGTTATTTTGTTGATAATGCCGTTTTCTCAGCTCATTTAGCTGGAAAACTTAGAAAAATCTGATAAGAGATTGCCAAATTATAAGTAAATTAGGATGACTCTAAGATACCTGTTTATTTTGAATAAATGATTTAATAAAAAATTCTTAAGTTCATTAATTTCTTTTTCTTTTCAACAGTTTACATTCAAATTCATTGAATCATTCCAAGTATTTTCTAATTTTAAGTGCATGTATCTAGTTTATATTGGAATTCTTTTCTCAAATAAGTTAAGTACATATTTCAATATAAGAGTGGAGCTTGATTAAATCTCTAGAAGTTTCTGTTTATATCTTGTATGAGCTTGTTTTCGTAAATTCATAAAAGTTAAGTCAAAATAATACAATCAGAAAAGTAAATAAAATAAATAAAAGGATAAATTATATCAAAATTTTAAATAAAAATTAATTGTTAAATATTACAAAATTATAAAAAAATAATTAAAAATCAATATAAATCATAAATTCAACTTTTGTCATTTTTCCAATCTGTCAAGAATATCATCTCTTCTCAAATTTTGCTGGAAGACACACCTTGGATATAAGAAAGCATTCCATCATCTTTGAACTCTCTTGCTACTTATGTACGTTGTTCTTTTATATATATTTCAATATTTAACTTAACTATACAACTATAATATTATTATGAATCGTATAATTAATGAAATTTCTAGTGCAGAACTGAATTGATTATACAATGCGCATAAAAAAATGGTTATTTGATAAAAAAATTAGTATTAAGGAAAATACAAACCAAGTGAATGATTCCAGCTGCAGTGAGCCATACACTGATGACGATTGACACAAGTTGTGCCAATCGAATGGATGAACTTGTTTTTAAGACATTCAAATATTGTAAGATATCTGGTACAGACATTAAGCGTAGCGCTCTCAAGAAACGGAGGCCTATTAAAATTAGATAAAAGGTTTTTAATGACTGTTTTAAAAATTATGGAAAATATCAAGTTACGTGTTGTAAGATGAAAAATATATTTGTATGAAAATGAAGTAAAACCATATCTTTACACTAGTCAAGATTATGATTAAAAAGAATCATAATCCATATTCAGTTGAAGATATGGACTTATTTCATTTTCGGTAATGTAAATACAAATCAAGAGAATAATCATCTCCAGAACAATATTTTATGCAATTAATATGCCCTCTTCAAGTGATATAAAACTTTAAAAATTGCCTTGATAAATTTTGGTGCTGACCGTTGAATACTATTTATCCATTCTCAAAGGACTTTTTATTTAAAAGGACTAAAAACTCATTGTGTGAAATATACTTTCTTTCTCTACGCAACATCATAAATATATTTTCAATTTGTTTTATATAACTCGATTGCACTGTGTTTGATCATGTTTGCTTTAAGATATTTCGTATCCCCCTTCTATGAAAGAATTCAAAATATTGATGTTTGAGTAATTTTGTAACAATATTATGTAACAGAAATAATTTTATATTGGTGGCTACAAAATAAATTTTATGTGATTAATATATTCAATTAAAGATTAATATGGATTCTTCATTTTAATTCTGACTTATTAAAAGAGAATTGTAGTCAAAATTGACAATATTTCTGATAGTGAATATTCTTTGAACAAATGTGAAATATTCTTAAAATTTACTTTAATTCAGCGGAAAGTGATTAAACATACAAATAATAATAAAATTTAATACAAAAATAAAAGAAATTTGAATATTTATTCTCTTAATTTTTCTGTAATAATTTTTTAAGTGAGTAATTATAGTAATTTAGAAAAAAAATTCCTTGAATTTTTTCATAATTGCAATATTTTAATATGTTTAGATAAAAAGTATAAAAATATAACACCTAAATACTTCATTTCAAAGATCATTTTTATTATTATTTCAAACATTCTTTCGCTGAGAAATTATTAAAATAAAAAAAAAAAATCTTCTGGTACACTAAAATCATGACAGACATTTGCCAAGAATGTTACTTTTTGAGGAGGTTTCATCTCCAGACAAAAATGATTAATGCTCATCTAATTTGAAATAGGATGGGGATATATGAGTGACAACGAATCTTTTTAGTTTTATCTAGTACATGACATCAAAAAAGAAATTTAGATATATTCTTAATGTAGTATCTGAAAGAATTTCGGCAATTCAAATATCTGCTAAATATAAATATTAATTATTTCAAGTTTAATTCCATAATTCATACAAAATATTTCAATATCCAGTTAAAATTTCTAAAAACCTTGAAAATTTAATAAAAAAAAATAAATATCTCGATACTAATTTCTATTTAAATAACAAAATTTAAAAAATATTGATTTACATTAGTTATATTCACAATTGTATATTTATAGAGTTATTGTTTAATGTAAAAAAATACTTGCTAAATATATAGTGATACTTGTTATAAGATGTTTCTTTTACCCTGGTATCAATTTATTACAATAATTTATTCACAATTTTAACAATAAAACACGTGCAAAATTATTATACTCAAAAATTTTATAATAATTTCAGTAACAACTTTATTAAAATTACATTTGCCTAATATTAAATAAGGAAAGATCTACGGAATATTTTTTCTTGCACTTTTTAAATAAATATTTCCTTTTTTAATTATTTTAGAATTTCTTAGAATTACGAGAAATAATACATTTATTCGAAAGGTTTGTGAAAAAAAAAAAAGGAAAACAATTTTTCCAAAATTTCAATATTCAACTTTCAAAAAATAGAGGAAATGAATATTTGAAGTACTTGGATACTTTTATAAACAGAAAATTTTTACTTAATAAAATAACTTTTAATTTAATTTCTTTAAATATTAGTTATCTTATTTTCTTCATTGTCCTACTGGTTAATGTGTTCTTTTGATTAATTATAATTGTAATTAAAATTAATTTTAACTAAGTAAATTACATACCTATCCACGTCCTGCCTAAGTAGATGGAAATGAAGGAGGGCGGAATGGTGAAATAATCCACGAAGGAATAAAGCTCCAGCAAAAACCATAGTTTATCGCTAGCGGCAATGAACTGAAAAAGAGACAGTTTACTTAATGCTGTTTGACCAAAGAATACTAAGTGAATTCAGAACGATTGATGATAGAGGTAAAATTTAGAATACATAGAAGTACTAATATATATTTAAGTTTCATAACGATAAAAAATCTCAACTAACTTGAATAACTTTTGCAATTACTTACGCGTATAAAAAAGTAGACCATAAAAAATATATTTAGTGCTAAGTCGATCTGCTGCGTAGTATTTGCGGACCACGAATGACAAGTCTCCACCTTATCCCTGCAAGAAACAAATATACTAATCAATATAACGGTCTGAAAAGAAAGCTTTTAAAAGAGAAATCATTTTTACAAGGACATTTTCATGAATTTTACTCAGCTGTTGTAAAAAAAAAGGTTACGTTTTTTAAAAATCGTACGGGCTATGCCAGGGATGGAAAATTAATAATAGCTCCAACCACACTGAAAGGTTCACAGTTGTGAGATCAAACTATGATCTTCAACGAATCAGAAGAATCTTCAAATTCTATTATGATCTATATATTAATTTTTCAATTTGTTTAAGTGTAATTGTTATATTAATGAGAAAATAATTTACTTCAGAGGTATTTAACATTCCTCCCCCGTTTTTTTACAAAAAAGTTTGCTTTAATGAAGATTTTATCAGTTTTTTAAAAAATAAATCGAGAAAAGTCACATCCCAATTAACAAAATATTGTAATTTTAGAAAGTATGTATATTATGAAAAATGTAAGGGGTGCATAGTTCTGTATTGCTTTTATTTAGCATATTTCTCTTAGATTAGAATTTATTAATTAACATAAAAGTTAAACAGGATTTCATATGGCTTTTCTGAAACAACCGATTCCATGTTCTGCAGACAGTCAAGGTATTTCAATGGACGTTAGCAGCAATGCAGCGTGACGATTTAAATTGTAAGTTACAGTTTGACCTCTTCAAAGTCAGAATTATGCTGTTAAAAACATCTTGCATGAGAGATCACCACAACTTTTCACCACAACTTTTCATTAGGCAGCAAAATCTCAAACTCAATTTGTGTACTTGATATCAAATTTCTTGAAAAAACATGTAATACACCTTCTTCACTAAACCCTAGTTACATGCAACTAAATCTTCCTGTTTCACATGCATTGTGCATAGGTTAATCATTCGCGCCGATAAATATTTTCATGTTGTATAAATTTGACATTTGTATCGTGTCTCATCTAGGAGTAAGAATTTCATTGGTCTGTAGTGCAATTAAGAGTCCACTTTTAATTTAAAATGCAGATTTAAATAAAATATATTTATATAAATTGACAGTGTTTTTAATTTAATATAGATAAAATTTGCATATTTTTAAATAAGAAACAAAGTTCAAACATCGCTAAATTCTTTGCCAAATATATTACTGGTGCTAGAAAATAGTCGGTTTTTTCCTATCGCAGTTATTAATAAATCAAACTAATTAAAACCAGATGGTAAACAGAAATGTATCTAGGTGCTATATTTTAATAAAACAAGTATGTAGATATTGTTTTAATACAATAGTGATTTTATTAAAAAAGTAGTTTAGGTTTCTTAAAACTCTCATTCACGATTTTAGATTCAGAATCAATTTTCACTTTTTCTTTTCTTATTAAATTAATTCGGATAATAAATTGATAATCGACAAGATATACTAAATGAGTTAATATGATTTATTTTTAAGGAATTTCACTTTCTTCAAATTTAATTATTGTGTTACAAACACTCACACACATTTCTATTATTGCCTTAAGAAATTTAATTATAATGAAGCTAAATTTCTACAGTAATTAAAAATTCTATTCTGTTTCTTATTCAAAATTAAATGCCTAAAGTTTAAAAAAAATCATTTTCCTTCAAATTTACTTCTACGAATACTTTTAAAAAGAAAAATTAGAGAAATTTAGAAGTTTTCATTTTTATTAATTATTTAAAATGAATGATAAAATAATGGACATTTGCAAAAATGGAATTCTGTAATAGTCTACACTTTTATTTACTTAATGCATAATATAATATATAAATACTCTTTGTATGCAAAATGAAGTAACATAAATTAAATTTTTTGTTTTTTTATTTGCGAAATTTCACTTAAATATTTTAGGATTTATACATCATAGACAAAATTAAATTTAGTTATTTTTACATTCAAAAGAAATTTAAAATTTTTTTTTTTAGCTAAAAGTAAGGAATGTGGGAAAGGAGCAACTATAAATACATCGTTGAGGTAACTGTAATGCCTTAAAAAACTTTCTTAATGTAAAATAACTAAATAAATTTTAAGTAATTAATCATTGAACTAATTGTTAATTTATATAAACCAAATAAATTTACTCAATTTTAAATGTACTTGACTGATTATATATATATATATATATATATATATATATATATATATATATATATATATATATATATATATATATATATATATATATATATATATATATATATATATATATATATATATATATATATATATATATATATATATATATATATATATATTTGCTTGGAAGCTTAATCATTGTTTAAAGAACAGCAAAATAAACAATTTTCTAATAGAAATGAAACTCTTATAGAATATTTCTTAGTAAAATGTCCAAATAGGAATGCAAAAATTCTATTCCTTAACGTTTCACTAAGAATTCAATAATGCAGTAAATGTCTTTCATTGCTAGAAGCTAGAGATTATATCTCTTCAAGCTCTGACACCAAAGGTGAGTCATTCGATTGGATAACGATCGACTGACACTCGAGAGATCAAAGTTCTTGACAACCAATAGACGCTTTAAAAGAAGAAAATAATCAATATTTGTGCAAAAATACTTGCATTAAACTAGAACTGATTTTTAAAAGGGTTTGAAAAGAAAAAAAGTCGTTATTAGGTAATAGTCAATTTAATTACCCATATTTAAAATTAGGAGAAATTCTTTTAAAACCCTCAGGGTAGAAGAATACTTACCTATAAAATTCTCCTACGCACACAGAATATGTGATAGGGCTGATGGAATACATAGCAAATTCTTTGACTATGCGACCACACTTTCGGAGATTAATGAATAAAGAATTATATCGTTTCATACATTACCCACCTTGATCATTACTTATTACTAAAAACTTGACACGATATAAATGGGTAGGAGACAAGGCGTCCTTACAGCCAAAACAAAATATTGTTTATTTCGATTTAGGACATTTCTGTTTGAAGATCAGCAAAGTGAAGTATCATTTGCTGCAGTCAGTGACAACACATTCTCTCTCGCTGCAGCTTCGTGGGATAAGAAAGTGTCAACCTTAATCTATGACATCCAAAGTCCATCCGCTGGTGTGGCATGGATGTGGAAAGAAGAGTGCCAGTTCATCTGTGACCTCGTCATTCGACAGTGGCTCAAAATTATGAGGCGCTTGATGATGGGCGAGTATTCCAAACCTATTAATTTTAAGGTACAGTCCATGGTTCACCTACACCGTTTGTAAGTCAAATGATTTGCATAGGAATACTTCTTTCACAAAACGAAAATGCACTTTAATATGCAGCCTAAATGAGCAAAGAGATTTTCAGTTAAATAATGCCATACAACAACTTTCAACTGTTAGGATGTACACTAAGTTATGGTACTAATTATAGAGCTTCACTATGTCTAGCAGAAAATATTAAATTTTTTTTGTAGTGAAATAATTTAGGTTCCATCCAAATCACGGTTGAACTATGAGCAACTTAAGATGTGTTTCGGTTTTCTGAATATACGCTTGTCCGATTGTGTAGTTGGGAACATCTATAATATAGTTTATTTATGTAGTTATTATCATGAAAAAAGATCCCTGAAAGCAGTACTCAAAGTTCAAAATACATAAATATCGCTTTTTGTATATTATATAATTTGAATTCATGATGATGAAAAAATATTGTATTCTTCATCCTGTGATTTAATATACAAGTATTTTACATTAAGGTAAAAAATTAAAATATTATTGAAAAGAATTGGCAGTAATTAAATAAATTATTAAGTTTATTTGAAGAAGAGCTCAGAGTGATTTTACCTATAACTATAAAAATAATTTCAACACTAAATTATGAATCCTATAGAAGTTGAATTTTAAATCATTGATAGACAAACCCCCACCATTTCTTACATAAAAGAGACCAAGATATATTAACTACAGTGATTTGAAATTAATAAAGGAATTAAAAGTTAATGATTTACTTGCAGAAATCCCTGTCAAAACCTTTAACTGAAGAGATTTTTATCTGTAAAAGCATTAAGAAAAATACAATAACTTATTAAGCCTAACTTGATTACTTTAGTTGTAAAACCTAACTTGATTGATGCCTCAATAAAGAAAATACAATATCTAATTGGTGATCCAAAATGAAGGACATTAGAAAAATGATTAGAAATAATCCAAGCAAACAATTGTAATTTCATTTAAATATATAGCTTTTAGGTTCCCTAGAACTTTCTAACTCATACTTATATCTCATAAAAATTTCTCTTTTGAAGTGGTTTAATTATAAATGTTAGAACATTTCAAGTGGAAATCACGTTTTGGGAATTTTCTTCAGTTATTGCATTGAGAATTATTCTTCCTTTCAAGCGAAATTTTTTCAATATTAGTTTTCAGAGTCAACATAAGATAATCTTTAAATAATTCTAAAAATGTCACTATGTAAGAGAAAAACAATTAATAAAATAAAATACAATGATTTAAAACTGTAAATACACGTAAATTATTTTAATCGGTTAAATTTTGATTGAAAAGATTTTTCAGTTAAAAAAAAATCTCAGTTGTGAAGCAAACAAATATAGCTTCACAAACGTTTGTTCAATCAAAGTTAATATAATGATACATAGAAACACATTGTGAAAACGATTGGGATAAAATTTAATCAAATAACAATCATAGTACAACAAAAGATATTATTTCAAATAGTTTAACGTTGGAAAACAAAGCTAAAAAGTACACGAAATAAAATAAATAATGATATAGAACAAGGAGATAATTGATGCTGTACATACTTTTTCTACTCCGATCGGTTTTGAATGCATGGCTATTTTCAAAAGAAGGAAATAGTTCATTTTTTAGAAGCGAGCCTATTTGCACAACAACGCGCATTGCAGCCTAAGTAGCATTACGATGAGTTCAAATCAGCCCTAATTAAGATTTAAATTAATAACAAACACTGTAATTAAAGTCTCGAAATTAAACATAGACTGGATATCTGTTATTCAGGATATCTGTTATGATATCCTGAAATAAGATTCCTTTCATTTCGCCGCTATTTTTAACCCAGTTTCGAACAAACATTTTACGATACACAGAATAGAGATTTTACATAGATATCACTAATCGGCTGGATATAAAAATTAGAGCATAGCTTGAAATATAGTTAGATAATATTTCACAGAAGTACGTTTAATAAAAATAAAAATAGTTCCAAGTTATTTTTAGTAGGTTCTAAAAGTGTGAAAAGAAAGACATGTATCAAATTTTACAATATTATAATAAATAATTCATTATTATCCCAAACTATAAAGAAGGAAACTGATTTTATACTTAACATTTTACACACAAACCAAATTAAAACTATTTTATAATGATAAGCTTTCAAATCTCACATTTATCACTAAGAAATAGGTAAATAGGTAATGAAAAGTCACAAACATTTTCCATTTTCTCTGTTTGATTAGATATATCATACATACATACATACATACATATATATATATATATATATATATATATATATATATATATATATATATATATATATATATATATATTATATATATATATATATATATATACATCTTTAAAGCTTTTCTTTAACAATTACCTAAATATCAGTAACAATATCAGAAAGATAACAAGCATTGTTTAAAAGTAATAATAATTAAAAATTACGCAAAAAGTTATCAGAAAAGGTTTGCAAACAGGTACAAATTGCAAAGATATTTGCAAATTAATCTTAATTTTTTTAGCCTCCGTGAGTTTGTATGAATTATTGTTTGCATTTATTTTTTACTACTTATTTAATTTAACTCTAGTTACAAATTATCAAATAGTATTAAAAACATTTTTTTTGATTATATGATACATTAATACTTGCAAATAAGTAAACTTAAAATGGATTCTTGGAAAAGAGATTGTTCTGGACGAAAGAAAAAATCATGTTAAGACAAAGAAATAAAAGTAAAACTCTTCGAGCAAATAGAAAGATAATTGGAAGAATTTATCCTTCTACTCATAGAGTAATCAATAATTACAAGTCATCGAAATCTGTTATGATAAAGCCTCGGAATAACCGACCATCTAAGCTGACTTTAAAAGAAAAGAAACCCATCTTGAAATCTGTAAGTTTAAATCCAAAGATTACTGCATCTCAAATAGCACTCAACATTAGAGAAATGTTTAAAAAATCTCTTCATGAAGATACTATACAAAAAATTCTGGAAAAATCTGGTTCACGGCCATTTAGCTCGTAAAAAGCCATGCATTTAAATTCCTAATAAACAAAACCGTTGAAAATTTACCTATAAGTATGTTAATAAACCTTCTGAGTTTTTTTTGAAAAAGTAATATTTTCTGATGAAAGTAACTTTTGTATCTTTGGTATCAAAGGTGTAAACTAGTGTGGAGAGATCGAGGTACGGCTTTTGAGAAGCAAAATTTCGTGTCTACAGTTAAACAGGGTGGAGGTGGTGTAATGATGTGTGGGTGGATTGCAGTAAGTGGAGTTGACCTATTAATTTTTATAGACTCAACGTTTGATCATATGGGATACCAAAATATATTATAAGAAAATTTGAAGGAGAGTGCACAAGATTTGAAACTTGGCGATGACTTTTGGTTTCAACAAGACAATGATCCAAAACACACTATCCACATAGTAAAGCCCTGGCTGTTATACAGTACCAAATATCATTTGCATACTCTTTCACAATCACCAGACTTAAATCCCATCGAACATATTGAAAAGCAACATTAGGTAACATAGCATAGTATCTAAAGATATGCTAAAAAAAGTAATTATGTAGGAATGGAATTATATTTCATCTGCAGAACCCGGCAAACTAATTAACTCTATGCTTAAAAGATTGGAAAAGGTTCTCTTAGACATAAAAGTTTTCCAATCAAACATTAAAGTTTAATTGACAGTCCATGGAAGCTATTTTTTAAAAACTTTTCTCATTTGTTCGCAAACTTTTTCTGAATGCCTTTATGTAATTTTTAACTATCATTATTATTACTTTGAAAAAATGTGTGTTATCTTTCTGAAATTGTTACTGATATTTAAGGAATTGTGAAAGAAAAGCATTATATTAAAATTAAATTAATGTTGACACTATAATATATATATATATATTATATATATATATATATATATATATATATATATATATATATATATATATATATATATATATATATATATATATATATATATATATATATATATATATATATATATATATATATATATATATATATATATATATATATATATATATATATATATATATATATATATATATATGTATGGTACCTGTGCCATACAAATGTCTCCATAATTTTTATGAATTCAAAATACTTCATTATACTTCGTTTATTTATATATACCGTTAAATGTACTCTTTGAATGTCTGAATGATATAAAATATTTTTAACTGAATATACCACAGTTTTAATTACATATAATATAGGTCAACACAAAAATTGTGTGTAAAAAAAAGAAAAAAAACAAGCGAGTTAATTTTTGTTTGGAAATTGTTAGCTGAATTAACAATTTCAATACTGAAATTAACTCACTGAATTCTGAGTGATTTGATTCAGGATTTATTCTACTGACAGGATTTACTTTGCTGCCAAAGATACTAGCATGTTAAAAAAAAGAAATTTCCATATAACAAAAATTACGAAATTTGTAGTTAGATTTTATTTAAGTAATAACGTAATTTTCAAATTATAAACAAAATTCATAGCGGTAACATTTCATGCTTCCAAAGGAAAGCTCCGAAGCTCAATCCTTGCACTGGGCAAGGTCAAAACAACATTTTGGTTGGATCCTAGCAGAGGCTACACCCATGGCGCGAATGATTTTGATTGGCAATAATTGGGGTCTGAGCCAATCTTAGCAACTCTACTTAGATACACTTGAGATTGTAAACCAAACTGCTTCTGGAATTTTGTTCTGGCTTGGCGCTTTTTTTCAGTTTGTCGATAAGGGTGTGGGCTCTTCTTGGAGTTTACCCAGCCTTTCATCACTTCAATGGGTCGATAGAACTGAATACCAAGCTTGATTGGGAATTAAACACTAGATGTTTCATATTAAGTTGACAAGGACAGCTCGCCAGGGCCTTCGGAGAAAAAGACAGATGCAAGTATTATAGGTCATGACCCCATGCGTAACTTTCGTTCCACTGAATTTACTTTAGTTTGCTCAAACAAACTTTATACATTCTATTATATGAATTCAGTCTTATATACAAATTTGATTTAATCTTGTTGTGCACCCCATATTACTAGCCTAGATGGCACAAGACAACAACAACAATATTTAATCTTGATGTTTTAAATCCATTATGTACCCCAATATTAAATACATCTTGAATTTTCCCCAGGGGCTCAATAAGTTCGGATTTCTTCTTGCATATCAAATCTAATATAACAAATCTTAACTTTTTATGAGAATATTCTTTTAGAAACAATGCACGTGTTACAGGAAGAATGAATCAATATTTTTAGAAAAACAATGAAATCTGAAAAAAATAAAGTTGAATATTTATACTTTAATGTATTACTTAAAATTTAGTTAATCCTCAAATTTTAATGAATCAGATAAAATGGAATATATTTTACTTCAGAAGGATAATACTTATTTTATCTTATTCTCAGTCTTATCTTTTTCTTACCAATTGTTTAAAAAGGGTGAGAAAGGGAAAAAAATTGCTAAAAATATAGATACAAAAATCTAAACAATAATTAGAATCGTAATTTTTCCACTCAAAATTAACAAAATCAATGATAAACATTGAATTTAAAAGAGAAAAAAGGATTTTAATGAATTTCTTTCATATTGATTCATCCATTTCAAATGAATTCATTTGGCGTTTATAAATGAAGCATCTTAATGTATATATTTTTTACATTTTAGTTTAAAAACTCACAAGATTAAATCCAATTTATAAATCTGGATAAAAACATATGGAGTCATTAAGCGGAAAACAAGGATTATTTCGCGAGTAATAAATATTCGATCATTATCATCGTTATTTTTTTATGAAAAAAGCGTGAGGATTAGATATGTGAATAAAAATGAATTTTGTTAAGTTTTCTTTATAATAAAGTAACGATAATTGAGGTTTTTTACACATTATCGATAATGAGAGATATTTAAGTATTATATTTGTATTCTGCCTCAAAAAAATGAAAAGACATTTTAATGATCAAAATTAAAAGCTATATTCATTAAATAATTATGTTGGTTTTTTTATTTATAATTACTACATAAAAAATTCATGAGTTTTTTTTAAAATTCTAAAATTAATGACATATGAGTCTAAAATTATTATTTAAAAAAAATCATGAGTTTCTTAAAGATTATTTTATGACAGTTTATTGTTATGTCATGATGTTTACATTTTGCACAGGCAATATTTAAAATATTTAATATGAAAAAAATTTCATAAATAAAATTGAAAGCATAGAATAATGGAATATGACAGCTTCTTTGCTGTCGCGATATATAAAGTTTTAAGTTTAATTTGAAAACAAAAACTAAGTGGCAAATTAATCTAAAGAAGTTTAGCTAACATTGTTAAACTTAGATTAACATAATAATTAACAAGATATAGTTAATTAGAATTCTAAGCTTACTTTATGATAATAAACACCTTCATAATGAAAATGTTTTGAAATTTTTTCCAAGAATAATATTTACACTAAAAATTCAACTTACAATTTATCTTCTTTTTGCTACTGTAGCACAAAAAAAGAAATTTGAATTAATAATCAAACAAAACTACAACTGCCAAAAAGCTGTGACAATCTTATACCAATTATTCTCTAAATAAAAGTAAATTGTGAGAATCAGATTGTATTTAACAAAAAAAATGGATTTTTATATGCATTCATTACGGTATAGGCTGATCGAAATTAAGCAAGATATGTTCTGTCTCTATAGAAAGAGTGATTGAGAGAAAAGGAATTTTATTTAAATAAAGAGCATTAAATTATTTTTCAAGAACGTTATTTTCACTTATAAGTAAAAAAATTGTCTGTATACTTATAGGAGAAAATTATTCTACGCTGCACATAATATTTATATTTTAAATTTATATTTTAAAAGAACCTTATAATAACTGTTAATTTAATAGTAAATAGGAGTAATGTATTAAAATAATACATGAAAATTGAATATTGATAAACGCAATATTAAAAAGGCCAACATTTAAGAAATTTTTGAAACCACATAGGAAAAGAAGGGAAAAAGAACATAGAATAAGATTTGGAGCATTCACGAGTTTAATTTTAATTAAAAATAGAGTTAAATAAAAAAGAATTGACACGACATGCTTTTCAAGCATTTGTTTTAAAATTTTATTTGATGCACAATTGGTTCATTAACATATTGCAAATCTATATTTTCTAAGTCAGTTAAATATTTTTTAATTTCTCATAGGGTTATTGCCAATTGTGTTACAGAATCACAAAACGTTCCAAGCAGTTTTTGCAATTTGGACTTATCTCTTTACTTCACCAACGGTAGTTTAATGGTTTGAATTATTGAAGACTCCTTAACAAGAATTTACCTATATGAAGGCGTGTTTATAAAGTGTATAGTTAAATTGAAGTTGATATTAAATACACGTTGTTTTATTTAATAATGGCTGGGTTCATTGTTTTACGGTAATTTTTTCACGAGACTATCAATTAAAAATTTTCCTTTCGCATACGGGGACTTTAAATTAAAATAGACTCCAAATCATTACAAATAAAAAAAATCAATATCAAATAATAATAATACTTTAATACCATAATATTTCTATAAATTAATAAAATTTTATGGAGACTGGTAAAAAAGAATTAAAAGACATATTGATGATTGAGAGAGAGAGAGAGAGAGAGAAAATTAAAAGATATAGATAAAGATATAATTAAAAGATATTGATGTATAGAAAAGTTTAGCTTGAGTTTAAACTTTACTAAATTTTGTGATAAGTATGGGGAAAATTAGTTTCAATTATTTAAACTAATTTGCTGAATATGAATAAACCGGTATCATTAATTTAGACAGATTGGAAAACATGAATAGGTTAAATTTGCAACTTAAAAATTCATTATCAAGTTGTAATGGCAAAATGTGGGCAATAAATCTTGAAATATATTGCACCAATTGTAAAAATTGAAATTTTTAGAATTAACTACTGAAGATCCATTTCTCTCTCTTCCCCATATCAAAGGAATGAAGCTCTTAATAAGTCAAAACTAATTATGTTCAAAGTAAGGTTCATTATTAAATTCAATTATAATTTATATTTCAGTTTCTTAATAATTTAATAACCAATTCCATTTTCATACTTTTAGCTCATTTTTATGAATTAAAATAATAAAACCTTTTCTAAGCTTACTATATTTAGTATTTAGTTTAATTTGCTAAAATTACTTCATATTCACGATAAAAAATGTTGCATTATTACAATTTCTTTTAGAAAAAGAGTAGTATTTATTTTACTTTAATTGCTCACAAGAACAACGAATATTTTTCTGTAGATTCAATCCCTTCCATAATGGGCTCACAATTAATTTGCCTAGCTCAAAAATTTTCAATTAGAAATGCTGAATATTTTTTATCTGATTAAAATTTACATTTGATTATATTTATTATTTTCATTTGAAATTTTTAAATTAATTAGATAATCTAATAACGAATTCTGTGAACTATTATTAATATGAAACACAGCAATATTTTTAAATCTAGATAGATAACTGTTACAGAGAGAGACAGGTTAAAGAAGTTAAACATTAATATTATTTCATTACTGAATCATTGTGAGAAATATTAGATATATGAGCAAATGTGTATTTTTTCAAATCATATTTTTAAATTACTTTTGAAGACAAACTATTAATTAATGAAAAGCATTTAAAATTTTAAGAATTCGTTTCCCACGTTGCTTTCATCCTGCTATATTAAATTATTATGTTCTAAATGTAACTATTAAATTCTGCTTTAGAGGCCTAACAAGAAATCCAAACTAGTTTTATTGAAAAAATACTGAGTTAAAAATAGTACTACATGAAAGAACATCGTCTAGACATTATCACTTTGCAAGACAAGTCATTAAATAACATGAAAGGTAATTCGGTTTGGACCTTTTAGTATCAAGTTAAGGCGAATAATTGATTTCATATGTTTTAGGTTTATAAAATCTTCTTTACATTTTAGAAATCATAGACTGTTTTCCATTTTGTAATTTCTTTATTCGTTTTAAAATGCAAATATCCAGAAAAATCGAAATATTTGTGCAAACATTATTCCTTCAAAATTACTCAAAATGATTCTTAAAGAACATCTTTCAGATTCTAAAAAGTAATAGCTTTTTAAGCATATATTATTAAAAAACATAATCTTTTTCCATGGGTATTCGTTATGTTAAATTAGTTTCATTATTATTTTATCAATTATTAATCAATTATTTTATCATAACAAATTTTACTTCACATATTTATATTGGAGCAGGCATTGTCTACGGCATCTCCATTAAAAGGTGGACTATAAAATTCTAGAATTATTCATATTTATTATGCTGTGAACTTTTATTACTTAGTCATTTAAGTGTTGCGAACTCGTATATAAATTTCTTATTCAATTTCAACAATTTCTTCAGCGAAATGTTGAAAAAAGGATAAGAAATGTAAAAGGCAAAATTATAATAAAATTATTTGCAGAGAAATATGTATAAATACTCGCAATATTAAAAGTCTTCAGAGAATATTCAGAAAGTTTAAAATGCTTATGAATTTTGATATTTTTAAATATCATAGTTATTTTTAATGTTTTATGGAAATACTCATTGTTTTTATATTATTTTTCTACAATTGTAGTATAACATCATTTATTATTTTTTTGTCTTGAAATTTAGATCCAAGAAAATTAATAACATAAAATATGTATTAAATAGTCGCATATATGAAGTAAAATTAACAATGTATAGTATTAAATAGAATGTTAATAGAAATAAATGGAATTTTACTTGAAATGTTTCTTTTATTTTTCAGTTGAAATAGTAGTGAAATATTTTAATATCACATTTTTGGCAAAATAAATTTAATTATGGATGGTTTTAAGAAATTAGAACTTGAAAAATAATTGATTTCTCATTTCTATCCTATTGGTGAAATCAAATATAAAATCACAATGGAGTAATGAAAAGTCAGAATCACATTAAAAGTCTTGCATTATTACAGGAACTATCATTTAAAGTTTTGTTTATTTTCGATAAGAAATATATCTATTAGCTATAGAGCGTGTTCAATAAATTCCTCTAAACTTCTTAATTTCGTAATGCCGTCAGTTACCAATGAAAAATACATCCAGCAATAAAAAAGTAGCTGTTCGCTATGAAAAAAGTATTTACTTTTAAGAGTACTTTTGAGTTTTAATGATGAAGTTTGTGTTGGAAGTCAATGGTCCTGTCTTGAAATGTAAACTATGATTCTATAAAAAATTATAAAAATTAATTAAAACTTCAGATTAGTTGTAATTTATGACTAAAGAAATCTCGGGCTTATAGATGTAAAGAAAAAAACACAGTGTGCAAAATTGGGACTGGTTTTTGCACGAATTTCGATATTTTAATGCCTTGGAACACACGTGAAAGGTAATAATTCCTCATCGATAAATCATTCGTAAGTATCTTTAATCACATGACTTCAAAGTGTAGACTTATACGACACCTTTGACCATCTTATCGGATCTTCGAAACCATATAACAAATGCTTAATTAGCCTGTCTTCTGATATGCTAGGAAATATGCAGCAAGATTCATTCCAGAACTGAATATCAATGATAAATTTATCTTGTTGGAAATTATTTACTCTTTTCAATGATTCACATTACTTTTCCATAATAGAAAGTACATCACATTTCTTTTTTATCTTGAATGCCAGGGAATAATTAACATACTATCATTTTTATAAATTTATGCATAATTTTTCTGGTGTCTTAAAAAACCATGAAAAATAAGTATGGTTATTTTTGCAAACATCTGCTACAAAATTTATAAACTTTTTCTGTACTATCTAACAAACACTGTTGCTGCTTTATTCCTTGCTTCGGTTTAATTGTTGGGAAAGGACTTATTTCCAACTAATAATATAAGATAGTAAATTATAAAATCAATTTACATAGAATTTATTACTGGAATGAGAACATCAATTTGTTAATAATTACTAGTTGCTTTTTCATACATAAATTGTTTATTGTTTAGTTGTTTAATTTTCTAGACTATGATATTTTTACATAAATAAAAAATAATATGCTTACATCAATAGTTAAAAATATTAAAGCAAACATATTTTTTTACAGAAAACTAAATTAAATAAATTATTAAAAATATGGAGGAACAATAAATAAATAAATAATTAAATAACTCACTTCAGAAAGTGTTGATGTAAATAAATCCTCTTTATTATTTACTCTTTATCACGTTAAGCGCTTCAAGCTATTTGAAGTGAAATTAATACACTTTCAAAAGGAGAAAATATAGAAGAATTGCTTGCAAGAGAATTGAGGTCCCTTAATCCCATAAAAGCCATAATCATGCCTCAATTTCAGGAATCGTGAATAGAATAATCAAAGTAATCTTTGAATAGGAGGAGACAATTCACGAGGCTGTTCTTGTGATATTATTCATGCTATTATGAACATAAGTCAGATGGAATTTCGTAGATATCATCAACTGCAGATGAAGATGCGCTAGATTATGATCAGAAAGAAAAACGAGAATATTTTTGTCCTTTTCTGTCCTGCTATTTTGTGGACATCATTAATAAAGTGTGAATGTTTATTTTGTTATGGGATGAATTGTCATATTATTATCTAAATATTTCTCATTACAGATATCGGAATATTTGAATGTTGGCAATAAATGATGGTTTAAATATGAATGTAATTTTGTTTCATTGATAACAGATTTCTAAGAGGAAATTTAATGGAATCGATTTTCAATTCTCATACCAAGAAGTTATAAACTCAAGCAAATTTAGTACATTTGGAAACAAAGTAAGGTAGTTTGACATAAAAGTCGGCAGTATTTTTATTTATTTTCAGGAATGTAATTGCCATTTATACAAAATGGAAAATTCTGACATATTAGATTAGGGACATATTGTTGAAGTCAATTTTTAAAAGATTTCAAAAAATTCTGCTTACTATCTTACTTTAGGAAGGAAAATATATGATGCTTTGAATTAATATTGCTATATTACAGTTAAATTGCCCAAATTTTATTTCTTGCCTATGATGAATGTAATAAAATGTAAAAGAGCCTTGTACATTTGTCGTTAGAATAAAGTTAGCACCTAAATAAAGAGTAAAAAAGAAAGAGATGTCATTGTTTAATTTTAAGGCCTCGTTCACACTAAACGACTTTTATCGCACGATAAAAAGTCGTCCGATATTTTATCGTGAGAAGTTATTAAAAAACCACACAACAGACTGCTCTCCTTTACACTGAGAAACGATATTTGTCGGGGACCAGTCTACTGTGTGATTTTTTAATATTTTCTCGCAATAAATATCGGACGACTTTTTATTGTACTTTATCGTACAAGTCGTCTAGTGTGAAAGAGGCCTAATACTAATTAACTCCAATTTAAACATAATTCCGATTTTCGTTTAAGAGTACAATTTTGCTATATTATTTGATATCATCTGCAGTCAAACATTCGCGTGATTTTTTAACTTCTTTTTCAGCCACAAGTACTCTTTATAGGCACAAGGTTGTTACAGATATTTGAAATTAATTATGTTTTTGTCTTTATTTTCTTAATCAATAAAAAAATCATTGAATAGTATTAGTTTCGCAAAAATTATGAAAAAGTTTCTAATTTGAATTGAATACAGAAATTCGGAAGAATAAAAAATTTATTTATTGCTGAAATTTTTCATTAATTTCAACTTAGGTAAGTATCAATAAATATTAATTCACCCAATGTAAAGACCAGTTTTAATTGAGTTCCAATTATAAATATTGTAGTTTCCTTAAAATCTCAAAACAATCAAACAATGAGAACTTACAAAACAAGTAAGAACTGTCTGGAGGATGAAGGAATCACCCCGCAACACGTTTTTAACAGCCCAGCCATCACAAGAAGTTTACCGGTCATTGATGAATTTAACTTTCGAAGAAATTTCTATAATGTCAAAATTTTACACATTGACCAGGTCGTGATTTTAACTCATGGAATAATATAACGCAACTTCACAGAATTGGACACGAAACCAACCAATCAAACAATTTTACCAAAGAACTATTAAAAGAAGAAAATTTTAGGGACAAAATATCAACAACATTGACTATATTGTAAGAATTATCAAGAAAGTAGGAAATAATGTATTTAATATTGTAATGTCAAATAGCATAGAAAATCCTATAGGTCAATAAAAAGTTGCACGAAAATAAATTCCTAAATTTTATGTAAAAAGTAAAAAAAAATTAACACAAAACATTTCATGGAATATAAGAAATTTTTCTCTTTAAACATGTGAAATCTGAATATATATATATATATATATATATATATATATATATATATATATATATATATATATATATATATATATATATATATATATATATATAAATTATTTTAGTCAATAATTCTTTTATTATATTTAATTATTTTACTATACTATTTCTTCTATTATAACTATTCCTTATGTATCAACATGTTTTATATATACGAGTAGTATTTTATAATTTATCATCTAAAACTTTATTTACATAAAAAAGTACATGAAACCAATAAAAAAGCTGTTTAAAAAATGAAATGAATTTATAAAGAGAAAACTATAAATGCAGTATTCTTGAATATTTTCCAACAAAACAAAAAGAAAAAATAAAAATAAATAAATAAAATTTGTAAAAATAAAGATAAACTTAAATACTTTGCATTATATGCTAAGTATTTAAGTTAATATCTCCTACATTCACAGCCAAATACATTGTTTAAGCACCAATAACATTTGTAATTTTCATGATCCTCAAGTTTATTGGAATCCAAAAATTGTAAAAAAATTTTGCCTTTAGTTATAAAGACGATCAGTAAATTATGAAAGCGAAAAGTACTCGTACTCTCTGTAATGTTATTCTCTAAAGCTTCATATTTTCATTTGTACTTCTCAGTATAATGATGAATGTTTATCAAATCATAAGTTCCAATTTTCTTACAAATCATTACGTGGTTCTTTTTTGCAATTCTGTAAAAATTTTTAATTATGTAAAAATTTTACAGTGAATCGTAGAATATGAAGTTAAATGCAACTTCAAAATGCTTGTAATAGAAGCTATTTCAGAATATGGCCAATCAACCGCAAAGAAAATGAAACTTTCCTATGAATTTACAGAATGCCTGTAACGTCTTATCATTGGATAAACCGTTACTAATTGGTCTCCTGGGTGTATTCACAGCGGTCTTGGGCCACATCAATCACTACATTGCAAAAATGGCTTTCAGTGGTATCATTAAACTTTCAAAGAAAAATGTCAAGGAAACTTAAATAAGAATAAAATTTGCAGTATCTCTGAGAGAGACGTTTTAAAAGTGTAATGTAATGTCTATGGATAAAATGTATATGGATAATGCATCCATTTTAAAAAGTTATATATATATATATATATATATATATATATATATATATATATATATATATATATATATATATATATATATATATATATATATATATATATATATATATATATATATATATATATATATATATATATATATATATATATATATATATATATATATATATATATATATATATATATATATATATATATATATATATATACATATATATATATATATATATATATATATATATATATGTGTGTGTGTGTGTGTGTGTGTGTGTGAAGAATAATTAAATATAATAAATTACTTTTGTCAAAATTGCATTCCTGAGTTCTTTTTTTAATAAAAATTCTCTTTTGAAAGGTAATCGTGATAATTTTGTATATATCATATATATATTTATATTCTTCAAAATGAATATTGTTTCTCTATCAACTTACATTTCATATATTTCTTTAAATTTTTTTGAACTGAAAACTTAAAAGTTTATTTGTTTTGGTAAGTAACCCAAAAAATACTAAGAAACTTCTTTTTCTTAACTTAAATGATAACATGCATATA
The DNA here is from genome assembly GCA_037975125.1 of Latrodectus hesperus. Taxonomy (NCBI): domain Eukaryota; kingdom Metazoa; phylum Arthropoda; class Arachnida; order Araneae; family Theridiidae; genus Latrodectus; species Latrodectus hesperus. The sequence continues at coordinate 109,169,668 of CM075852.1, read as the reverse complement.
AGAAATTGTTTTAGCTATCACATCTTAAATTTGAGATCTAAATTTTAGAGGGGATTAATATTGTTTTGTAAAAATTAGGGCATTGAGTACATATTTACCCAACATTAAAATAGTAATTTAATTAAAGGAAAGAGTAAACCGTATGAAGTAAATGAGAAGACTAACTAAATATAATAAATTACTTTTATAAAAATTGTGTTCCTGAGTTTTTTTGATAAAAATTCTCTTTTAAAAGATAAATCGGGATCATTTTATATGCTAAAGTATTATAAATGAAGATTTTTATACTGAAAATCAGATTATTCAAGTAGTAGTACTTCTCAACTAAGTATTGATAAAGTTTCTACTTCTGATTAAAAGCAAATTTTCATTTAGAAAGCATCCTCATATATCATATTTACACTGTTATACTTTATTTACCTAGCATAAAAATCTTAGAGCAATTGCTTAAAAACTTAAAACTTTTCAGAATAACATTGTTTCGTATCATTCGACATCAGAAAATAAATGTCATAAAAATGAATTTCAAATAATAAAATGGAAAGTTGTATTGGCCTTGTTTTATATTTATTTTCACTTCTGTACGAGAACATTAACTGTGTTGATAATAAGCAAATTCATTTCAATGATTAAAATTCAATCAAATGATATTCAAGTTTCCTTCGAAAAAAATTTTTTATAAACTATATGCCCTAATTTATTGAATATTTTGTTTCAAATTGAAGTCGAAATGAAATTAATTTGTCTAGTATAAAGTCCGTTGTTCTTCCTACCTTTGATAACATATACTTTCAAATTATGAATCCAAATATCCTAATGTTTTAATTTTTTTATTTATAATGAAACAAATTGCACACCATTTCAATTTTTCTTTCTGATTTGAAAAAGAAACTGAATGATGACAAAAGTAATGAGGTTTGTTTCATAATTGTTCAGAAGCTCAATGAAACAAATCTTGATTCATGTTCCTTTCAAAGTTCATTTCAATACCCTCATCAATGAAAATGAAACCGCCAATTTTCGAGAAATTTCATTTGAAATAAATCTAGGATTTTAAGGGAAAATATTTCTTTTGGAAATGATAAAATTCACTACTTTTACCATTTGAATACATTATTTTGTAGCATTGTAATCTTGTTTTAAGGAATTTGGTTTCCTCATCCAAACAGAAAATATTAAAATAGCATCATGCATTTTTACAAATCAGATTTGCTTTCAAATTTATATTATGGCATGAAATTTTTGTTTGCTTATGCATGATTTAAGTTGTAGTACTTTAATTATTTTCTTGATGTCTGAGGATAATATATGTATGTTGTTTGCTATTGTCTAGACTGATTATTATAATGTATATCTAATCATTTCAAGGTCTTATTATATTCGTTTATTTTCTAGAAAAAGTATTTCCTAAATATACATTTTGTTTTAAACCTATCTTAAATACGAAAAGCAAATTTTTATCCCACAATAAGCACTTTACTTGCATAAGTATTTCGCAAACTTTTATTTTTTCTGTAAGTGATGAAAGCATCTCGCAAGCAGATTCTAACTAAACTAAGCTGATTTATTTTGTCAATAAAAGAATATAAGTTTTGTTCAGTTTAGTATGAAATAAAGTCTTATTGAAACTCTCTCGTGACTATGAAACTTGAGAGAAATGGGAATCTTGAAATAAAATAAATAAGAACATTAGCTGAAAATATTAATTATATACTAAAAAAATATTATTTTTAAATATCACATTCTTGGAATCTAAGCGAAAAAAATTCATGCTTTTTCCAGATATGTTAACGGAATGGTGTGTATTTTTTTAATAATGTACATTGTTGTTGTTGTCATGTGCTAGGCTGACAATATGGGGTGCACTGCTCCAATTTTTCAACTGAACCATAATTAGGTGTGGAGTCCGACTTCCTCAGTACACACATGCCATAGGTTCCAGTGTATAGAGTAGTCAACCATTCACAGAAGGAAATGACAAAGACAGGATAGATAGAGAGAGAATGTACATTCATGCTCGAGGCAAAATTCGAACCCAGGACCTCCCTGTCCGCAGTCAGGCACACTGACCACTAGACAATTTGGGCGGCAATAATGTACATTGATTATTAAGTATAAGCCTTTGTCATTTCGAAACTTAATTCACGCTTAATGAAGAAGAACGCATTCTTATAGGAAAAATAGATATTTATATAGTGAAAAAGATATTCCTATTTCAATATCTTTAATGAAATGCATGATTTTGTATTCTTCTATAGAAGAAACATCAAATACAGATAACATCAAACTATTTTACCAAGAAGTTTCATAACAAAAATTAATGATAATAATCTTCATGGTTATTATTTAATGCTTCTTTTATCAACATGTCAAATATTTTAGGTATAATTTATATTTTATTAATAAAATTAATCAGCTGAACTGTCATTAAAGTAATTATTAAGAGAAAATGTAAACTTCAGATTTTGTAACATTTTACTTTCATTTGAATGCAACTATCTTCAAATGCAGGTATACATATTTCATTTGTGATATTCATATTTCAATTGATTACTTTGAAATTGAGTCCTTGCAGAAGTTAATGCTAAATAATGGATGTTTGTGCATCAAGAGAAATGGACCATCAATGTTTCCAATGATAGTAAATAAATATTTACTCAGAAAAATTAATGTAAATTAGGAAGTTAATATTTAAGAATTTATTTTTGATTGAATGGTTACAAAAATAATGTAAATTATTATGTTTTAAGGAAATAATCTTAGATAATTTTTAATATGTTTGTAAGAATGAATACTCAGTTCATCTTTACACACCAGCTCAAGACTGAAAACTTGTAATCATTCTTACATAACATTCAAATAGATACAACAAATACGAATGTTAAGTAAAATCTTCATGAATAATTCGAGCAACATTTTTAAGGAAATTTAATTCACGTGTCATCTAAGTCTTCTTTTCATTTACATAGCAAAAGTGTTTTATTTTGTCTCCCACAATTTTTACAAAATCAAATGAAATGATGAATAAAAAAAAGAATTTTTCACACTAAACAATGCGATGGTATCTTTCAAATCAAATATTAGTTTCCGCGAAATACTCCTATAAAAATGTGCTACTGATTAATTGGATATCTTTTTCCTTATGTTTCCATCCCAATTTTTTAAAAGTTGCTTTGCTAGGTAACGATTAATTGATGAGGATTTAAGTGAAATATGTAATTTTATCTTCTTTTAATATCCCATGAAATAAAGTATATGTATGACAATGGAGTTCTCACTTTATACATATACAATACATTCTCACGAATTCCTGAATTCTTGTTTCTGTGTCATATATTATTTTTTTTCGTCCAAAAATTAAAACTCAATTGAATTTTAGTTTTTGAAGAGAAAAATAATTTTATCATTAAATTAATTGTAGTTTCCGCTTTACAAAATGTAAATTTTGCTGAAAAGTAAAATATTTTTTTATTATTAATAAAATATTTTACTTAAAAATCTGCTCTTAATAGAGCCTAACAAGAATGAATTGCTACATAAGCAATATTTTCAAAGTTTTTAAGAAAATGCTGTGGATTATGACTTGAAAATTGCAGCATTATGACTGTTTAGAAAATTAGAAGAATTTCCAATTTACATTTTATAAATGTTGTACATTTAGGAAGTATATCAGGGACTTCTTTACATCAAACAGTTATAATTTTCAACAGGAAGACAAATTTACATTTACAGCATCAATTTTTAACTAGAACTAATAATGAATTTTCCAGAAATCCTTAGAAATGCATCCAATTAAGATGTGATTCCCTTGATATTGCGGAGAGAAATGGTTAGTGAAAAGCGAAATACCTAGAGTATTTGCAATATCGATAATATTTTGATATGCGTCAATGACTTTTCCTTCAAGATTGAAACCATTGAGGTATATTAATTGGAAACGGTAATGTAGCAGAACAAGATGTATATTTTGCCTAAGTGCTTTCTAGTTAAAGCTTTTCTTTTATCATGACTGAAACGATCCTAAATGGGGCATTTTAACTATTGAAAAATGTAACGCAATAGTTTTGACAGTTAAATTGAACACTTAAAACTTAATTTTATTAGTTGTACAGTTATTTTTTACATCATTATTACATTATAATATATATAACCAGGTTTGTTTGTCGCTCAATGGTCATTTTTTGCACACGAGGGCTAATTAGACCGAGACTTACGGTTTAAAGTGGATTCCGAACCACTACAAACATCCATGCCGAAGGTGGGATTCGAACCCACGAATATATATAACCAAAGAAGAGTAATTGCGCAATGTTTAAAATAATTTTTGAATATTTACATTAAGTTCATAAATTTACTTAAGTTTCTAAAATGTTATAAAAGTTAGAATTCTAAATAATTTAGTTCAAATATCAGAGAAATTTATTACAAAGGATTTACTTTATATTAAATTAGGTAAATTAATTAGCAGAATTTGTAAAGTCTGAATGATAATAACAAAGAATTAAATTAGCGCAGTTATAAAATTTTTTAAAATGATATATTAAGAAAGTAATAGAAATCTTAATTTTTTAAAGACATTGGAATTTATATTTTAATGATAAATGACTGTTATAAATGTGGCCTGTAATTAAAATTTTGGAATTGTAAATTTTTAAATTTCATTATTTAACATTTTGTGGAACTATATTGGATGTCTGGAAATTTGTCATTTTTAAATTCAAGCTAAGCCCACGTAAATACAAAACTAAGAATTTCTTAAAATATTTATTATTGCTTTATTTTTTCAATTTATTAATATATCCTGATTTGAAAATATAACATGATTATAAATGTAATAGTAAGTATTCAGTTAAGCATGTTAGTTGCTTCGAATTACTAATTTAGAATATTGGAAAACCTAAGCAGAAAATAGTGCAACGGTTTCATCTGCAGTCGAGAATATATTTTTTGATCAGTAGAATGATTGAGGTTAAAATTCTTTTGAATTAAAATTTGTTCGTAAAACTTATTTCAAGAGAGATATTTTGTTAAAATTAAAGGAAAATTTGAAATAGATAGCAAATATAGAGAATACATGCTTAAGCGCTGTATTATGGAGATTTATTTTGAAAGACATAAATTGTTTAATTTAAAAAAAATGATACAATTTTTAGGACGTAGCAATATGTGTTTTCTAGAAAAGTTTCATTAAATTAATGGTAGATAGTCAAAAAATGAGATAATGAGAAAAATAATAAGTTTTATTGAATAAATTATTAGATTAAAAAATGTGTTTGTTCAAAATTATATTTAAAATTTTTGGCGAAAATTTAATGCAGCAATCAGCGATTGAATTAAGTTGAATTTAAATGGAATGAATTAATTATGTTTTATTTTAATCACACTTACAAATTTCTCTATATTTTTGCCACATTAAACATGAGTAACATGTTATGTATTTGGATATGAATTAATCCTCTGAGAACACTCTGAGAATACTCTTATATACTGATCAATATGCATTAACAGATATTTCCCTGGAAATTTAAATTTAAATCAAAGAAATAATATTAAAACTAACTGTCGTGTCGTCTTATAAGTATACTTTTATATTTAAAATATTTTATTTTATTTGTGCTAATTCTATAAAATTGCAAAACTTTAATTTAAAAATTTCATACTAAATTTACTAAATTATGAACAAATAACTATGTATTTCTGAACTTATCGTAATTTAAATCTGAAAAAGCAAAAAATTAACATAAGAACTAATTAAATATAAGTATTTAGATGTGGTATTTGAGTTTTTATATGTATGTGTTGGACTTGTACTACGCTAAAGAATAGTTTTTTGATTATTATCGAGTCACTTTGAAAGAATATTTTAAATTATATCGTATTTTTAGTATTTTTTCTTGAAAAGAGGTTATGTTTAAACTTAATTGTATTTAAACACTACTATTCTACAACTTGATTAATTAATTAATTATTTTAATACATTTTATGATAACCATTTTTTGAGAAGAAGCAATTAAAGTTTGAATTACAGATTAAAGATGACACCAAAGGATTATAAACACCCATGCTAAAAATTACATAGATAGAATAAGTTAATACCATTAACTATTAACAATCATATCTGAAATTTACATAGCTAAAAATGTTTTTAAATCATAAAAGTTAGAAATCATTGTTTTTCACTTTTGCATATTTTATTTTACTGTATTCATAAAAAGTACTATTCCCTCTATTAACTGCTCCCTCTATCTATATCTATCCACTCACACACGCACACGTATATATATATATATATATATATATATATATATATATATATATATATATATATATATATATATATATATATATATATATAAATATATATATATATATATATACATATATATATATATATATATATATATATATATATATATATATATATATATATATATATATATATATATATATATATATATATATATATATATATATATTCTTTTTTACTTATAAAGTAATGCTAAAGCAATTTATATTTTACACAAATTAGTTTTTACATACTTCACTCAAGGGAATGCATTTGATACATTCGATGTAAATCTTTAAAAAGTTCCTATAATTTTCTCAATCACTAAGGGAATATTGATTACTTCGAAAAGTTTCAAAATCTCTTAAAGTTCGAGAAAAGGCCTGCTGTTCCTGTAGTTTGATGCTAAGTCAAACTGACAACAAACAGTTTAAAAACAAAACCTTCATTTTGCTATTTATATTGCTTTATTTTGAACGACTTCATTTTTCATAAGGATTCTTTCTGTCAGAGAAAATTGAAGTTGAAATTGCTGAAATGAGTTTCATTATTTTCAAATGGTGTTTTCTTCAACCGTAATAAATTCTGGTTTTGTTAACGACTTTTGCGCAAAATGCTTATTGATTTTAATATTCTTTTTTCGTATACTAACATATTCTTTATTAATGAAAGAGATTCTGAATTTTATTCCGCAATTATTGAAATCGCCTAGAGAAATGAATATATGTTTTCGTAATATTCATTTTTGCTCGTATAACAGTAAATATATGTCAAAAGAAACGAAATGATATTTGCGAATGTTTCGAAAATAAATTTTCTCGAGAAGTTCTTAGTAAATTGTTATTTGTTTCCAGTCGTTAATTGCTGTTTTCCATTTATATTACTAGTTTTAAATGCCTAGTTTTGACTGTAGTTCCCATTGTTTGATTAATATATTACACTGGAAGTGAAACAAAGCTTTAGTATTTTTAAAGCAAAGATATTCATGTTAGCAAAAAATTTAATATATTTTTAAAAAGCCAGAATTTTTAATATACTTCTTAACTTAGTTAATATACATCTTAAGTTACTTGAGCTAATGTATTAAATAAGTTAGCAAATCTTTTCAAAGCTATAATTATTTTTGTTAGGCAGAAAGAAAGAGAGAGAGAGAGAGAAATCACAAAACTCTTTAATCAAACATGGAGGTTTAAATAATTTTGTGTGCACGGAACTATCTCTTAATATATAATATAATCCAGTAATTAATTCAATAGATATTTAATTAATATTTAATCCAATTGATATTTTAAGGTAATGATAAGTTCTTTTCTTCTGATTATAATTTTTTGGAATTTTGCTCTTCTGATAAAATGTAAATAAAACTCATGATTGAATTAATTTAAATTTTTTGAGATCATAATTTTTTATATAACAACAAGTAAATAATGATAATCACTTTGTAAAATTATTTTCGAAGCAAATGACTTCTGAATAATGTTATTGAGCATTTACTTTCTTCAATGAAAGTACGCAATGTGAGAAATTTCAACAAAATGTTTGGCACTTATCGAAAAATAATATCCAAATAATAAAGAGGATTTCTGTACATTTGTTATTTAAGAATTTAAATGGAATTACATTTGTGTCATCAATGTAAAAAATTATAAGAAAAATTTGTTCTTTATAAAGATTAATAAATTCGATTATTTATAATAAAATAAAATAATTAACAAGTAACCTTAATATTTTTATATTATTCATATCAGTTCATATAGATTTTGTTAATTATTCATGCCATTCAGTAGTAAATGTTCATTTAAATAAGTCACGTTAATTGGTGCAAAATATATACAAGCTTTCTATTTGAGCATGTTAATATATTGCAGCAAAAATTATTCCTCTGGAGCAAGGACTTCGTGGCTCAGTTGGGAAAGTAGCGGACTCGTGAGCCAGAGGTTGCGGGTTCAAAAGCAAGCGAGGCAAGTTACCTGAAAATTTATTTCTGTTTGATTTGTTAATTTAAGTTAATTATGCAAATTTATGTAAATTTTAGTTCGCAATTTTCAGCGGGCCTTCCAAGTCTGGAAGGTTCCAAAACTGTATGTAAGTGTAGCAACTGCTTGAAAATAATAATAAAATCTTGATTTAATCTTGAGCTCTTTCGTTTCCATTGGCTTTACTACGTTCACTTCATCTACGCGACAGATTGGTGGAGGCGCCGAGTACTACAACGGAAGAGTTACGCCAAAGTCGACGAATTAGAGGTCTCGCTCCTGAATTTGGTCTCCTACCGGATTCGGCAAGACAAGTAAGGATGATGGCTAAAGGAGGGGAAAACGATCAGAAGCTCTCAACGGGGGCCAGCTCTGATCCAAGTAACATAGCACCATTTCCAATTTTGACCTACCAACTACCCAGAAGCCCATGTATAGTCTCTGGGGACAACCAAGAAGACGCTAACCGGTGGCTCAAGGATTTTGATCGAATAGCGAATTATAATCGCTGGGACGACCAAATGTGTCTAGCAAATGTCAGCTTTTATCTCACCGGAACAGCTCGTCAATGGTTCGATAACAATGAAGACACCTTCACTGAGTGGACTGTCTTTCAGAATTCCCTGAAAAATACCTTTTGCCATGCAGCTGATATAAAACACCAAGCTGACAGACTTTTACTCACCCGTGCACCACAAATTGATGATACATCTGAATCTTACATTCAAGATGTACTTTCCCTGTGCCGAAAAGTTAATCTCTCTATGTCTAAAGACGAGAAAGTGGCTCATCTCCTGAAGGTTATTGCAGAAGACCTTTACCAGATTTTGTCATCTTAGGAATATGAGACCACCGACTCTCTTGTAAAACGATGCCGTCATATAGAGAGCCTTCAACGAAAACGTATCGTTCGACCACGATTTCAGAGGCTACCTAATGTTTCCACGGTGTCGGCCGAAACAGGTTCCTTTGATCTCAGGTCATTAGTAAGTGCAATTATCAGAGAAGAGCTTCAAAACATCATGCCTGAAATACAGGTCTACAAAAACAATGAAGCTGGGCCACCACGTGACATTGCCTCTGTGATGCAGGAAGAAGTCATGGAGGTTTTAGCACCACTTACAGCCTCAAGGAGAGACAAAACCACTCCTCAACGTTCGGTTCCAACCAGGCCGCAGCCAAGGCATGAAACCACTAACAGATCCACTCCTCAACGCAGAACAGACTTGTGGAGAACTGACAATAATGTGCCCCTCTGCTACCATTGTGGGAGACCAGGGCATGTGCTAAGGTACTGTTGGGAAAGACGCCGAATATTTGAAAATGCACGAGCGAGTAGGAATATCAACCCTCGACGAGATATGTACACCGACCCTTTTGGTAACTTCGATGATGATAATCCCCAGCCTACTTCTTCCAGAATTAGGAGCAGTTTACCTTACCCAAGACATTCCCTCAACCACCGAGAGTCGCAGTCACCAGTACGCCGTTCCATTCTTTCTCCATGCCTACTCAGTGAGGAAAACTAACTTGGGCGATCTGCGCAGGAGGTAAGGCCGCAGTGGAAGAAAGTCCTCCGATGTACACCACACCCAAGTTAAAAGAGAACACCACCTATATCACCACGAATGGACAGTGTATAAAAGCCCTCGTTGATTCTGATGCCGATTATTCTGTCATATCTGAAGAATTACAGCGACAATTAAATACTCCTATGTTTATTGAAAACGGACCTATATTGAAAACTGCTTCCAGTAAAACTGAAGCCGCCTCTGGACGCTGTGTATTAAAAATGGACATGAACGGGACTGTGAAGCCGTTTGAATTTCTCGTTTTTCCGCAGTGGAGTCATGAAATGATACTTGGCTGGGACTTTTTCCGTGCCACCGATGCCATTATCGATTGTGTAAATCAAGAGCTCCAACTTTCCGAAATCCTTCCTTGCCACTCAGTCTCAAATGAATCAAATTGGTCCTTAAGTGCCGCATCGGATTACTTAATTGAAGCTAACTCAACAAGACAAATATCTGCTTTGAATTCAACAGTGCAGGAAGCAAATGCAGCTATGATTGTTTGTAGTAAAGTTCTAAGGTACGAAAAAGAGTTATCTGTACCGGCTTCAATTGTTGGCATTGAGAAGGGCTAATGTAAAGTGTGGGTAACGAACTTTTCCCGACGAACCCAACTGATACCGAAAGGGATGAATATAGGCTTTTTCACGACAATAGCAAATAGCGTTATCTGCTCCCTAAGTGACAAACTACAAGAAACTTCCGACGGACACCAGTCCAGAAAAAGGGTAACTCGAGAACAATTAAAAGAAATTCTCGATTCTGATCTAACCAATGCTGAGGAAGACGAGCTATTGAACCTACTAGAAGAATTTAGTGATATTTTTGATTTTAAGCAAAATTTTAGGAAATCTCGATTTAGTTCAGTGAGGCACAAAATCGATACAGATGGCAACGCACCAATCAAGCAAAGACCATACCGTGTATCAACCATCGAAAGACGCGTGATTGCTGAAAAAGTGCAGCGAATGCTAAGAGAAGACGTGATACAGCCTTCAAATAGCTCATGGTCATCTCCAGTTGTGCTTGTGAAGAAGAAAAATGAGGAATGGCGTTTCTGTATCGATTATAGAAGATTGAACAAAATAACCAGAAAGGATGTATATCCATTACCTCGCGTCGATGATGCCCTGAACTGTCTATCTGGTTCGAAAATTTTCTCTATGATGGATCTAAAGTCAGGCTACTGGCAAATAGAAGTTGACGACAAAGACAGAGAAAAGACAGCCTTCGTGACATCAGATGGACTTTATGAATTTAAAGTTATGCCGTTTGGGCTATGTAATGACCCCGCTATGATGGACACAGTACTAAGAGGCCTAAAGTGGAATATTTGTAACTGTTATCTAGACGATATCGATATCATTGTGTATGCACCAAACTTTGGAGAACATCATATACGCTTGAGGAAAATTCTGAAATGCATTCAAAAAGTGGGGTTAACGCTAAATTCCAACAAATGTTCATTCGGCAAAAAGCAGCTAACTATACTGAGACACCTAGTTGATCAACATGGAATATATCCAGATCCACAGAAAACACAGTGGCTAAAGCAAAGTTCCCTACCCTGGAAAATATCGCCGATGTCCGAAGTCTTCTGGGCCTATGCTCATACTATTGACGATTCATCGAAAAGTTTGCTGAAATAACAAAACCCTTGCATGTCTTATTGAAGAAAGGCGCAACCTTTTCTTGGAAGGCGTCACAGAATGAATCTTTTTCAACTCTTCAAAAATTGCTGACCAGCGGCCATGTACTAGGACATTTCCTTCCAGACGCGGAGACAAGGGTACATTCAGATGCTAGCGGCTATGGCCTCGGCATAGTTCTGGTACAGATCCAGGATAATAAGGAAAGACCAATAGCCTATGCGTCCAGGAAAACTGAAAGAAACTATTCCACAACCAAAAAGGATTGCCTTGCTGTCATCTGGGCTATCAGTAAATTCCGGCCGTATCTCTATGGAAAACCTTTCACAATAGTAACGGATCATCATTCTTTATGTTGGTTGGCGAACGGTAAGGATCCATCGGGAAGACTGGCACGATGGGCTCTCAGGTTACAAGTATACGACATAAATATTACCTACAAGAGCGGCCGTAAACATTCGGATGTGGATTCTCTGTCAAGGAAGCCCCTCATTGAACCAACAATTGAAAGCAATGACGAAATCCCGTCCCTCGCAACAATCGAAGAATACGGAAAAGAACAACAAAAGGATAAACAGTTGAAGACCATCATAGGAATCCTTAAGAAAGGTGAGTCATACCAAAATTATCAAATAAGAAGTGGTGTACTTTAAAAGAAACTATGATCCGATGGATCAGCAGTGGCTCTTGGTGGTACCAAAACAACTTCGTAGTGATGTTCTAAGAAGTCTTTACGATACTCCAACTGCCGGTCATCTTGGTTTCGCCAAAACATACGACCAGATAAGGAGAAAATACTTTTGGCCAGGGCTGTATGGGAGCATACGTCGGTATGTTTCACATTGTCGAGAATGCCAGAGACGGAAATCACCTCCACAACTTCCACCACGGCAGCTTCAACTGATAAAACCCCCTGACATACCTTTTGCCAAAATTGGAGTAGATTTACTTGGACGCTTTCCAGTAACCCGAAATAGCAACCGGTGGATTATTGCTTGCACAGACTATTTGACTAGATTCACAGTCACAAAAGCGATACCAACTACTGAGGCCACCGAAATCGCTAGATTTATAGTTGAAGAAATTGTACTGAAGCCCAAAGAAATGATAAGTGATAGAGGACGTAACTTTCTAGCCAATATTGTTAAAAATGTCAACCAATTATGTCAGACGTCACATCTTCTGACGACCGCCTACCATCCACAGACCAACGGATTGATAGAAAGATTGAACAAAACACTGGCGGACATGCTGTCTATGTACGTAGACGTTGAGCAAAGAAATTGGGATACCCTTTGTGACTTTTGCGTACAATTCAGCAAATCAAGACACCACGGGATTTAGCCCATTCTTTCTCGTTCATGACAGAGATATCCAGACTCCTCTTGACGTAATTTCCCCATCTAATACCGAAACTTCTGACGAAAGTTATGTGCATCATCTGATTAACAAGGCTGAGGATGCTAGACAACTAGTAAAACTCTATATCCACGAAGCGAAAGCTACAGACAAACGTCGATATGACGAGAGGCATCGACCTGTCAGCTACAATATTGGGGATTTAGTATGGGTCTATACCCCGGTACGAAAAGAGGGAGTATCCGAAAAGCTGCTGAGACGTTACTTCGGACCTTATCGAGTAACACGATGACTGTCTGACGTGACATATGCAGTAGAAAGTGTGGAACAAAACAGAGGGCGTCGAAATTCACAAGACGTCGTGCATGTACTAAGGTTAAAACCTTATCTTGATCCAAAAAGACGATTTGATTATGAAGGGATGTCTACTTCCAGGAGACCTGTTACAAGGAGCCAAACCAGATTGCAGTGGGACGCTGCTTCCTCCTAAAGAAGGGGAAATGTAGCGAAAATTATTCCTCTCGATCAAGGACTTCGTGGCTCAGGCGGTAAAGCAGCGGACTCGTAAGCCAGAGGTTGCGGGTTCAAAAAGCAAGCGTGGCAAGTTGCCTTAAAATTTATTTCTGTTTGTTTTGTTAATTTAAGTTAATTATGCAAATTCATGTAAATTTCAGTTCCCAATTTTCTGCGGGCCTTCCAAGTCTGGAAGGTTCCAAAACTGTTTATAAGTAGCACGACTCTGATTGAAAATAATAATAATAATAAAATCTTGATTTAATCTTGAGCGCTTTCGTTTCCATTGGCTTTACTACGTTCACTTCATCTACGCGACAATATCAATAATCAAATTTTAATTCACTTTTACATTAAATAAGCCTGTAGGAAGCAATTTTAAAAACCTATTGAAAATAAATATTATATTAAAGAATTCTAAATTCATTTAATGTAATATATAATAATTTTTTTAGCTTAATAATAGTATCAGCAAAATATAGCTGTCTATCAGATGTGGTAATCTTACATTATTTATCCGTTTGTGGAGGTAAGAATTATCCAACGAAATATTTTTTCTGCATCCAAGGGATACGATCTGTCTCTCGAAATATAAAATGTTCTAACTTCGATTTATTCTGCTACTGGACTAAGAGAGGTAATACTACTCGTTTATGAATTGGTCAAGCAGAAATGTGTTTGAAAGAGTTCCAATTAAATTTCAAGACGATATTTACTTGCTGTCTTTTACTAGCAATATCTTTCTAAAGGAGCAAACTATTGTCGGCATTCTAAGACGCTAAACAATTCTTTTGAGATTTTAGAATTTTTTTCTTTGAAATGTAAAAATGTTAAGCTTTGTTTTCAATTTTACTATCGTCAAAAGATAATTGCTTAGTTAAACTTTTAAGAGTTAAAATTTCTCTTTTTTTAAAATAAATTACTATTATACTACTATATACTTATATACTATGATTTGGCTACAAATTCTTAAGAAACATATTAGCCATAAACAATTGAAAATCTTTTTCATTTCTGATTACTTTTATTTGTTATTTAATAAAAGTAATATATAGAATTGCTATTTAAGGTATTATGTAAGAAAAACATTTGATTAATTATTTTAAAGTTTTTTTTTATGCTTAAAAATAATAATGTAATTTTTGTTATGCTTTTCATTTTCACAATGGGTATAACTCAGTGAGGAAACAAAATTTAATAAAAAATAAATTTTTATCATTATATGTTAACTTTATATTAGTATATTTTGATAACCACTGAAATACCTATGTTTTTTTGTACAAAATGCCTAAAGAAAAGCTTCAAATTAGTCTCAAATAATGTACAGGCACGGTCTTAAATATAATTTTACGTGGAAGAACTGTTTGTCTCCATGATTATTTTATGCAGTATAGTTAAGACAAAAGTTTTTCACATCCATAGCTACCATAAATATGGAGTTGCATATATAATTGCTTGCATTCTCATTTGTGTGTTTTCCGACTGTGAATATCATATTCTCGAGTTTTCGTGGGAAACTTTCTAGGCAAGCAGCACGAAGAAACCCGGGTGAACGGCCTTTTGATTTATTGCGTTAAAGAAGTAATGCGCATCCCCATGAAAACTAATTTGTGTAAGAGAGTTTCCTCTTTTAACTCCAAAAATAACTTTTAGTGCCCTTGCTGTTAAATATTCTTAGTTTCAAATAAGAGAGTAAATTATAAATATTTTCACGGAAAATTATTTAGAGAATTCCATTTGTTCTCTGTAGTAGTAAAGAGAAAAATTTTGAATAAAAATGTTAAATGGAAACAATTGTATTTCTAACACAAAATTTCTTATTAATTATATATTAAGAGCAGAAGTAAGTTGATTTGAGATTAAATATTTATACTATTAAAATTTCGAATTCATGAAATACAAGAATGATTAAGCTACAAGGTTATTTTCTATTAACTCACACAGCACAGAATAGTTAAGCATTTTTAGGATTTTATTTCTTGATCAACATAAAACAACAATTTATATTTTTTATTGCATTTTCATCCTACTGAAGCGTTAGAATATATCCGGAATTGATGGTTAATCTTGCTCAATAATTAATGCGTTTGATTCCCATTTTTATTATGACTAGACATAATCCATTTAAACGGTACATTCCAATTGAACCAAACTTCTTTGCAAAAAAAGGACTAGATTGACAATCAAAACTTTAAAATTTGTAATCCACCGTTTATATTCGTGATATAATAAATGACAGGATTTTTATTTACTACCTAGATGATGATATGTGATAAATAACATGGAAAACAAATAGATTTTTCTGAAGGAATTTTAGTTAATATAATTTTTTTGCATACTTTTTATACATAATTTCAATTAAGTGATATTTTTAAAGCATATGTTTTAGATTTTAGCTATTAATGATATGGGTACATTATTTACCAGGATTTAATTGGTGCATACATTTTATAACATTCATTACTGTAATTGTTATATTCCTTAAAGTGCTTCGAATTTAATTAAACTTTTGAATTAAAATTATTCATTAAAATAGATTTTAAATCTGTGAAAAATTTTTCGCAAATTATAAGTATAACATTTAATAATAATTTTCATAAACTTTTATAATTAGACTCAGTTGTGGTATATTTTATTATAATTAGAGTCGTATTGCTTAATAGTTCTAAGGAGAATTATAATAATCAATTTGTTTATTTTCTTTTTCATATGTATCACAGCCCCCTGCTGATAATGTATTTATTATAAATAAAAATGGTAAGTTTTTATTTGTAAATTTCCAATAAAATATTAATTATGTATACTTCTTAAAGTATACATGATGAAAAGATGATGCAAAATATAAAATATTTGTACTAAATGGCTGATAGTTGAAAAGTTAATAATAGTTTTCTAATGGGGAAAGTTTTCAAAACTTGTACTCAAAATTAGAAGTTTTAGATAATCAAAGATAAAAGATATACTTCTAGGTTGTGATTAAAAATCGTAGACAATCAAGTACTTAAACTGTCAAAAAAGGAATTCAATTAAAATTTAAAATTGAAAGCTTAACTGTATTTTTAAACCATTTTGAATCAGGTGTAAAATGATACCAAAACTTTTTATCACAGGATAAGGAAATTCTTGAAAAGAATCGAAATTATTTCGTGAATTTGTAAACAGAAATTTTTTTTAGATAAACGTGAAGTTCTTTGCTAAGTAAATCAACAATTGCATATATTGTCAAGTTGAAATATTTTTCAGAAACTTACCTGGACGCATCTATGAAGTAAATTATCAATGAAGCGATACTCAAAAGAAACACCAAAACTACCTGAAAGTAAATTTATATTATCATTAATATTTTCAAATCAGCAAAATTATCATTTATATGTTCAAAATGTAAGGAAGAATTAATTTTTTATATGAAAATTAAACTTTAATATGCACCATTTAATTTAATAATATTAATTTCACTAACATATTTCACTATGTGTAGAAAAATAAAAATGTAACTATTTTATAAAATGATTTGAAATTATTGATAGAAATAGATGAGTAAAAATTAAATAAATATTCTAAAATATAAAGTTTAATAAGACAGTTATAATTGTTTTCTTAAACTTCATATTTTGGCATATATAAGTATTTTAATTCCTTTTATTACTAATTGAAATTAATAACCTTAAATATTGGGGGAATGCTTTTTAATCACATTATCTAGTAATTTTTAACTTTATGAAAGCATGATATTTCATTCGGCCTTTTTAAAAATTAACAGTGTTCATTTGAAACATATCATAGTTCAATGACTCTAGATTTTTTCAGGTCAATAGCCTTAAGTATTGTAAGATATGAATTTGAATTCTGCAAGGAACTACTTAGTATTCAATGCATATTCTTAGTGAGGAAACATGTTTTACAAAGATAATGAAAAAATGATAAATTTCTTATCTTTCTTAATAAATAATTGGTAGTTATTTATTAATATAAAACTTTTTATTTTTGTTAATTATTTAGTAAGTAATACAGTTACAGATTTTTTGATCATCAAGAATACTTTTCTAATTTAGAAATTAAAAGTTTTCAATATTCGAGTACATTAAATATGTAATTACTAGTTAAATTTATAATCTTAAAAGGAGAACAAAAAGCGAAAAGTAAAATACAAAAAATACTTTAATATTTACACTTGATCTCATGTTTTCTTTTACAGTATATTTCGGTATTATTGCATTGAATCTTTATTCATAAATGTGATAATGCATTGATTAAACTTAAAGATTCTCAACTTCTAAAGAAATTAATCATTAAGAACTTTTAGGTTAAAAGTAATTGAATTATCTACTTAAATCGGAAATATATTAAACTCGAGAATTTATATTTTATTGAGATTATTACTCAGCAGATTATATGATAAATATTTAGCGGATGATAAATAAAAGGATTATGTTAATGCAGGTTGAAATGTTCCTTTTTTAGTTGCTTATTTCAAGGGACTGCAATGGAAAATAATCTCATTTTATTAATCAAAGAAGAAAAATGTAACAAAATACACTAATTTATGTTTAGGAGCTTCAGAAAGGATTTATGTGATTGCCACACTACAATTTATTACTTTCTTCCATCTTCCAAAGTACTGATCTTTCTATCAAAGTATCTAATCTTCTAAGTTAAGTTGACAGCGAAAGTTTTAGAAGAGTGAAGGAAAATTAGCACAACTGTTTGTTATAACTCTTACTATCAGGGGAAATAAAGACCAGAAAAGTGTATGTAAATTGGATAATATATTACGGGAATTTCATCATTTTTCATGGACTCAATGTAAACAATGAAAATATTTTGCCAAACCATTAGAAATGATATTTAGTGGTTTTTATTGTCACACATTAATATATTTTTAACGTCTTTAATTTATAAGCGGTTCTTTTTTAAGGTATATAAATATACACTATATTACTTCCTAGATTATAAAATAAATAGAAATTTTAATATTATCAGGAAATTAATTTGCTAAAAGTCTAAAATAATTAGGCACTACAATTTTTTTATTTAAAACATTTTATTTCAAATAGTATTATAGAATACAGTAAAACAAACTTATCATTCTCAGTGCGATAAATTCAAGACATAAGGAAAGAATATCTAGGAATAAAACTGAACATTTTCCACTTCACCTTCTTTGTTAAGTATCTTTTTTATGATTCCATGATCATATTGTCTGGAATACTCAGGGAAATCACATCTAAGTATTTTCGTCATTGCTTTAATCGGAGTACCAATCAATCATGATATATTACCTAACTGCAAATAAATATTTCAGTAGAAGGTATCAAATTATTGATAACGTTCTCTAAAGTCATTATTGAAATAGTTCCACATTCGTCATCGATTGTCAGCACAAGATCTGTAATCGTGATAAGCTTCCGATGAAATTCTTGATCGTTACTGTTGACCAAGCGGAGTATTGAAGTTAGTTGTGATAGAAATTCATGAATAAACAGGGTATTATAGTATTAATCACCAAACTAATGCTTGCTTTTCGTTACACTTTGACAAGAATTTTGATGAAACTTCGTTCAACCGGAAAAAAGCAATATAAAATATACTTCTGAAGTTTTAAAAAAATCATATGTATATAATACATCCCAAAAACTATTCAATTTTATTTGTTAACGCATTTTTAAAATCACAACTATTTTGAGGAACGTTAAATTTACTGTAATAGTATTGTTTTAAAGATTATGAATTTGAGTTTTGACTTAAGCAACAGCTCTCTTTTTTACCAAATACAAACACATTCTAGTTGCAAAAAAATAAGCTATGGAGTAAAATTCTACTAAAATATTTCTTACTTTTTATTACTGAAAGATTTCTTGTTAATCATTTGTTTTATTATTATATCAATTTTTCATATTTATTATTAAGCTATTTGGCATTAGATGTACTACTTAAGAATTTAATTACTGATGTAGAAGTTTGAGATTGTTGAACAGTATTTTTATACAGAATACTTTAAGCAAATTATTTGGTAGAAAAATACATTTTGAAAAATAGAATATACTTTTTCTGATCATTATTTCTTTATAACATATTGATTGAATTGCCTTAATCAATCTCTTACATATAATAAATATAACCTTAATTATATAAATAGATCCCTTACAATAATAAATAGTCTTTAATATTTAGGAGTGGTTTCGTTTTAAGCCTCAAATTTTGAAATCAACACAAGGTTAATAGATTTATATTAAACAATTGGGATTTGATTGCAATATTTTTTTATCAATCAGAGAATCATGTTGAATATAAACATCGTGTAACATACAGAATGATAATAATATTGATAATTAAATATATTTTATGAAAAAAAATTAAATTTTAAATTTTTTTAATAACAAGCTCTTTTACAATCACCCTTTAAACATATTTAACTAGAGAATTCAGTAAAGAAGGGTTTTGTTTGATGTTTGTTTGTTTGTTTGAATTTTAATTAATACCTATAATTCTCATTGTTAGGGAAAATGTATTAATACACAATTCAAAATTATAGGCAGGGCTAAAATTTGATTTATTTTACGATAATTTGTCCTTCTTCTTAGATTCTTTTTAGAACCACTGATGAATTGGATATTTTGTAATTAATGTGTAAAATTGAATTATAAGTTATTTGCTTGCTAATTGGGAAGAATTTCTGAATTCGAAATGAATATTTGGTTATGTTTAATTGGGGTTTTTGTTAAAAAATACGTAATAGGATTAATAAAAAATTGTAGATATTCAGTTTAATCTACGGTATTATTTTAATTGAAAAGATATTTAGTTGTCATAAATTGATCTCCAATAAATTTATTATTTTACACCGCTATTCATCAGAATAAAATTTTAATTTCTAATAAAATGTCTTTATCTATTTAAAATATTGTGAGAGTTTGTCTGAATATAAACAACGTATTATTGTGTTGCAAGAACAAAAAAATCTGCTAATAAAAAAGAAATTATTAAGATTTACATATTTTTTCACTCTTTGTTGGTTTTATACAGAACTCTTTTAATAATAATTTTTTAATAAAATTTTTATTAAAAAATTATTAATAAAAGATTATAAGGTATTTTTTTATAATTATATTTACATTTTTATATATAAATAATATTTTTTATATAAGAATTTTTTTATTAAGAATAACTTGAAATTTGTAATAATCTTTATGATAAGCACTTGAAATACGAAAATATATTTGCTAAACTCATTTATAGCATTTGAAAATGCTTTTATTGTTTAAAAATGAAAATAATATATTGAAATTTGTTAGAATCTTTATGTTAAGCACTTGAAATACGAAAATATATTTGCTAAACTCATTTATAGCATTTGAAATTGTTTTTATTGTTTAAAAATAAAAATTATATATTTTTGTTATTCCATTTAAAATATGTTAAGAATTCATTAACTCTTAAATGTAAATTTACAATGGAATTTAAAAAAATTGACACAAAGAAAATGTTTGCTTAATTAAAGGCTGCTCCTTTATTTGTTTTTTAATTTAGAATTTATTAATAACTGGATCGCTTAAATGGTTATTGTCCAGGCTAATTTACCTTCTTTCTTTTTATGTTAATGACTTCCTATTCTCAGATTTAAAAAATCTCTCTTTTATACTATATTAAAATATTTTCAATCAAGGTAATAATAGATGTTTTTTTAA
The DNA here is from genome assembly GCA_037975125.1 of Latrodectus hesperus. NCBI lineage: Eukaryota > Metazoa > Arthropoda > Arachnida > Araneae > Theridiidae > Latrodectus > Latrodectus hesperus. The sequence goes on along the minus strand of CM075852.1, from coordinate 109,148,629 downwards.
CAAAATACATCCTTTCTTTGCTTTACGGGTTACTTACTTTGTCTCTTCTTTGTCCGCTTTAATTAGTATTTTTAAATGTTGGAAGATAAAATATTTTTAAGAGAACGATTGTATAAAATTATATAGTTTCAATTTAAGAAATAACCCGAATACAGTTATTTTTAACAGCATGGTAAAATTTCCTGCGTTAATAAAATGTAAAATTTTCTTAGATATAATAAAAAATTTTTTTATTCCTGACAAAATTGTATTTGATGCCTTACTTCAGACATCTTACTAGCGAAGAACTTGTGTAGCCATATACATTTCTGCTTCATCTTTGAGAGGATTATTATCATGCACTGTGTGGTTAATATTCACGTGTCATTAGAAAGTGAGAATATCTGGAAGACTTCAATACAACAAATCATAAAGACATAAATGAAGGAAAAAACATTTTTATCTCAGGATGTTCTACAATGAATAAATCTAGGAACTTCATTTTCAAAGAAAACTGTTCTATCATTAATTCGTAGTAAATCTCGTAGCTTTGGAAAGTTCAAGTGAATATTTCTTTGCACATTGCAAAGCAATGTTTCCAATCTTAACCCTAAACATATAAATGTATAGAGTTAATCGACAGAATCATATTTAAAAAATTTATGCTTTGAAATGTTTGCCTTGCTATAATTTTAAAGGATAATTTTTTTCTGAAATTTACACTCCTCGTATAATCCTGTGGATATTACATAAGAAAAGAATTGATTTACTAGTTATAAATATTCAAAACCACAAATAAGTTATGTATCAATTTTGGACTGAATCTTACTTCATACTGAATGTTTCTTAATCGCAGACTTTTGCATTTCACATTTAAAAATATCTTGAACCAAATTCTTAATAATTTGAATGTTGGTCTCATATATTTATTTTAAAAGATAGAAGGAGATTTATGTAAATTTTTGTAAATATAAGAATAATGTAAAAAACTTTTATCGTTTTTAATATTTATAAATTAACATTAATAAAAATTTCATTGTATTTATTGCAAGGATTATGTATATTGTTGTTTTTGCTGCCTTTTATATCGAATATTTTGGGAACTCAATGGACAAATCAAAATAAGATCTTTAATCAAACTTCCTCATGGGATGGCAACTTAATTGGCAATGAGCGAACTCTGTTTACAAAACGGTGTTTGTTTGACCTACTCCGTCATCGGCCATCAGCTTCTAATGATTGCTCCGGAAAAGTAAAAACAGAAAAATAAGAAAGTGAAATGATCGATTGTCATTGCAACAAAAGGCAGAAAACCCTTTTTTCTCTCTCTCCATTCTATCATTCGGTTAGCCTCGCCAGTCCTAGGAGTCTTATCGGATCGCGGGGTAGTATGATGGGATAGAAAGGGGTCTAATTGATGGCAGGAGCAACATTTCTCATGGCCATCCTATTTTCTTCAACTCATCTCCGATTCTAGTGATCCTTCCTTATGACCTCCCTTTGGAAAAGCTTTCCCGAGAATATTGAGTGTGGTGATTATTTCTGTCGGAGGAAAGTCTATAACTATATCTGAGATAAGTACTGGATGCAATTATCACTTGTTATTTCAGTTCTACTCATCTTTCCAATGTACGTTGATTTAATTCTCTTCTGGGATAACATTTGTTCATCCCAATACAACTATTATTTTTTAATACACTGGGATTTGAATTTTAAGTAATTCTGATTTTACAAAACAAAAACATTTTAAAAATAAATTCTGGTCATTTATTGCTCAAATTTTCCCTGCATGTTTTCATAAGTGATAAGAGCTTTGGCTTACTATCAACGCAAAAACCAAAAATTTGCACCAAACCTTGAAAATCGTAAAATAGTAAGACTATTAATTAATAGAAAGAACTTATATTTTAAGTATTTTGGTAAATGATTACGAGTAGGATTTAAAAACATATGTTACTGAGGGTAAAAAATATTTTTACGATGAGAATTGAAGTTGCTTGCTTGAGTCATTCAACTCTTCAATTCTTATAGTTATGAGGCCGTATTTGTTTTGATGTATAAGTAAGTTACTACTTCAATCTAGTCAATCACAAAAATGGCAACTCCTTAAATTATAATGAGCCAAAGAAACTAAAGTAACTGATTTATTAAATTTAAAGATAATCAGCTAACTATATGGTGGTCTGGTAGTGTTCATTAAGGAAATCATGAAGTATGTATCAATGTGCTAATTAAAAACTTAAAATAATTCAAATAAATTATGTATAGATTTGAAGGTATCCAAAATATAGGATTACACTCTGTTTAGTTCAGTTGGATTCAATTTCATCAACCTCTAAAGACCAGCAGATTTTGTCTTTTGTAGACACATTAATTAAACCTTTAAATGTTTGGTAGCTATCCGGTTTTCTTTACTTGTGACACGTAAACACCATCCCCTACTTATGAAATGCTTTATCTGAAGACAGTAGATGGAAATGATAAAATACTTTTAAGGAGTATTCCATGGTTAGACAATCTGCAGCTTGTTGTACAGCAAGTTATGTATACTGATATAAAATCCTCGAATTATGAAAAACATTAATGAGCTTCTTTATTTTTATAGTCAAAGATATATTTCTTTGTACTGATTTGTGTTGTAAATGATTGTAGTTAAGAAATTTAAATTTATGCAGATTCTACTCATGAAAGTCTGGTATCAAAAGGAAATTATTATCGTAATATAACATCCAGTAAGAACAATTTGCTAAAAGGTATTATATCTTATTTTGTTTGGATTTTTAATTTCAATTTAATAAAAATAACTTTTTTCTGAAAAATTAATTAAATGAATATCTTAATTAAATACTCCTTGAAATCAATTGAATAGGTTAATAAAAACAATTTGATTTATTATTCTAAATAAGTGTTTTAAGTTATGCTGCATTTATTAAGAATAACGTGAAAAATATTTTATAAATTGTTAAAACACCAGTTTAAATATTTTTACCAATTCGAAAAAATTGCAAAAAATGTAAGTTTTATTGTTATAAAATATTAGAGTAAAAATTATGCAAATAAATAACAAAGTTGGTTTTATATTCATAAAATTAAAGGGAAAATTACTATTCTAGTTACTCCAGTTTTCATAAATTTAAACTTACTTTTTTTATCTCAATAGCTTGTGTTCTTAAGGACAATCTGAAAAAATTCTTACATTTCAGTTTTAAACCGTTTCATAAGAAATAATTGTATATGCTTTTTGTTTGAAAATATTTTTGATTACAGTCTTACAGATTGTAAAAATTGCCACAAACACATGCGCACATTTCACTAATGATGTAAGAAATTATTTTCATTACATTATCCCTCTTTATGGTTAGAAAATAAATTCCATTTCATATTTTACTAGTATTACATAAAATTTTAATTTTGAAAATTGTTAAAATAACTTTGTTAACTAAAATATTTAAGCTATTTTTATTATTTAATTACCAATCGTATTTATTGAAAAAGTTCATATATTTTTCGGAAAAATGTTTTATAAATTTTATTTACAAGTTGCTTGAAGTTGCTATCTCTCACGCAGTTATTTCTGTTTTATGGTTATATTTGTGGAATAAAGTTGCTAAAATACATTTTAAAGTAAGTTTTCATTTAAAACCGCCATTTCACCTTATTTTTAACCCTATGTAATAACAAATATGATCAAATTTTGCAAAAATATTTATCCACAGAACTAATTTTCCGTATTAAGATGCAGACCATTTAATTTAGTTTCATTTACAGTGAAGATAATATAGAAAATTTCATTTGATGAAAATGCCCACAAAACTAGTGTAGTTCTTTTTGAACCATGAAAATGTAATTTTTATGGTTACACATTTCCCTAATAGGAATGAACGTTAGAAACTTCAACAGTTTATTCTTTTTTAAATTAAAGTATTTACATTCGGTCTTTTATGAGAGCATTTTAAAAATTTTTTATATTCAGCCATTATTTAAATTAAATACTAATTAATGCTTATGTTCATTTTCTTCGCGAAATTTAGACTGGTATACGTTTCTTCATTTTAGTTTTTTTTAAAAAATATAACATTTAGAAAACCTTTTATAAACTTATTTTTGTAACATTTAAGAACAAATTAAATATTTTTTATCTTTACACATTTTAGCCTTATTTCCAAAGATATTTGAACTAGTCACAACTTTTTATCCATATTCCGTATCTTATCATACAACAAATTACTTTTTGGATCTAAAATGTATTTATAATAGTTTGTGTAATAAATTTGTAAGTTAAAGTATGGAGAAATTGTAAGAAAGGGAAAGAAATTATTTTGAAACTCTCTTGTATCTTAATACTAACAATGATTAATTTTTAAAATTGATTTAAGAAAAAATTTTATCTAGTGATAATGAAATTTATTTGGAATATTAAGTTTCGAAGTACAGATATATGAAAAGTACTTAAAATCTTCTGTGAAAATCTTATATCTTAAAAAATTTATTCAAAAAGCTTTATATCAAGAAATTGTACACTATTTTTTTAGAGTAATTTTTATAATTTAATAAAAGCTTATAAAAGTAATTTAAGTATTTGTTTGTCATAAATGTCAATAAATATTTTATTAATAAAATATGTTTTGCATATTTTTATTCCATTAACGAAAGTAAGATTATAATAATATTACTTGTTTTGATGTATAAATGATTAAAGGATTTTAATATTATTAATTAAAAATCCAAAATAATGGATTCAGAAACAAGAGCAATAATAAGTAGTTCAAAATATGCATATACTTTGTTTTAATTGTTGTCGTGGTGTGCCAGCTAGGCTGGCAACATGGGGTGCACTGCTCCACTTTTCCAACTGAACCATATTTTGGTGTGGAATCCGACTTCCTCAGTACACACATGCTATAGGTACCCATTTATAGGGTAGGCAACCTTTCACAAAAGGAAAGGACAAAGACAGGATAGATAGAGAGAGAAAGTACATCCATGCTCATACCGGGATTCGAACTCAGGTCTTCATCATCCACAGTCAGGCACGCTGACCACTAGGCGATTCGGGCGGTAATAGGAATTAATTAATTGAATAATTTATATACAGAATAGATTTTTAAGTAAATATAAGAAACAATGTTTTTTTTTATTTCGAAAGAGTCGCAAAATTGCCATGCTGTAGAATACTTTTCCCAATATTAATATAGTTTATAGTATATCTAGCTTAAATAAGCTCTGAACTGCTTATCTTTCATTTATTTTGCATATTTATGTAAATAATCAATTAAAGCCAGTGATAATAATTTCTACTTTATTGATTTGTATTATATTGTTTGGAATTTGCTCATATGGAAACCAAATCTTTTATGTAGAATTTTCAAATGCTTGTCAGAAATAATTAAATATAATAATACATCAGTTAAAGAATAATTAAGTATTGAAGTATTAGTTTCTTTTTTTATTACTTGTTCTTCATCAAAAATTTTTTCAATGGAGCACTAAGTGAAATTTCAGTATATCAAAATGTAAACTCATGTTGATGTTCAAATGCCTTTTAATTACACACGTATTTTGATTGAATAGGTATTACACATCTTAAATACATGTAAACTGAAGCCAATCTCGATCATCATAAAAGTACCCTCCTAAATAGCAAATTTGGAGAGACATTTATAATCTTTCAAAGTTCATACCAGTAATGTATCAATTTTGTCACGTTTAAATTTCGTTCTCAAGAAAAATTAATTATTTTATTTTCTTATTTTAAGCTAATTTTGAATAGTTTTGCCTGTGAGATTATTAAAACATAATGTATTCTCTAGTTTATATAATTTACGAGTATTATTCATTTAATACTTTCGTAATAAATGAATACGAGTGAATGATGCATCTTCATATGGACTGATCAGATCTTACCATATTAATAATGCTTAACTTACCTAGATTTTGATAAAGCATACGGACCTCTAAAATCTTAAAAAAGTAATATGCTTTCCCTTTATATAATTTGTTTTTTATTCCTGAATGTCATTGAGATCAAATGACTTGCCCATGTCTTAAAGTGAATAAAGTATCTTGGTAAATGAAAAACAATTGTCTGAAGACATCACAAAAGAAAAATAATATTTTATTTTAATGTTTAGAATATCTTAAAGAGAAAACCCTAAGGTGATTTCACAAATATGCTCGAGTGATTCCAACAGAAATATTACACGACTGAGAACAGTTCACTTAGCTAAATGTAGGCAACACAAGGACATGTAGAAACTGTAGAAATTGTCCTGACGTAGATTTCTCTCCAAAGCATATTTTGAATTGTCCAGCAATGCTAACATCTCTCCAGATCATCGGAGAACACCCATTTTATGGCGATTTCTACACTGAGAATATATTAAATCGGGCTAAAGTTGTCATTGGCAGTCACGATTTCTTGGAAACGACAGCTACCAACCAAAAGTTTGCAAAATAACACGAATCATGATCTGAATTACAAATATAAGGGGATACTTCTGTTATGGTGACAAAATATTTTGAGATTTTAAAACATCGTAAGCTTCAAAATTTGAAATTTTTAATAAAAAGATTCAGATTATTAACACAAGATAATTTATGCATAAATTTTTTGTGTAAGAAGTTAGATAGACTGCAATAAAAAGTCTACAGTTTCTTATATATACCTTACCATAAAATTTAATGCACATTTTAAGTAACATTAGATTAGTAATCATGATGATAGGATAAGTTTTTTTAATATGTAAACAAATATTGCAACAACAGTTTAATAAATATTATTACAGAGTAGCTTTGTGTGGTATATATATATATATATATATATATATATATATATATATATATATATATATATATATACATACATACATATTATATTTATTGTACAATTATATAATTAAAAAAATTAACTGATTCTCAAACAAAAAATTTCAACTGCGTATTTGAGAAACAATGATTAAGAATATCTTAAACTATAGTAAAATTACAAGATAGTTCTGATTTGTAGATTATATATATATTTGTAACAAAACTACACAATTATCCATGTTTAATGTAGACATAAGCAACTGAAAACATATGTTTTAAATATCAAATTCGTAAATATAAATTTTCATATACATTCATTAATTAATTTTTGATTAAGATATAATTAAATTTTCCGCAGTAAAAGTAACAATTATCTCCCATAAAATATAAACAAGATTGTGAAAAGTCCTTAAAAAGTCCTAACATAATCTCATTTCACTGTTGAACAAGAGGTGCCTAACGACACCTAATTTATTTCTCTTCTTCAAAAGAATTCATTGAGACTAAAATGGCGTCACTATGCTGCCTGGGCCCTCGAGAATTCCTTTTCACTTCTTAAGACCAAAATAAATAAGTTTTGTTAAGAAATAAGTGTGGCATGTAATTTAGAAGACAAGCCCCATTACTTATACGATAAATTCTACCCGCTATGAATGAAAAATTGAATAAAATGGCTACTTAAAAAACCTGAGTGAAAATTTTTTTAAAATTTAGCAGCCTATAAACATCTAGTAAAGTGCGTGCACTGACTACTTTTAATCTTATTTTGAAAATTATATGTATGATTTTATTTGCGACACTTTGCTTATGATAATTTGCATTATTTTTTTACTAAACACCTTAAATGTGATTTATTTGCTTTGAAATGTTAAGAATGTTGGCTGTTTCTGATATTTATGAAATAAAGTAACAAATATTAGGGAAAAAGTTAGTATTCCTCTCTCTATATATATTATGTGCAATTATCGAAAGAAAATTTGAAAGTTTTTAAATTTTTCTATCAATATTTAATGAAATTAGAAAAAACTTTTAGATCACAACACTTTCAATAGGAAAATAGAAACAATTAAAAAATTATTATAATAAATCATAGTATAAAATTTAAACTAAAAATATTAATATATATTACACATGCGTGATATTTTTTACTTGTATATACCTTTACATATATACACATGTATAATCTGCATGTATAAAATTTCATTTACGGAAAACCAAAATTCTATATAATATTTAACTTAAAAAATAACCAAAGAAAAAAATTTGTCTAGAACATGTGTTTAGAAATTTTTTGCAAGTGCTGAGTGGGAAATATGCCCACTAATTTAATATAATTTATATAGAAATGTCCCAGCATTTCTTAAGGCCATTTCACTTTATCCTCAAAAATAAACACATGATCTTGATTATTTAATTAGCAGCTATTAACAAATGTGCTTCGAACAATACGATAGAAATATTGAATTAAAAAATAATCAGTTCAAACTGTTTCTATATTTTTCTTTTCGGAATATGTGTTTTTATTAATAGACAACTCAATTCTTCACATTATTGTTTTATTGTTTGTGACTTTAGCACTACTTGTTAAAGAAAGCATGTGAGGAAAAGGGAATTTTCCTTGTACAAATGTTTAGCTCTATTGACATATTAAATTTCTATAGATAAGGGAGAAATACACTGCTGGACAATTGCTAAGGACGGATAACACCATCATCCATAGCAACCACAAAATGAAAGGAAGTAAAATGTGGAAAATCAGAATAAGTGCGGGATATAGTAAGAAGAAGTATGCGTATGCAAATTTCCACACGGTGGACATATCCCGTACTGATACCTTTCTTCAAGGTGCCTGCTGACTCTTGGATGCATTGTTCCATTTTTCCGTATGCAGCATCAAATGAACATTTTTTTCTTTCAGATGTTTCACAGCTTTTGTACTTTCCAGAACAATAAATATTCTTTATTCTAATGTCTGAACAGTGTTGCAACTATATTTTATCCTACTAGACCTCATGTCTCGCTTAATGTTATACTACATTGCAATTTGTGATCTGTCCTTAGCAATTGTCCAGCAGAGTATTTCTGTCCCTATAGGGTATGGGACAAAATATTAAATAAGGAAAAACACAGTGAAACAATTATTTAATTTTAAAATTATAATAAGGATGAAAAATATTAATTAATTAATAAGAAAAATTGTCATGTTGTATTGAATTCACGGAAGAGGTTACTATCTTAAAGGTTTAGTTAAATTATCCGATAAACATGTACACACACACACAAAGAGGATCAGTTTATAAATATTTTGTTTTATATGTATTCAATAAATATCAATAAAAATTTTAATTGCATAATATAGAAATTAAAAATTCTTCATAAAACAGATGTCATTTGATTTGAATTTTAATTGTATTTAATATGATAAAATACTTTTTCTTAAAATAATACTTAAGTAAGTTATTATATTAAGGCATTATTATTTAGTAAAATGATTCTCACACGTAAATCTAAATTCGAATATGTTAAAATTTATACATAATTTATAACTGTGATTAATGAATTTTAATAAAAATTCGGACTTGAAGGGATGAATGGAACAATGTAGTTTCAACTTTAAAAACATAAATTGAACTGACTTATGTACAAAAATAATTATTCGAGAAAAATGTATAAAAATCTGCTATTATATCCTGTTTTATCGCTAATATTAGTATTAAAAGTTATTTGAATTTAAATCGTAGCTAAAATTGTCTTTTAACTTGGATTTAGAGAATCTTAAACTCTAGATTTAGAATCTAAAATCAATGTAAGAACACTAGAATAGGGAATAAACCACAGAACAATAAAATAGTCATATATTGCTAAACCATCTTCTCAGATTTCTCAGAAAAGACTTAATTTACTGATTTACCCGATAACAAACTGTGTTGTCTGTTTCCCATTAAAGAAATAATTGTTATGCATTGTTGACGAAACAAAAGCTGTTTTTTCTTAGTTGCAATTGGTAACCATAGAGATGCCGTGACTGGTGAGTGGTCACTCGACTTTCGTAACCACATATTTTTTCCATGAAAACCATGAGTGGAAAACAAACTAATCCTATGGATTATAATACTGTCTTCCTTGTAAATAATGTAAAATGTGCGTGCTGATTGTCGGAAAAACTTCTCGGAAATGAAAAATCATTATTCTATAACTTGTTTGGTAATGAATATACAAATTCTCATAAACGTTTTCATTAAATATTTTAAATTTATTTGTTAATGAAAACTTATGTTTTTTTGTACTTTAACAAAATGACAATTTTAACTACATTTTTCAGACAAATGTTTAAATATTTTTATTTAGTTATTTAATTATAAATCCTTTTTTTAAATTATGGTATAATGTTTTTTATTATGCTAAAAAAAGGGTTTTATTTTTTTAAGTTGACTGCTTAGTAATTTCAGTTATTTTTCCTTGAAATACTTGATATTAACCGTGAAAACTGAAGTCAAGAAAATTTGATTTAATTATTATAATGTCAAATGTAATAAATTAAACCTATGTATATCCATTTACTTAAACTTTTGTTTTTTCGATTAAGTATAATTAGTAATCTTATATAATATAGATAAAGGAAAATAAATACATGATCATATAAATCTATTATATTGTATCGTGAAAGAAAAATAATCGTTAATATTACTAAAAGTAAATGTTTTAAAAAAATATTTGATATTTTTTGTTATTTATGCAAAATATTGTAGTTGGTGATGATTTAAAAGAAAATAATTATTATGCTATTAAATTATATTCAAGAAATAACTGATTAGTAAAAGCTATGATATCACTGTACAAAAGAAACTGTACAAAAAAAAATTAATGAAGCATCCATAGAATTTCAAGATATACAGCGAGAAAAGGTCTTTTAACTAAACATATTATAACTCTGCTAAATTAAAAAAAATGTGTTAACATTTATGAGGCTTAATATTTTGTAAAAATTTTGATTATTTGTCAAACATGTCTGATCTTTTTAACTAGATTATATTGTAAATTTTAAACATTAGGTAGTAGTATATTATAAATAATTAAATACGAGTGTACTTAAATTTATCTCCATATTCTTTGAATTTGAGTTAAATTGCAAGAATTTTTAATAAATCTTTTTTTTACAAGTTGAATAAATAATGGAAAAAAAATTTAATAGCAACTTTTAGAATACATTAATTTATTTAAAATCAATAACTTTTAGAATACATTTCGAGCGAGTTTTGGATGATTTTGATTAATTGTTTACTAAAATTAACATTTTAATTTCATTTTTAAATTTATCCCTAATTTATTAAATATTTGACTCAGTTAACTATATCATTTCTCGAGTATAGAGGAAACGCAAAAGATTTTGACTATTTAAATCACGTGTGACATAAATTTAATGAGTAAATAGTTTTATCATGAAATACTTAAATTTTATTTAATTTCGTTTTTCAGGAGAGATTCAACTCCAATTGGATATCATAGAGTAATAATAAAAAGATTAAAACATAATTATATTCAAAAATGAGTTAAAAATCATTCATCTCTCATCAAAATTGGATTTTAATAAAAATTTAATTTATTCTTAGGTTTGTTTTTAAGAACTGATTGCTAAGACAGAAAATGTGGATTTTTCTTGAAAAATGTATTAATAAAAATCCACTGACAGGAAGTTTTCAATTAATTAAGCGAAAATAGAATTTAGGAAAAATTTCACTTTTAATTATATTTTTCAACAAGCATTATTGAAAGGTAATGTAGCTCATGTTTTAATTCAATATGATTTACTACATTTACGAATTATACTGGGATGGTTTGCAAAATGATTTGAAGATCTTTTAGTGAGCCTATTTTCTTGAAATATAGGTAAATTACTTCTGAGAGTTTAATATTGTAAATTATACCGTGAAGATAAATCTTGATAAAAAATGCATTTCTATTTTCCCTAATTAACGAGATAGCTGCACAAATGACTACTTCATTTTATTTTTAAGTAACAATGAATAATTTGTATAAACTCTAATGATTTTCTTTCCTTTATCTCAACATAATATATATATAGACTCTCAAAATAGAGTGCTGTAATAAATTTGCAATATTCTTTTTTATATTCGCATCCAGATTAATTTTATACCCACTTATACAATAATATTCATCTTCACATAATACAAGTTAAAATGAAATCTAGAAAAACGTGGAGTAAATAATAGAATTCTTAAAATGTTACTATACGTGGTCAATATAAATCAGACTTAGACTTTGAATAAGTTATGCACTGAAATTAACGAATAGACATAATCTCTTTCAATACATAATAGACTGGCTTATAACCAAACATTAGACTTGCTTTTAACCTTTAGGTACAATAACGAACCCGTCTGGGAATCTCTTCCAAGAAAATATTTACTGAAAGTAAATTTGTCAAGAAAGGAACGCAGATATTTTTTTTCAATCACATTCTTCGACAGATAGAATAAGAAGAAAAATGAAAACATTGTTCATCTTCAGATTTGGAATTGTAACTTTTTATATGGTTTAATGAATAAAATATGTTTTATTTTAAATTTTAATATTTTATCTTAATACATTATATTCTGTATATTTCACTGGAAATTGCATGGGGTTTTAGTTTGAGACAAGTATTGAGTTTGCTGAACTTATGTCAAAACTACCAACTTTATTTAAATTGATAATTATTTGTCTTGTGTTTTAATTTTTTTGGCATTGATGTCTGATATAAAAAATAAAGTCTTCTAGACTATTTTTACACTGATAACTGAAGACATTAATTATTTTTAAAATGAAGATCTATAATTAATAAAAAGAAAAAAAATCATAAAATAATTATTTAACAATTGATGTAAATACTGAATAGGAAAAAATCACAGTTTTCATCCCATTTAAAGAAAAATATATAATTTGTAAGTTTTAATACTTATTTTCATAATGCACCCACTGAATTATGGCAAGAAAATAAATAATTCAAGGATCATTTAAAATATTGATAGAGATTAGCAATCAGTAAAAAAACAATGCATTCTCTAAAATATATTGGCGATGAAAAGTATTTTTTTAAAAAAAATATAAATTTGATGTAAGGTAGTAATTCTACATTATTCTTTTATATAAATATAGATATTTACTATTATACAATTAATTTTAGTAAATGAAAGAACTGAAAAAGGAACAAATAAAATTTTTATGCTATAAATTGTATAAAAAATGTAAAAGCATTTAAGGAAATAAATCAACATATGTATTTATAAAATTAAACATTCAATAAAGTCATGTATTTCGCATTTCTTTACATTCTACTATCTAGACAATAATTCAAGAAATTAAAGCCATGTGTTAAGTTCAGTAAGAAAAGATAAAATAAGGTTTTTTTCAAAACAGATTTTTATTAGAGCGAAAAGAAATAATTTCCATTAAAGCAATGTAACTAAATTGAATATATAGAATATTAGAATAGGGAAAAATTAAGGTCGATTCATATTAAGTTATGAATTGCCACATTATGACAGAAGAATATTTTAAAAATAGAATGTATTTAAATAAATAATTCTTCCTTTGTATAAATTGGTCACTGCATAGGCTCTGTGCTTTGAGATCGTGATTTAATTAATGTGACATTATATGCATGTAATTCTATGTAGAACAACAATGGAACTTAATAAATATGCAAAGCCTCATATGAAAAATGTTGTATGTGTATCGTGTAAATTCAGTTAGTTTATTCTCGATAATATTCCAAATAAGGCTACTTTTATAACTTGACTATTAATAGCTGAAAGAAGTGTGACATTAAAATGTTAAAAAAATGACCGACATTTGTGTCTTTGTATTAGGTTTTACCTCACTAAAATTTCAAAAATGACGCAGTCGGTTCTATTTCAATTAGAATTCTTTAATCTGCTCAGTCAGAGAGAAGAAGAAAAAGGTAAAATATAATTCTTAAAGTAATAAATATTTAGTATTGATTTCTAGCTTCCGGGATCACATTGCTAATTTTTCATTGTTCTAATAACATTTTTAACTAATATGTAATCTTAAAATTTGTCTTGTATTCTTTACAATTCAAAATGTTATTTGTTGAGACAAGGAAAGAGATTAAATCAATTTTACATCTGCAGTAAAATAAATGAAATCAACGAAATAATATTATAGAGATTTTTAAGAGTAACAATGGTATTTCTAATGATTAATATCGAATTATATCAACATTCAGAAGTAAAAGAAATGAAATATAAGCCGTAAAAGCTTGCAAGATTATTATTGATCTCATAATTAATATATTTTATGCTGATTAGTGGTATTTTTGTAGGGGTTTGGCTTTCAAAATTTTACAGTATAAAGCTCTAAGTAACCGACAACACGGTGCAATGCAATTGAAATGCTTATAAGTTAAGGAAATAAAGTCTTAAAATGCTTAATTGTATTTTGTTGTTATTCACAATTCATTACATCAGCTTTCTTCAAATTTACCTTTCAGGAATTTCAATTTCAAGAGAAATTTTAATCAATAAGTCACAGAAATAAAAGTATTATAATAACAGTTTAAAAAGGATTTATTTCATTCAAGAACATTAATAAATGGTTGCATACAAGATAACTTGTTAAAAATATTTATTTTTTTTGTTTCTAAAGATTAAACTAAATTTTAACTAAACATTTTTGTTAAATTAAACATTCTTATTTAATAGACTTTGTATTTGGTAAAAACAAAATAATGATTATTAAAGATGTAAATATTATTATTTTTAGATTTCCATGGTATTAGATACAATTATTTTTATGTTATCAATTTGTTTGAATAATTTGTTTTGAACTCTGGAAGAGAAATACATACATATATATATATATATATATATATATATATATATATATATATATATATATATATATATATATATATATATATATATATATATATATATATATATATATATATATAGTATAGCAAAACTTTTCTATGACAAAGGAAGTAAATAAAGATATTTTAAAAATTTGGACAGAAAATTATTAAATTTAAGAGACTCAGGGTTTTTATAAGAAATATTGACTTAAAAGTTAATTATAAATTATTTAATCTATCTATCCTTTCCTTTGTGTTTAATCTGTATTTAACAAGTAATCTCACAAATTCTGACATTTCCAAAAAATTATTGCTGATTTAGGCTTTCATATTGATTAAAACATTGCATTTGATACTAAATGTTGATTTAAATTTATAAATGTTTTGAAGGAAAATGTTTATTTATTCTCTTTAAAAATTTTTAAAGAATTTATTTTGCTGTGTGTGATTTGTATTCTAATAATAATAGCAATTTATATTTTATTAAAAAAGTAAAAAGTAATAAAGTGAAATGTTCAGAAAATAATTTTTACTTTAAGCAAATAACAGTAAAAAAATCATAATTATTATTTCTTCCAACCATATTACACGAGTCTTAAATTTAAGTTAAAATAACTTTGTCTTATAGTGTTCCAATTCAAAATTCGCAGGCTTATACTATGCATAATGAATTATATCCTATTATTTAATTCAATATTGGATTCGAAACATTATATTAGCAAAAACAAAAACAGTATAAATAAGATAAAATACACATGTAATTATTATTGGAAAGTTTATTTATCTATCAATCAATCTGATAATCAATTATATATTTATAACAAAGATATTTATTTACGTCAATTATTAACATTTTCTTCCATATAATGCCAAAAGACTTATTAAAATTAAATTTAATTAAATGCTTTAAAATTCAGTTTAATTGCTTAAATCGAATGCAACTATGAAGCACAGAAATAATTTGGACAGTAATTTATTGTTAATTAATCTATAAAGTTTTGCATTCATGTGTTTGAGGAAAATTGCAACAGTTAGTTTCCCCGTGCCCAACCCTGAGTTGGGTTCCACCAGTTAGATGGAAAAAGCCGGGTGGGGATCTACTTAATTTAGAAGCAGAGATCAAGCACAAGACCATGAAGGCTTTGTCTGCCACCCCTAGAGGTTCCTTTCACATGGAGGATATTGCGAGAACGACATGTTAAACTTCCCTCAATCGCCAGTAGTATACACGACAGATCTTCGGTTTGATCTGGACTTGAGCGTATTATCTTCCGTGAACGAGAATGAAAGTCCAAACCAACAAGGTAATTGTGATCCCTATGTTTGAGTAAAGTGAAAATTATCTCTAACTAAAGTAAAAACTTATAATTTTTTAAATTGGAAGTTAAAATTTTTATCTATTTTATTCAGTTATTCTATTTACTCAAGAAATATTAATACTACCGGGGTACAATTCAATATTTCAGTCAACAGTTTGATTTTTGAACAAAAATTCAACTGTAATAAATATTTGCTGCAAATAATTTTACTTTTGCTTACAAAATTCAGGGGATCATCTTAACTTCGATTAAATTTGCGTTTATTTTGTATCTCATGAATTGCTGATTTAAATTTGATAGTTTTAACGTGCATGCATAACGTATTTTGATTTTTTCAATTGCTTAGCAGTGTATGTATATATATATATATGTATATATATATATATATATATATATATATATATATATATATATATATATATATATATATATATATATATATATATATATATATATATATATATATATATATATATATATATATATATATATACAAGCTGACCCAGCCACGCGTTGCAGTGGCTGAGTTTTTATAATACATTGAATCAATTTTTTACTAATTCTTGGGTACAATCAAATTAATATTTTCTAAAAAAATTTAAAATAGGTTCATTCATATGAGATTAAAAATAAAAGGTTTCGCAAAAATTTAAAAGTAATAGGTAAAGTATCGAAATTTTGAAATTAAGCACAAATCAACATATACTTTCTGAATTTACATTTTATTCTTCTTATATTAAATTATAGTTAGTAATCAGTGACTTACTTATAAAATATACTATATAAATTAAAATCTAAAAATATATATTTTTAGATACTATATCATCTAAAAATAAATTGTTATAAATGAGGTAGATAACATTGACATCGAACTATTATTTTTTCAATTTTTAATTATTAAAACTAAAAAATTTTTCCGCGGTATTATACTAAAATCAAAAAAGTAAAAGAATTTATCATTTGAATAAATAAATTAGATCAAAATGTTCTACTGAATAAATTAATAATTATCAAATTATAAAATAAAAATAAAAAAATAAAAGGCTGTCAAGAAATACTTAAATGTTTTGGAGGTGGTATGAAAATTAGTAGAGAAAAACAGTAATAAATAAAATTTTATTTTACTATTTATAATATTAAAAATATTCAAACTGAACACGCACAATAATAACACAATACAAAGTATAATTATGAAAGTGATTCACAAAAAATTGTTATAGTATGATTATACTTCATGAAAATATATGTATCATGAAAATATATGAAAATATATGTACATCATGAAAATATAATAATAAAAATATATGTAAATTCTATATTTAACCACGCGATTGCGCGCGCACGTTTATTTTCTCGAAGATGTATAATCTAGAAAAATAAACACGTCACCATCTGCCGAATACCTGTGCAACTTAGATGCTAAACCGCCATCTATTAGGAACATACAGAACTAAACAATAAATAAACATTAATGTCGTATAATAAATATTGAAAATAATAATTAAGAAATAAAAGCTATTCTATCTTTTAAGTTGGACTATATTATAAATGGTTACAAAATTTTATCAAAATCCGTTCAGTAGTTTCAGAGTTTATCGGGAACATACATCGTGACACGAAATTTATATATATATATATATATATATATATATATATATATATATATATATATATATATATATATATATATATATATATATATATATATATATATATGCATTCATAATTTAGAAGCACTCTACCCCAGAGTGATAAGGCAGTGAATGATAGGACACAGATACATTCCAAATTGTATTTATTTAAAGAAAAGAGGAAATTAAGATAAATTGACGTCCATAATATACGTGTGTCCCTTACCGTGGTTAGCAGACGTCTGTGTGTTGATTCTTACTGAAGGAGGCTTATATAGGGGATGCTACGGGGTTATTAAATGTATAAGAGAAGGTCTTAGGAATTATATGGTATCGGTGTTTTAGGATTTAAGTGAAGGGGTAATATAAGGAAGCATTCAAAAATTTACGGTTGTATTAATGTACGCGCACACACACACACACACACACACACACACACACACACACACACACACACACACACACACACACACACACACACACATATATATATGTACGTATAAACTCGAAATGTTCATTTCATTTTAAATTTTACACACGAAAAAAATAAAACTCAAAATTTTCTAAACAAGGAATTATGCAATTCATTAAAAATTTGACTCTTTTATAGTTTTTTGAATGATAAAATATTTTATATAATTTTAATCTTGGTATATAGCATTGATAAAATTGATATAACATAAAATTTTCATATCAAAAGATAAAAATATAAGCAAAATTTTACGTACAAGTACATATTTTCTATCATTGATATATGTACATGATTTGAATAATATAGTTGCTATCTCTCTTTCATAAATTCCACTTTTAATCTGACTTTCCCCTTTTTCATTTTATAACACACATTTCAAGATATTACTGCAATTACCTCAACTTTATGACAACCTATTATCTGTCAGAAATTTTTAGACATTTAAAATGATTTAGTTAATTATTCTCTATTTTATTCAAGTTTATTTTCAAAAATAACTGATAATTTATTATTTTTATACATTCACCATTCCAAAGGCAACACTGAACTTTTTGTGCATTATTAGAATTGTTGAGAAATACTAGTTATCCAAATTTTTTGAACATACTGAAATCTTCTGCTTATAAATAAAATTTTATAAAAAAATCTCTATTGGTTAAAATATTTATGTAAATCATTTTTTTATAAAATAATAAACAGTTATTAATAAACACTGCACAACAAAATGAAAGAAATCCTATTACCAGCTTAAAAACAGAATAAATTCATTAAATATTATACTTATTTACAAGTCATAACTTATTAGGAAACAAAACAAAATTGTATATTCAAACAGTTAACATGACAATTATCTTATTTCAGTGCATCACGAGTGCGTTTTTATAAACTTATTCGAAATTCTAACAGGTGGTACTTCTTGGCAGCGACATACACGTGTCACCATGGTTACCACTGTAAGGTAAGTGCAGAGGTATAAAAGCGGGCAGAACAGAGTAATCTTGTGAAATATAATATTTCAGGAAATGTTGGAGTCATAATGAATGTTTATGTTTATCTTTAAAAGCTCTTAATACGGGCTAAGGCTTTCGGTTACACAATGATGAAATTTATCAATTCATTCGTTGCTTCTATTCAAATTGAAAATAGGGAATTATGTTTAACTCTGTGCGCATTTTATGCAATATTCATATATTTGTTTCGCGAAGTTAGTTTACGGGTACAAGTATAAAATTTTCGAATGCTTTTGGTTATGTTTTAAAAATTTATTAGCTAATTTTATTAACTGTTATAAAAATCTCATTTAAATTCGTATGAATAAGTACTAGAATACATACATACATACATATATAAACATATATATATCATGACATATATTAATATATGGAATATTATGCTGAAATACATAATAAATATGTAATTCATAAGAATAATGTGGCCTTATATATTTGGTGTAGTGGGCAATGTGTACGTTTGCAAAGAGTACAGTAAAATAATCACGGATGAATACTACAGATTTCTTTTTTCCTAAGATATCATTAAGAATAATGTAAGATTTGGTTGATATTTGCCAAGAAAAAAAAACTTTTTTTGTTGGAAAAAGAATTTGTTTCTAGTGAATGAAACATAATTCCATGAAATTTTAAGTTTCGTAATTTCTTTCATAGATTTTAATGTTTTTAAATAAATAAACATATCTTTAATATTTGTTGTTTTATTTCATTTAATGCATATTTTTATGAAGTTTATACAAGCTGTGTTAGTTTCTCAGAAAAATTATGTTCATTACAAATATTGAAATATTCTGAAAAAAATTTTTTGTTGTAATTTTGCATTAAATATGAAATTAGCATTATGTTCTATTTCTATATGTATATTGAAAAGTATTTCTTTAACAAGTGCAGATTATATAAAATTTATATTTTCTGTATTTTAATGATGAATATTACAATTTTTTTTCATTACAAGTGTAAATTACTTAGTATTGTATTTTATATATTTCTTAAAGAAGCTTCGTTGTAAAGTGATAAGGATATAGTAATTTTATCTAACAACATAAAAAAGTTCAAATTATTTTATACTTCCATTTGTTGCAGCTATTGCGTAGTTTAAAAATAAGACTTGTAAATAAATCTTTTTTAAATCCATGATTTCAAAGTTGTATTTTCCTCAAAATATTACAACAGAGAACACTCACACATGGGGTTTAAGAAATTATAACTACTGAAGCGATGTTTTTGAAAGAAAATTTTCCAATACTTCATTATAAGTAGATGATGTAAAAAATTCAAATCAAAAATAAGTTAGTTGATTCATTTATTATAATGTATGGATATTCCTACATATATTTAAAACTTGGCATTTTATTGGATAAAAAAATGTGTTCATTAAAACTGTATTCATTATAAATGTTTGATATAATGTCCCAATAAAATTAGTGCAATTAGTTTGTTGATTAATTAAAATAAAAGCATTTTTGCAAACCTTTTGCAGTTTAACATCCAGCTAACTAAAAATTTATTTCAAGCATTTAATATCAAAATCATTTATTAATTATGTATGAAAGTTTACATTGTTTTAAGAACTTAATCAGTTACTTACATACCTTTGCTCTTAAGCAAATAATATATCTCGTGCATTTATAGACATGCAAACATTTCAATGTACTTCTTCTAACTTATAAAGTAATATTTTCCTTGAATTAAATATTTTAAAAAAGATGCTGGTTTGAAAGCCACTAGTTAAGACTTATTGTTTGCTTGGAAAAAGTTGTGTCATAATTTTAAATTACAATATAATGTGCCTTGATGGCAGCATGTAAAAAAATTTTAAATTTCAAAAATATTTACAATAAAAATAAATTTAATAGGTTAATAATTTCATTTTCTTAAATTTGCAGCTTTGAAGTGTCAGCATGAAAATAAAAAATGTTTATTGAAAATGAAATCTGAAGTTTAATTTTGAAAATTAAAGCAAAATTATATTTAAATAGGGTATCATATAAAAAAATAAGCTTGTAGACATAAAATAATTTATTATTAAATTGTATTCTGAAGAAACATGTTCGTGTTACATAATATAAAAATTTATAATGGAGAAACAGTTCAAACGAGAAGGTAATTTTTTACTCATATTTAAATTTTTGCACGATGTTAGATGCTATAAAATATGTTTTTACATGTATCTTAGAAAACATCTAACTTTCGAAAATGAGTTGTGAATTATATGTAGTAAAATTATGACTAAGATAAACTTGCTAAATAGTAAAGGCTAGTCTATTAATTTTAACAAGGTCCCAATTTTTCTCTAAGATTTAATTTCGAAATTCAAGAATCAAAAAATATCTAGAATCAATAGTAGTCTTCAAATCTAGCCTGTAGTCTTCAAATGTAATCATTACACTGAACGCTTTGGCCATATACTCTTTACCTTA
The DNA here is from genome assembly GCA_037975125.1 of Latrodectus hesperus. Classification (NCBI taxonomy): domain Eukaryota; kingdom Metazoa; phylum Arthropoda; class Arachnida; order Araneae; family Theridiidae; genus Latrodectus; species Latrodectus hesperus. Next base: position 109,127,115 of record CM075852.1, on the reverse strand, counting down.
GGAATTGTATATTTTAAAATAAAATAAATTCGAAGAGAGAGAAGTTCATTTATTTATAGTTATTATTTAAATTATTTGTAGTTATACTGATGGATAGAAACCTTATCTTGAGTGTACCAAGTGCACTTCTGCACAACAATCCTATAAACGTCTCTATTGTGTAGGGATTTAAATCAATACCTTATTATTTCAACTCTTATTGTTTATGACTTTTTGAGAATTCAGAAACTCCTGGACATAGTCTAGCTTGCTGCTAGATCTTGAAGAATAAGCCACAGCAACAACTATTTCTAGCCGAAAATTTGTATGAGATGAGTTGATAAATAGAAAGAGGAATTTTATGCCTATAAAATATCCCTTTTTACCAATATAAACATAGTTTATAGCTTAATTTAATTTAGTTAAAATGCATTCTAATTCCACAAAAAATGCTGTAAATCATTTTTCTCACACTATAACATCAAAACCACTTGCTTTTGAAAGAAATTCTTAAACAATAAACTGTTATTTTAAATTTTATATTAGAGCTTTTGGGTATTGATTGTCCAATATTCTATATTATTTTTTATAAATTATTATAAATTGCAAGAGCATCAAACTGCCGACCAATGGCTGAGTGGTTAGCGTTTCTGACTGTTGAGCTTCGGGTCCCGCGTTTGAATCCCGGTTCGGGCATGGATGTTACTTTCTCTTTGTGTTTCTCTGTCCTATCTTGTGTTACGATGTATGAATGTGGCCTGCCCTATAAATGAGTTTGTTGTAATTTTACGAGGGTAATGCTACTCGCCTCCGTGTCATCGTTCACAGGTGCCCGCTTGGTAACGACGACAAATGAATAGCAGTGTCCGGCCTTGTTGTGGCAAAGGTTTAGTTACCCAAATGTGCCCGCCATTGTAAAAAAAAAACTATTTTATGCAAAAAAGTCACAATTATTCAGACCTATAACATTACAGTATTTATATGCTCATTTTAACATATATTAAAAATATATACATACACAAATAATTGTAATATAACTACATTGCTAATCATCAACATTATTAGCTAATTTAACATAAACAGCTTTTCACAAAATAATTATAATCAGCAGCCTTATCTAAAAAGTGTTTAAACGAAAAAAAATTTAACAGAAGATTTTTCATACTAAAAATTCATTTTAACATTGTTGTTAGGAACAAAACTACAGCAATGTCTCTTACAAAAAGAAGAAACAATTAACGGCTGTTTTTTATTTTTGGATTGTAGCATAACAGTATTGCTGTTTATCGTATTACACTAATCTGTTCATGGTTCATGAATATATGAGATCCTATGATTGGCAACAGAATATAAAATCTATAGGGCTTTCTAGTCGTATAGATTGAATTGAAATGCTTGCTAGGTTTCAGCTAACATAAGCGTGATTTACATCTCATGCAACAGATATGGATTTGTCTGTACCTAGCTGAAAAAATGAGCTTGGGAATCGAGTTACTTGCATCAACTATATAGATGATACAATCATATCGTAAATCCTGAGTCAAGAAATAGAGTTGATTAAAAAACCGACGAAAACTTAGACAATGAGTGAATTTCGATCGCTATTATAATTATTCGGTCACACACATTCGATCACAATTATGATCAATGAAAAATTTGGATATAGGAGTGTCATGACGTCACGTTTTTGTTGAATGTACTTTGACAATCATGATGTTACCACCCGTACTTGACAATACAGCAAAAAATTACATTTGCAACGTGTATTTCATTATCTCATCTGACCTATCTTCTCACTAATCTGACCTATCTTCATGAAAGACGTCATTTAACATTTCATAAAATTGTAGCTTTTTTGAAAGTTACTATGCGAAGAGATTATACCCAACTGAAACTTTATGATTAATATAGTGACTGTAAAACTCCATTATTGTTATCAATTTATCATCTGTAATAACCTATCAATAATTGTTTTGTGAAAAAGCCAACAATTCTGGAAATTATGATCATTCCTATTTACAATTTTTTAAATGTATATATAATCTATATTTATTGAAATTATAGATTTTGAAAAAGACATATTATTAAGTTTTTTGCGTCCTTTTTAGTCATTTCTTAATTACCGGAATGTTTTTTATAAAAGGTAATCAAATGTCAATCGTATTTTTAAAATTGTACAAGTAGGGTAGAACTAATAACAACAATTCTTTTTAACTAAGATTTTAGACAAAAAATTTTAATTAGGAAATATTTTTATAAGTAATGGCTATTTGTAAACATTTGTAACACTTTTATTTTAAATACTTATAAATGGAACTAAAAACATACGCTTATTAAAATAAAATATTATGAAACACATAAAAGTAAAAATATAGTAAAAGCGATAGAAAATGATGAAGGGAAAACTCATTTTAACATTTTAATAAATGATAAATTTCCTTATTAATAAAATCTTACTGGCATTATTTCTGACTCATATTTGATTGAAAATACTTTAATAAATTCATTAATTTAATGATAATAGCAAAATGTGTAAAAAAAATTCCATTTTATGTAAATGTATGAAAAGTAAAGTTTTTTTTAAAAAAATACAACTCGGGCGATAGAGTTTTAAAAAAGTAATTCTATTAGTGAATACATTAAATACTTATCCTTGGGAATAAGGTCTTTCAAAAAATGAACTATCCTAAAGAACATACTTATTTAAAATATTTCAGATGAAAATAAAGTAGCCGGTTGTACCACAAAGTGATGTGTTTATGATGTATCTTAAAATGTGTTGACTATTTAAAGGGACCTTTGAAATAATAATAAATCACGTAGCTATTTTGTGAAAGATGGTAATTTGAAGAGATTAATACTCAAGATTCAATTTTTATTTCGAAGCTTCCATACCAAACAACGTATAAACATACTCTAATTGGGTGAAGAAGCGACAAAATTATTGATAGAAAAAAGCTCACTGAGATAATAATTAAAGCCATTATTACCTAATTTTCAATGAAAAAATAAAATGAAACATTAATAATATGTAAAATGTTTAAAAATTATTTAAATTTTAAATCTAACGAATGTATGAAAAATTATCCAAAAGCATGTCAGTTTAACTTGTGCTATTATAAGTTAATTAAAATCACATTAATATGCTATCTAGTTCTACAAATTTATTTTACTTGCATTCAATAACTTAGTCACACAGGCAAATTAGTAAACTACAACAATGTTGTAGTTTGCTAATTTGTCTGTGTAGTAACAAAATGATAGGAATTTTTCTTAAAAATATTGAACATTTAAAGTCAAATATTTTTATTCAAATGTTAGACATAAACCAGAAAAAACCTTTAAAAAATGTATTCTGAAAGATAAAAACAGAATTACTAATGTACATAAGTGATTGTAAATGTACAAACTAACTTAGAGATTCTGATTTTACTTTGTATATTCACGTAGATTAAAATGTATTGAACTTTTTCTATCCTTTGTAACTTCAGCTTCAATAATCAGTGTGAACACGACAAAACGTTTACATATGAATACACAAAATTGCTGGAATGAAAAATACTTTATTCAAAGCTTTAGTCTCTTGCAGTAATAAGTTCAAATTTATTTCGAATAATATAATCATATTTATACAAAAATTTGAAATTTATAAAATAATTGCAAATTAAAATCAACTAATATATAATGAAATGTATGATAAGTATAATATGCATTAAGTTGTCAGTTCAACAACATTCATAATATGAAATTCAATATTTATTTCATTAATTTCTGAGGGTCAACTATATAATGTATATTAAAACACATACTGACTGTATAAAGATATGTTTTTCAACTTTATTGCTAGTGAAAATTTTGTAAAAATGAATTTACTATTTTTATATTAAATTTACAAAATATATTACATTGTTATAGTTAAGAAATTTAATAAACATGGTTACTATATTTTGCCCACAGGGGTTTCATTTATTGTTTAAATAACTTTATTTCTTGTGCACGCGTTAAGGGAAATTAATCGAAGTGTATTGATAAGGGTATTACTCAACTTTTATAAAGCTCAATAGAAAAAGTGAGTCTCCTCATTTTAACATCCACTCTTTAAAAGAACGTACTAACTGTTCAAACAGAGAAAACTCATCAATTTCACTGAAACTTTCGAAGTACTACATTTATTTGGCGGGTCAAGGTAAAAGCCTTCGTTATTACAAGCCAGCTTCAGGCCAGATACTAGATCTCATCCCGCTGATGCCAGTCCATCTGGGAACATCACTGAATGAAGAGAAGAGATGCTAGACCGAGGAAAAACAGGAGAAAGGGCGTCTATACCGAAATAAATGACGGAAAGAAGATCGTGCTTTATCTTTTCGCGGCGCCAAAAATCTGCTTCGGAAGAACATTTTCAAACGATTGGCTCTTTATGATACCCAATGGGAAACCACCCTTTCAGCTGTTTTATCTTCATTTACTTTCGCCAGCTACTTAAATGAACTCAGCGGTGATATTGGCCCGAAAAAGATATGATTCTCAAAATGAAAAGAAAAAGAACACTTTAATGACAATTCACTTATATAAGATCTCTATTTCTATAAACGTTTCATACTGAATAAAATAAATGTGAACTCATCATCATGTGTGTTCTGTGTCACTCTCTGAGATTCTCGAATGACAATGTCAAATGATTTTAGCATTTGTTAAAGAAATATTCTTCTGCAATTTTTAAGGAAATTTTACAACATTTAAAAATGCTATCAAAGTATGAAGTCATTTATATAGTTTAAAAGAAAGGATTTTTTAATATTTTATTTAGTATATATATATATATATATATATATATATATATATATATATATATATATATATGTATAGTATATATATATATATATATATATATATATATATATATATATATATATATATATATATATATATATATATATATATATAATATAAATAGATATGTGTGTGTATGCAATCGAGTCACATTAATGTGACCACCTGTCAAAATCCAAAATAGCCACATTCTGCTTAGAGGACTGCTGCGAGACATACAGGAAGATGGTCAGTTAGATATCTGAAAGTGTTTACTGAAATGCCGACACCAGTGCCGTGGTCAGTTGGATTACGTGGGTGAGAATCCATGGCACTAAAAACATCGGATAAATCTCTCCGTTTCTACAATATGTCAACTAGTGCAATATTTTAGAAGCCCCCCACACCCTTTGTATAGGTTCAACTACGCTGTTGTGTCTCTTGATCTCTGTGATTGGTTATTTACTGTCGACGTCAAAAGTATATATATGTATATATAAATATATATATATATATATATATATATATATATATATATATATATATATATATATATATATATATATATATATATATATATATATATATATATATATACATATATATATATATGTATATATATATATGCATGCGTATGTGTGCCTATTTCAACTATCATCATTTATTCTTGACTGGAATATTCAACTATCACAATAGCTAACGACAATAATGTTGAATAAATCATAATCTAATATTTTTAATCTAGTAATTATGTATTTAAATCATTTTTAAATAACAGAATTTGATTTATATTAACCAAAGAGAGAATTTATAAGTAACAAAAAAACATAATTAATCGATCATAAATTAATCGTTAATTAAAGACTTTACACTTATTAAGGTCTAATATAAAAAAATTAATTTTTTTTTTGTTATATAGGAATAATTAATTTTTATCAGATATATTCGCGTAAAATTAAACAAGACTAAGTTTTGCAAAGAAATTTCAAAAATTGAAATTTTAGTTGTTTAAGAATTATCAGACAGTATGAAAATTGTAAGAACGATAAGTAATCTTCATTATATATAGTGATTAGCAGTTAAAGATAATAAACGGACTTGTAATTTAATTCAAGGAATTTGATGTTTAGAATAACATCATGGTACTACTTGTACTTTATGTTGAATTAAATTACATAAAAATTTTAAATCACCTGGAAAGCAAGTTTTTAATCAGGAAGATAGAAATCACTACCAGCAATCATGATCATGAATTTTAGCGTATTCTTGTAAATGTTAAAATAACTTAAAGTAAACTCTGGAAATTTATTGCTTTCAAAATATAATCATGAGTATTAATATTTGATATAAATAAAATTGAGTAAGAGCCTAAAGACAAGAATTTTTATTCTTTAACTTATTTGAAAATATTTTCTACGAGTGGTTTTGAAAACTAGAACCAGAATCCTCTGCAAGATGTTAAACGAGAAACCTCAGAGATTATTATTGATAAAAGCTTTAATATAGAACTTGGAAAACATATATTGCTCTAAAAGAACCATTATTTTAAACTGTCTATTTCACTTCAAAACAATATTAGTGATTACATTATTGCATCATGAAATATAGTTTTTAATCTCGTGGATTTGTTAACAAATTTTAATTCGAATAAATTATAAACCTGAGAGAAACTGTTCATTTCCATTCTACAAAACTGCATTACTTTAATTTCTTACCAGTTATTCGCCGAATTAGATTTCATTTCAAAAAATGATGCCATGGTATTATACATTATTTATACAAACATAGGAATTAAGTTATGTCAAAAACTATATGAATGAAATAATTCACTATTTGTTTACTTATAGAATGATTTTTTTACCAGAAAATAGTTATACTGTGTAAAAATATATAAAATACAAAATAATGACTAAAACGATATTAAGTATACTTAAGATTGTCCCATAGATTTAATTAAGAATAGATATCCAAGTCCTACAGTTCAACATCTAACCAATGATACTTTCATACCAATTTGAAATTTGAAAGAAGTTTGAAGATAAATATGCACCATATTGTTAATAGACTATTTTAACTTTGTGAATACTTACAAATCCAATTATATATATATATCTAGGAAAATTATGAATTAGAATGCTTTATTTTGAATTTAATACTGAATGCTTCTAAACATGCTTTGATTCAATTGATTTTGCTTATTTAGAATGCTTAAGGGGAAAATTATGAGTAACAATATTTAGATTATATATTTTTCAATGTAATGTAGTTTGTATAACATTAACAATAAATTAAAGAACTTTTATTCTACTTAATGCAAACTGTATTATGGAATGAAACAATTAAGCTTATTAAATATTATTAAATCATTTTCAAATTATCTAATTGTTATAAATCTGTTCCAATTTTATTATTCAAAATACTATAAAGGGTAAGCAAAACATTTGATAATAACTTAGAAGACAAGAAGTTCAAACTTGTTTTATTCAAAGACTATCATGTTAATAAAGGGTATAAAAGTTTATGCACCAAAAAAATCTTATATTTTATTTTACTATATTAATTCCAAAAGGTTTTGTTACCAAATAATAAATTCATTTTTCTATCCTGTCGGATATTGAAAACTCACATTTAAAGCAAATCATATTTAATAACATGTACCTTTCGCAATGTAACATTGATAAAAATGCTTTGACTTTTAATATGACTAACATTTAAGAATGGATATAATTGTGTTCTTTTGATGCTGTGAATCAAACTTACAGTTAGTGATTTATAATGTAACTAAAAATATTACATTCATTTTTATCACATCTATAAATTAGAATATAAACGCAAAATTTGTAATAGTCCTTTTAATATTTAAAATGTACTAAATTAGATTAAATTTAATTTCATTCAGTATAAATAGAAGTGATATTATTGATTCCGTCTGATCATTCAAACATTAAATTATATTTATGTTTTAAGAAATTTTTATTTTGGGATATTATAGAATGAGATAAATTATAAATTAGAATAAATCTCTGAAGCATGTAAAATATATTTTCTCTAAGTTGATTTAAAAAAGAAAATTAAATTATTTGTAGGTACCTTAAAATATTTGTAATAGTATGGTAGAAAAAAAAACTATTATGCTTTAAAGGCCTTTAAAATTGATGTTTTGAAGTTTTGCAAAAATAACCCAAGTGGTTTTTAAAAGCCCCAGAAACAGCCTTATCGCTTAAGCAAATCTAAATGACTTCGCTAGGTTATACGAAAACGAATTTTGCAGCTTTTTGAAATACCTGATAAAATCATTTGTGCCGCCTATTTCAAGTTAGCTTCGCCATCACATTTCTCATCAGGAAAATAATGTATTGTGCTAGCTATGTTGCTTTCATTTACATCAGAGAATAGGGCAGAAATTTTTTGAGTGCTCTGATGGCTTCATCAATCAACTTAATATTTTTATGGTTTGAATATTTGACTTATTTCTTAAAAAATTTTACCATTACTTACTAAAATATGCGTCTAATCTATATTTTGTAAAATGTTGAAAAATACAGCACATTAAATACTTGGATAAAAATTTATTTATATTTATGTGGATCATAATATGTATAATATGTATATATACATATATATATATATATATATATATATATATATATATATATATATATATATATATATATATATATATATATATATATATATATATATATATATATATATATGTATATAGATATATATATATATATAATATATATACATACGAGTATATATGTGCGTTATGTGTGTGTGATATATTGTTATTTCATTTAAATTATTTATCAATGTATAAATGATAATTTTAACAAAACAAAAGTATTTTTTAATATTTTGTTAATTTTTAGGAAGATTGTTTAATATTTGAAGCTCGGTGTGGCTTAGTTACAGCGTTTAACGCTCCCAAGGCCCAGGTCTGAGGTTCGATCCTAGGGCTGGAAAAAGTCGACTCAGACTTTTATCGCTTCAGTGAGTCGATAAACTGAGTACTAGGCTTGGAAACTAAACACTGGGGGTTGTGCGTTAGGCTGACTACCTAATTGGGATATACATGTTTCGCAACACAGGTTCTTTGGTCAGGAAAACAGAGATGAGCTCCGAAGGCCTTTACCCTCATTGACTGTTTTGCCACAGAGTAATTTAGTTAGTTTAATGTTTAGTAGAAAGATGAAATAACAGTTGGTATTTGAAAGGTTTCATGTCTGTTATAAATATAGATCAATAGTTTTGTTGTCGTATCTTTTGTAAAAATTTAATGATATCACTTGTAAAAGAATAGAAAAATTAGTCAGGAAAAAAATTTACAATGTGCTATAGTAATGCAAAGAATTCAGAAAATAAATAACTTTATTTTTACGGTTCGTAGTGTAAATGATGTTAAACAATATATATATATATATATATATATATATATATATATATATATATATATATATATATATATATATATATATATATATATATATATATATATATATATATATATATATATGTATATAGATATATATATATATAATATATATACATACGAGTATATATGTGCGTTATGTGTGTGTGATGTATTGTTATTTCATTTAAATTATTTATCAATGAATAAATGATAATTTTAAAGAAAAACAAAGGTATTTGTTTAATATTTTGTTAATTTTTAGGAAGATTGTTTAATATTTCAAGCTTGGTGGCTTAGTTACAGCGTATTACGCTCCGAAGGCCTAGGTCCTTGGGCTGGAAAAAGTCGAAATATTTATTAGAAATATTTAAGCACGCATTGATTAATTTTCTTTACTTAAAACTGAATTTCTCTATAAGCACATTTTCTGAGAAATGTATAATATTAATATTCGTAAAAATATTTGAAATAACTTTCGTTATAAAGAGAATGATTAGCTTTAACCTTATTAAAGTCTAATTTAATTATGTATAGTTTATTTTAACTTTACTTCTCAATTTTTAACAATGGTACATTAAATTTCTTTAAGCTTTAGCTCAAGAATGGAAAAGAAAATAAAACATTGCAAAGCTAATTATTAAATACAGTAAGATATAAATAACTATAATAAATAAATAGAAACAGGATTTTTTAAAATTCTCGTTTTCCTTCAACAAGATTTTAATTTTTAAAATTTTATAGATTTTTTTAATTTTATAAATTTGAAATACTTTTCAGGATTTAGACATTTATGTTATATTATTTTATATTTAAATAAAATCATATAAAAATAAACTAAATAAACGTATTTCATTTTAAACTGTTCCTTATTATTATTGGTGTGATTAGTATGGTCTAAATAAATATAATAACTATGTTGAATTACGAGGGCCACTCTGAAATTTTTGAGATACAACTAGGTTTTTAAAGTTATACTTACAGAGTTTTAGGTGTGTTTAAAGTAGTCTCCTCCAGCATCAATGCACTTTTGCAGACGAATTTTCCACAAATTAAATGCCTCAAGCCATTCATTTCTTCGAATAGATGAAAAAATGCATTTACAGCCACATCAATCTCTTCTTCTGAATGAAAACGACGTCCATGTAAGTTCTTTTTTAGATTAAAGAATAACCAAAAGTCGCACATAGCTAGATCAGGTGAATACGGCAGATGTTCGCTCACTTTAATTTGTTTTTGTTTAAGAAACTCAACTGTTAATCCGGCTGTATGTGAAGATGCATTGTCATGGTGAAGCATTAGTCCCCTAACATTCAGTTCTTGTAGAATTTCTGGAAGACATTTAATGGTATACCAGTTTGCTGTTACTGTCTGCTGTCTTTCCAACTTGATGGCTTTCACCAATCCCGTACTTCTGAAGAGAACGGCATACATCACTTTTTTCAGTGCGCGGTATTTTTTCACCATTGTCGGCGTGGGATCATCTTCAAAGACTCATACTTTGCTTTCTTGACGTGTTGGAACGTCAAAAAACGGTATGTACGTTTCATCACCTGTTACAATTTTAGAAATGATGCGGTGGCCACCATTATTCAGCATATTAAGAGTTTCTTTACTGATTCTGACACACTCCTCTTTTTGATGCTCAGTATGGGGAACCCAACGGCAAACTACTTTTTTCATATGTAATTCTTCATGAATGATTTTGTGTATGGTTGCGGATCCAATGTTAAGTTCCTTCTGTATCATTTGATAGGCACAGCGATTATCATCCATTAACATTTTTCGTATGGCAGACACATTATCCGGGATTACTGCCGACGGCGACCTTTCCTGTGTGTTCTTCATCCTGAAGAAAATTGATACCTCTTCTAAATTCTCTAAACCATCTGAATACAGTAGCACAAGATTCATCACCAAATGCTAATTGCAACCGTTGAATGCATTCTTCTTGATTTAATCCTGCTTTGAAATCGTAGAAAATCATAGTGCGAAAATGTTCTCGCGTCAACTCCATTTTCTCTTCTGTTTAAAATTTATTCCACGCTAAACAAGTTGAAGTAAGTCAGTAAAAAATTGTCTTCTATGTTAAAATACTGTGTGTGATTGATTTTTTTAATATTGATAACAAATTAACCTTTCATAAGATATGTATCTTTTTTAATAATTTTTCTTCTAAATATCCTTATAATAGTTTATTTAAATGTATTTTTTATTTCAATTGTATTTTTTAAATTTAAAATATTATTTATTTTTTAATGAATATAATTATAAATTGCATCCATCCTATTCTATAAATTTTTCTAAATTTAAATGGGTAATATATTATATTAAAACAAGACATTTTTTTCTTTCTTTTTGAATTTCTTGAAATTTCTCTTTATATTTTCTGTATACTTATCAATAAATGTATATGGCCATGTATAATTTATGTGAAAATGATTGCAAAGATACTCTGTTTGCTTTTAAAATTTGCAATATGAATTCAGTTTTTGATCAGCTACAAATTAATTTAATATCTATTTTCCTTGTAAGTATATGAATTTTTAAATTTTTCTGAATAATTTACAGTAATTAATAAAATTATACATATTTTATTTTACATATCTAAAAATTTATTTTAATTTTCATATTTTCATTATATTTAGATTTAAATTTTGTTTGCAATTTATGACATGTAGTGTGTAGTTTTTTATACAGCTTTATGCGTAAAACGTGGAGATTTTAGTTACCCTTAATCCTGTTATAACTGTTTCTTCCCACAGTTCTATTTTCATTCAACCTCTGCGGGTAAGAAACAATCAATCATAGCTTATTACAGTTCTGCCCTTTGTCAATTGATGAAAGGTTGTTCTACACACCAAAAATATTTGAAGAAGAAATATTTTTATATTTCTATGTTATTTAAATACAATTTTTCCTTCAATTTTTATTTTTTATAATTGCTTTGTTTCCAAATTTAATATCTTTTTGTGAAAAAGTAATTTGATGTAAAAATTAATTTAATGTAAGATTAATTTAAATAATTTATTGTAAAATCATCTTAATTTATATTTAATATAGGTAAGATTGTATGTTTTAAAAAACTATTATGTTTTAGTTTTTTTCATCATCTATAAAATTTTAAATACAAAATATTTTTTTTATTTTGTAAATTCATGGACTATATATATTTTTAATTGAACTTTTAAAGAAATATTAAAATTCCTTTTATTTTGTAAACATTTTTTACTCAAATCTATTTTTAAGGAAATGTTACTGTACTAGTTTTTCGATACAAATTTGTTGAAGTATCATAAGGTGTCCTTGTGAAATTTGTTTAAATTTGACATAACTTAGGGTGAAATTAGTATCTGACTTAATACTTATAATAAAATATGATTATTTATTACATTATTAATTTTCATTAATAATTTGTAAGCAGGTCAAGGAGTTTCTCCGTGAATGCAATAGGTAATGTGTAAATAAATAAAAATAGATATAATATCAAACATGCCAATAGTCGCATATTTCTAACATTCCAGCCTAGAATACGATTTGAATGTAATTTGTATTGAACTCTTGTATTTCTGAGAAAGTAATAATGCTGATTTGTCAGCTAACAGGTAAACAAGGAAATGAGTTAACAAAAAGAAATGCGCGAGGAATGTATATTTCTTTTTCCTACTTCATCATATTTGCATATCAAAATTTCTTTTGTTATCATAATATTATACTTAGCTAATATTCTACGAATCATATCTCTTTATTAGTTTCATCAAAAAGTTATCAGAAAAGAATAGTTATTTATATTTATCAGAAAATATGATTCCATATACTCGTATTACTTATATATTATGGAGGAATAAAATTCTTGTAAAATAAAACCTGATTTTGTAAAAAAACATTTATATAAGAGAAAATATTTTTAATGTTTATAGTTTATTTTTTTAATAATTTTAGTCATACGAAATTTGTCAAGTATTATAAGTGAAATTCTTCAAGTAAAATAATAAGATTGCGACGAATGTAACAACAAATATTATATTAATTTTTCTTTAATTATAAGAGAATGGCTACATCCAAAATTGTAAGCAAAATGAAACATATTGTTATTAAAAAATCTGATTTTTATTAAGAAGAATTACTGAAACTAAATACTAATAAATTGATAGTAAAAACTAATAAAAATATCATCTAATTTTTTAAATAAAGCTAAATTGTGATGCATTTATTTCGTGTAAATAGAAGTAGACCTAAATATAATAAACGACTACAAGCATTTAATTAAAAATATATTAAATATCATACAAATTTAAATTTTTTATACCAACATTCATTGGTAGCTACATAATTGTATAAAATTTCTTAAATGTGAATTCATAATTAATATTTCAAGGCAAATTTTATCATAGAAGTTATACTAGTGTACTGATTATATGATTAATTGTACTTATTTTACTCGAAAATATTTTAAATTTGATACAGCTAATAAAAAGATCAAGAACATTTTATTTTTCATTTTCTTAGGTTACTTGACACGTCAAAGTAGTTAAATACAAATTCAACAAATGTATATTTTCTCCAATTAACAGATTTATATGATATAAAAATGAGAATAAAATGTTCACTCAATATTTTAAGACTTTTTATAATAGTGTAAAATTAAAAAAAAGTTATTAAAATTATAAATTTATTTGTTTTACTAATATTTATTTTATTCAAAAGTATTCTCCGTCGGTATTCTCAAAATTTAAAATAATTTTTTTAAGATAAAGCTTTTAAAAGGCGCTTTTATTAGTCTGTATGTAACACACTGGTAAGAAAAATAAATTAGATTTTATAATACATTACTTAAAACTCACATACATTAAAATAAATGAATATTACAAATTAATTATCTTCTCAGATATATCTGTAAGAGAAACCTATAATACAGCTAAATACACCAAAAAAATTGCTCCGATCCCTATGTGAAGAAATCAGTGTAAAATATCCTAAAAAGCTGTCGAAACTAAAAAGCTGTTGAAAACTACAATTGGATATTTTCCAAACTACTGAAACATTACAGCTTTAGGAATCTAAAAATAAAAATGAAACCATCCAAATCGTTCTATAAGCCACAGTAGCTGGGAAAGGCGGAGATAGCTTTTACGTTTTGATGATTTTGACGTGTGATACACCATTTCCTTTTCAATTTTGTGCGGTCCAGTTCGTTGTTGGAATTCAAATTCGCATTTGGTTTCTAAAGCTAACTATTATACAAAGCCAATGTTTAAATAGGACTTCCCTTCTGATTTATTCAGTTTTATTTATAAATTTAATTTTTATACATAAAAGTGTATAAATACTATTTATCATAAATCTATGTATTTTCCTATACGTAAGCTTATTACTTAAATGTACCTCAGAGTTTAAGTTTTGTTAATAAAACCGTATTTATGAATGTATGCAAGAGTAAGATATTCAAAAATTGAAAAAACCCCACATTTAAAAGATCTGTATTAAGTAAATGAGTTTTGAATGTGAGAAATTTCAGACAGAAGTATCAGTGAAGACTAAACAAGGAAAGTATTATTTAGTATTACTATATTTAAATCTATTTGATAGATTAAAATAATTTCTGTATGATTTCTATGAAGTTCACGTATCCACACATAAAAATTATATAATTATATGGTAATTATTATTTAATAATAACAATAAAATATTATAGTATGGTTATATGATAATTTGAAAGTTTTAGTATTATACTGATTTCAGTCAAGCTTTCAAAATAATAAAGCGAATTGTGCTTTATAAATTTACAGCTTTACTTAAAGTTATATTGAAATATTAAAGTTACATTTATTTTAAAAATTTTTTAGTAATCTTATTTGCATAATACAAAATATAAAATAATTTTAAGATTTGAACTTTGAAATTACATTTCTTTAAAAAAATCATTAAAAGATTCATGCTTTTGAATGTCTTATGTTTAATCACTTTACAAGCTTTGTGGCTTTAAAATCAACATGTTAATGGCAAAACTACTATAGCCGTTATTTATCTGTATTAGTATAATTTATTTAATATCTTTGACAAATGTATCAGTTCACATGACTTGTTTGGGAATTGAAGTATAAAATTTATTTATCGCTTATACTCTTTTGTCGACGCTTTTTATTTGATGCATAAATGTTATTTCTCAAAGGTGTAAAACTTAATGGATGCAGTGACCCAAATTGAAAAATTTACTACCCAAAGGAATTCTCAATTTTCCACCAACACTGAAAGCATTCCTCCCACATTCTTGATGGAATGGAAAATAAAATAAAGAATCAAACGAATCAAAATATTTGGGCGGCGAGGCTTGCGTCTTGGAAAGATGACATGTCAGGTTTTAATGCTTTTAGAAACTGCCCATTGTCGCAAGAATCTTCTAAGCGCTTCAGACATTTAAAGAAAAGAAGGTAAAAAATAAGGAAGAAATTTTCTGCCCTTACGGCATCAGCGTTATTACGAACAAGAATTTGAGCCTAGAAACGGAGGGAGCGATTTGAGACTAGTGGTGTTCCCGATTCTATAAAACCATATTAATCAACTTGGGCTGACATCCGAAAAGGGTTGAGATTTTAGTCACGTTCGTGACTTCTAGACAACATCGCCTCGAAAATGGGGAAAGCTGGAGAAATAACTATCCAAAAATGGACTCCCAAGACTTTGAGTAATGGCCCATTCAGAAAATTTCTCCAAAGTCGATATATTTACTCCAACTGAGAGTAAAAGGGTAGTTCTCTATTCAGGGAAGAGCTGTGACAGTTTTGGCGCCCCCACTTTGTTATTTTTTATGCGGGGAACTTAAATAAGATTACTACTATGATTTTTAGTATATTAATCATTGCCTAGAGTTCATGATTTACTAATTTATCATAAAAATCTGATCAATTAAGACATTACAGTTAAGGGAAAGAAATTGATGATCATTTAAGTAGTTAAAGCTGTTTTGATATTTATTTTGATTTCAAATTAGAATACATTACAAAATGAATGGCTTCACTTTTTATCAAAAGACTGTTAATTCTCACCCGGAATTTGTTTTATAGGTTTTTAATTAGTTTTGACAGTTCTTAAAAGAATTATTATATATCATTTATTGACGTGGTTAAAGTTTATGAATCAGTAGTATTTAGTAATTAACATAGTTTTAAGTAATTTATATACAAATTACTTTTTAATATGAATGTATCTTGTTTTGAGTAATTTTTTCAAATGTTATATTTTCTTATTTTTTTATGTTATTTAAAACTCAAATTAAGGTAATTTACATTTTTTTTGAAATTAATTTTACTACTAACTATATTATAGTAATGCTTTTTACATTATATAATTATTAAATTGTAGTAAGTAAACTTTTATTATAACTTCACTTTATTCTGAATGATATTCTTACGTTTCACATACTATTTTATTAAAATAAAGCTTATTAGTCATAACTTTATACATAATTTTAAGATACAACTCATGTAATTAATTTTGAATGTTATTAAGCAGTATGGGAGCCCTGCTTCTTCCAATTATTTTGCAGGTAAATTATGTACAGTTTATAATTTCCAAGAACCTTAAAATTAGAATTTTTCAATAGCTTCTTTTTGAAGAAATTTTTAATTTGTCCTCAAATATTCATGTATTTATATTTTCCTGTTGTATATCCATAAGAGAAATTATTTTACTGTTTTTGTTTCAATTTGATACAAAAAAATTTTGTTTACGAAATTTAAACTAATTTTTTCTTATTTAAAATTTATTAATACACATAATATCAATAAATTGATTGCTTTTTATAGTAGATATTATGGAATCCATTAGAATAATATGTTGAGATACAACAAATTATTCTAATACTTCAAGTTAGCAACAATAATTAAATTTGTAAATAGAAATATAATATATGCTAATGGCAACAATAATTCTTTGTTTGCTTACCACATTTAAACAAAAATTAATGGATATGTTTCATTTTGAAATTAATACAACTTATGAATTTAAAATTTTAATATACGAGAATTTTCAGAAAAATCATAGTCAAATATGTTAAGACTAAAGTGTCTAATATGCAGGTGATAAATAGTGAATAGATATTTTTTAGAAACAAATGAAAGTAGAAGCATAGTCAAAAATAATAAACAATAAACGAATAAACTCTTATATACATTATTTAACAAAAAGTACATAAATGGACCATATCTTTTGTAAAATAAAGTAATTATTATTTTAAAATATTATGAAATTTATTTTAGGAATAACTAATCCATTTTATGTAGTAAGGCAAATTGTTTTTAAAAACTAAAGAATTATTTATTTTTTACTTTAATAAAGAAATAATTTCTTAATGCCTTTTTGGAAGCATTAATGGAATTTCTTCATTAATTTATTATTAAAAAATTGCATTTTCTACTGAAAATTTCATTTATTAACTATAAAACCGTAAGGACGCAATTTTCACACAAAGATAATTATTTAACAAAAATTAATTAATTAATTTCCTCAAAAGAAAGATTACCTAAATATTCAGTAAACTAATTAATAAATTATTAAATATTAGCTAATAATTTACAAATTATTAGCTAATAGATAAATAAGTTTGAATCTAATAACTTGATATAAAAATCAAGTTATTGGTATTGGTTATAAATATATATTGTTATTGGATATAAATATATATTTGTGTAAGTGAACTTGCAAAATATTCTTCTCTGAAGTTTTAGACACAGAAGTCATAACTATTTTGATTAAATATTTGTTATAAGTTTTTACATAATAAGAAAATCAGAAGTAACTAATAGACATTACATGAACGTTTCTGAAAATAAGGTTTTAAGAAATTTTCGATTATTATTCTATTATGTATTTGAGTAAGAACTACTTTGGAAAACATTTAAAAAATTAAAGTTTGCTATAATATTTGGAGGTATTAAATGAATCAGTATTGTGCTGATAATGTAATGGATTCTCTTGTTAAACTATAATTAAAAATAATGTGAAATGGAAACATAAAATTAAATAGAAGACAATATAAAATGTCTCTTAAAAAATTAGTTTTCAATGAAATACAAAGCAAAAAATATTTTAAGAAACTTAATATTTAACAAATAATTTTTAACAATTCAGTTATTATTAAAATGTTATAAGAAGTTTATATCATATTTATTTTTTCATAATTCTTAAGAGAATAACTTCATGTGATTCTTTTAATTTCGAAACTAATAACAATGAAATGAAAGTAAATAAAAAATGACATGAAATAGAAAACATTTTATTTTCGTTCGAAAGAGCAACTGATAAAAAACAAGTATTATTTTTTAGTAAATTTTAAAATTTATTTAATGAAATCAAAACCTATTTCAACTGATAAGATTTCAGAAGCAATGTTTAGAGTTTTGAAGACATAGAAAGGTTTTTAGTCAATACTAAAAATGCATCAAAGAGTTTAAAAACAATATATTGCACTAAAGAATTTTAAAACACTTAAAAACAGTAAAACATTTTATGTTAATAAATATTCCATTAGATTCACTAAAACTTTTCTTTCACTCAAACATTTCATTAAATCATTAGTAGATCAATTTTTCTAGACTTTACAAATCTTCACCTGCCCAATTAAAATTAATCTCATTATTTAAAATATATATAAAGCTATAACTGCACTTTTTCAAATTGTTTTTACACATAAAAGAGCTAAATTATAACACAATAACTTTATATCAGTTAATATATGTAAATTTATATCAGTTAAATAATTTTATATCAGCTAAATATTATATTATATTATATAAATATGTTTCAAATGCAAATATGAATTTCAAATATTTTCCTCAAATGTTTCATCATACAATAAATTTGATTGAACATTATGTAAATTTAAAATTTTTTATGCTTCTCTTTAGTGTTTATGAGCAAACTTCCTTTTGAATAAAATTTAAGTATTCAGAGTTTTGTTTAAAATTGAAATTTTATTTTCGGAATATAATAATTGATTATGCAGATATTTAAAACCTAAAATTTATTCAATGGGTCGTAAAAAAGATGACTTTTTATAAGATTTTATCAATATTTGCAACAAATTGAATGTTTAAGTCACAAATATACCGAATCAAAAATTAAGAGATTAATTTACAAAAATAAGAGCTGTCGTATAAAGTTTGAGTGATTACATTAGTAAAAGTAATTTTATATCACTGCACATTTCTATTAAGTAATATTCACTACTATATAAATTGGGGAGAAATTTCAAATTAATTTAATAATTATTAAAAAGTTGTTTTTTCAATTTAGTTTATGATATTTTGAAACAATACCATAACAGGAAAATCTTATATGATAATGTCTTAAATGATTAGTTGAACATAAGAAAAAATTATTTATTTATGATTTTTGAAATATGATCAATAGTTTTATCTTGGACGGAAATATTTGACTTTTTGTTAATAATGAAGGCTGAATGATATCAATTTCAATTTATTTTCTCCTCTCAAGCAGAAGAAATAATTAAAGATAATAAAATGAGAAACATTTTAATGTAACTGTTTAAATTACAATATATTTTTTCATCTACAGCATAAAAAAAAACTAAGGATAATAAAACTATAATTTGATATAGCTTCATGTTTTTAAAATAATATTCATGTTCACGGAAATTTTTCTTAAAAAATTGTGAAAAATTTTTAAAATCTCAAAAATTATTTTAAAATAATATTTTTATACTAAAATAATAAAATTAATACCTATTTTTGAGAAATATTTAATGAAAATATTTGGTTAGTAATTGTGAAAAAATCATCTATCAAAATTAATAACTATTAAACATTCGTATTAACGGATAATATCGAGTTAAATTATTGCATAATTATCATCGATATAATGAAAAACTTTTCATTTAATATAGTATAAATATACTTAATTTAAAGTAAAAATATATATCTGCAGTTGGTTTATATTTTCAACAATTTTTGATCACCTTTGAGGACAATTGTTTCGACATTATTAAAGCTCTAACTACATTGATGATCCAATTATTTTTAATCCATTAAAAACTATTAAAAAATTAAGTATATTATTTGAATAACAGGAAATTACAAATCAAAAAATTAAGTGCATAAATAGAAAAATGATTATTCATAATAATAGACTAAAGTTAATAGTTTTGGCTTTGATTTTTTGTATTACATTTTATGTTTTTCTGCGAGAGGGATAGTTTTTCCTATATCTAAGTTTCTAAATGTTTCATATGCTTCATAAAAATCTGTGCTAGATTATCCAATTTTTTGAACTGAATGCATTAGAACGGATAGCTTACGTACCAGATAATTATGCATTTGTAATAGAAAAGTAAAATTTCAAGTATGAATCCTTCACCAGTATAAATTGAATAACTTTTTTGCAATTTTAAAAGCAATTTTTATTATTTTATATCCAATATTTAAAAATTCCCTTGAATGATATTAGCATCAACATTTAAAAAATATATATAAAGTCAATTTAATTCAATATAATATTTCAATCAATATTTTATTTGTCTTTCTTTAGTCCCAAGGAATTGCAAATTGAATGAAGATATTTTGATTTCATGTTTATTTAATCTGTTCAATTCTTTAAAAAGCTACAAGTTTTTGAATTGTTGGGTATCACGTTTCTCATTACCTTTGATATTTGTTGAGACGTAGATGAGATGCAGATGGATGGATGTAAGCTTGTTACTTAGTAAGATTAAAAATAATGCAGTTTTCAAATTAGTGTTTTAGATTTGCTTTTATTATTTAAGCAATGTATATTTTTATTTTGCCTTGTGTCTGGAGCTGGGCATGTGAACTTTAAAACTCTAAAGGGGAATTTTTACACCTTCTGTTTCACAGAGAAGTTTCCTTTGGAGACTTGATTAGGTGCGTGAAATTTGATTTCTTTAGTTTGTTTGTATTATTCTTTATTACAAAATGGTTTTTCTTATCGTATTTTGGATCTGCTGTTGAACAAATTGACAATGGAAATTTAAATTAATATTTGACATATTTCTGAGGTACATCAAGACGTCCTGACTAAAAGAACTTCAAGAAAGATACTGGCATTCTTTGGATGAGTTTCATTTGTCTGTATGATATTTTATGTCTGAAAACAATATCTTGGATTATTTTGAGTCTGTAATGTATGAACCTAAATTGAAAGTTTGATTAATAACTGTCCTATTTTATCCAAATTAATATTAAAGTCATGTCTTTAAAGAATTCAGAACCAAATTTATCGGATTTATAGTAATTTTTTAAACCATATTTTATGATAGAAATTATAGTTTTTGTTTAATTTCGTAGTTAATAATCGGGACAATAAGCGTTTTATATTACAATTTTGAGATGTAGTTTTCAAGAAAGTTCAGACCTAATTCGGCTGCCCTCTGACACAATTTATATTTGCTGTATTCACTTTATTTTATTTATAAAAGATAAATTTACTATCTTATTTCAAATATAAGATTGATTATAAAGACTGCTAAGTGTGAGCTGTTATTCTAGCTTATAACATTCGTTGATATACATGCAGTATAATTCGTTTTGATATAAATGATTTCATGATGGGTGAGGATCACCCATGCCATCCTCCAGTACATGCATTTTTGTAAACATGATTTTTATTTTATTGCTTTGGTTTTAAAGCTATTATACAAATAAACAAACACACACATACAAATTTTTCTCTTTAGAAAAGTAAAAATATGTATATTTTAAAAATAATTTAAATGGAAACGAAAATATAGCTGAAACTTCACCAATAAAAGGATGTTTCTAATCAGAAAGAAAAAAATATATATGCAAAAATGTTTAATAAAATAATTCTATGGGGATAAAATAAAAGAAACAATTTAAAATTCTAATTTAATATTTTTATATTTAAAGTCCATTTTAAACAATACAATTATAATTTAATGTGTAAAGTGTGAAATAAACATATTATATTTTAATACTTTAATATTTGAAACAATACATTCACATATTAATATTTTGCACATTTAAAAAAAATCATCAGTTTTCTATAATTTATAGTTTTTAGATTCCTGTTGTAAATTCCCTTTTTATTTATTGTTTACATCATATAAGGGGATATAAGATAAAAATTAGAAAGAAATGTAAGAGCGAAATTTTCTAAACTATATGTTAAGAATTTTTATATGACACTGTGTGCAGTAAATTTTAAGTATTGCATTTGGATTATTGATAATTCATTTCAAAAATATTCAAAGTGATTTTGCATCTATCAAGTTCACTTTGAATAATGCATTTGTTTATAATTTTCTAAAGATTTATCTCACCTGTTAATGATTATGCAAACTCCTTTGATGTAATAATGATTAAAGCTGATGGTGTAAAATTACATTGCATAGTACAAGTTGCTATATTTCATAACTATCTTTAATCTTTATATTCATTAAGTAATTTATTTTTAAGCATTCCTGTCTCTCTTAGATAAGAGGAAACACGTAGAATTCATCAATTTGTACAAGATACGCATGAAAATGATTAAAGTATTAGAACTCATTTCAGAGCAAGTACAAATTTACTCATTTTTAATTAAAAAATGTCCTATTTTGCTTTTGCAAACTAGAAAGAAAGTTGTGCTTTCTGTCTTTCAACAGCACGTAAAATTTCTGGAAAGAGTGTTCGCTGTGAAGGCAGAACTTCTTAATCAATACCATGAAAGATATTCAGTCTCGAAAACATGTGGAAAAGAAAGATTTGTTGAAGAATATTCGAAGAAACATATTTCATTTCAGCTTTTCAAAAGTTATGTGTGAGCAATGTTTCATTACTTCGAAGCACAAGGCGGTATGGAAAAGAATGCAGTGACTTAGTGAAAGTTTGTTTCCTATTTTAAATGATTATGTATATTAATATATTTCTACATTATATTGTTTATAACAAGGATTTTAAATATATTTTCAAATGAAAACAAAAATAATGTACGAATTTGGATTCATTAGCTCATTATTTTTATTTACAACGACACCCTTAAACTAGTTATCATTATTCCTTATTGAGATATTTATTTTTTTAGATATTAAAAGAATTAGAAAAACCAAACAACCTTATAAAAATGATAGTTTATTTTATCATTTTTAAAAATTATAAACAGTTTGTTAATGTACCCAATTTGATAAAAAAGTTTGAAATGAAAATTCTTAAAATCTCATCATATGAAATATGAATGTTTAAATATTTCAAAGCATAATTATTCCTTTAACAATTAAATCAAATGATAGATTACTCTGAATGTATTTTTTTAATGTTAATTGGCTTGCAGAAATTATTTTTCTCTTTTTTTAAATAATTTAATTTTTTTAGAAAATTTTCTTTGGTAAATAACAATACTTATGTTACTTTATGTATTTTATCTATGTCCAATTTCTATATTTCATTTGATAATCTAGAATTGAAAAATTTTGTTTGAAAATATTGTTTAAATATTCAATAAATTTACTGTAAACTTTGGTTACCAAAATTATTTTATCGTAAATAAAAATACCAAACTGTAATTTATTTTAAAATTTAAATTGGTTTATAGTTTGTTATGAAAAGAAAAGTAGTTTTATGAAACATTTTATTAATATATTTTGATATTTATTCCTTAAAATCTATTTAATTGCTCTAATTATAAAATAAAATAACATCGATTTAACCAGTTCAATATAGACATTCATGACATTTAAAGTTTTATAAATAAAAGTACAAAAAAAATCAAGTATGTTTTTCTACATAATAGTTAAAATTCATGCCTTATATATAAGATTTTACAAAACGTATTGTTTTCATTTTAATGTGTAATGATCCCTGTATCCAAAGTAATCTAAACAAAACATCCAAAGTAATAATAATTGTTATCTTCCAAAGTTCTATCTTTTTAACTTGAATCTAAATTACCAAAGTCTTCAATGTTAATTAGACAAATCAAAAGTGACTTGATTTGAAATAATGATAAAGTTATGCTTTACATTACATTAAAGTTATTTTAATAAATACATCATGCCTTTCTAAATGACAAAGTCATTTACTTAGAGGCTTGAATATTTATTTAATTAACAAAAAATATTATCAAGAGAATATTTGGCTATTGCGAGGAGAATATTATCAAGAGATATATTTATATAATTGATATTTTATATTTGTCTTTTAATCTATACGTTATATTTAAATTTCTGAGTAATTATATCTTATTGGAAACACAGTAGATATTTTGATAAGAGCTGAAATTTAGATGATAAGTAACGTTGAGAATTTATCTCCAAGCAAGTATATACTTACTCATTTTTAAAATTGTTTAATTCCAATATATTTTTGATTCTATTGACTCTGTTTTAAAAATTTAGGTTATTATTTTCATGAAGTATAATTCATCAATTTTATGGAGTACGCGAAAGTAATTAACAAAATGGAAATACGAAATTCAAGTACTTTTTGTTATCTTTAATTTATTACATATTATTTAAAATTAATTATAATGTATAAGAATATTTTTCTACTATCTCTTGACTTAATAATTTTAATTTTATCAATGAATATATATTTGTCAGTAATTCATGTTTCTTTACAATTTCAGTGATTGTTGTGTATTACAATAAAGAAAAGTATGTTAATCGCAGCTTTGTAACATAGAGGAAATACAATTTATTAATTGTCAATTTGTTTTAGTCGTATTACTAAAAATTGGCACCCAATCACATCCCAAACGTGTTCGATTGGTGAGAGATCTGGTTAGCACGGAGGCCAGAGAAACAGCTGTACACTTTGCAGAGAATGTTGGCTGATGCGAGCAATATGTAGTCGGGCGTTATTCTATTGATGAAAGGCATTGGGCAATCCCTCAAGTTAGGGGAGTGTCACCGGCCCTAGTACATCATCCATGAAAAGTTGGGCTGTCATAGTACCAGTAATAAGAACTATGCATGTCTTGGAATCGTGATGCCACGTTGTCGCGTATTAGGGCATTCCACAATCACAGTTGGATTCAATCTGTCTCCATGTTGACGTACGTGGCGGCCATTACTGGCGAAACAGAAGCGTGACTCAACTGAGGACACGATTCTGTGCCACTCCATCCTCCACATCGCTCTAATAAAGTTTCATTCTAGACGTTGGTATCTACCCTTGCACATGCTACAGAATTTCAGTAGACGCGATTTGCGGGGCCACCAGCGCCTCCTGTCGGACGCTTAGATTCTCACGTGCTGAAGTCACTATGGTTGCAACTTCACCCCGTAAACGTTCCATAGTTATTTGTTCTAACCATATTCGCCACAGACGACGAACTGATTTACCGTAAGGTCCTTCTCAGTTTGATCACGTGCCCCTCGTTAAGTCGTCTATCTGCTGGATCTGACACCAGGTGGCCTGGTATTCTCTGCAATTACAGACCTCCTTTGTGACAAGAAGAAACTTTTCCAAGCAGCAATAACAGCGCGAATGTTGTGAATATTTCCCATTCTACCGGTTCTTCACCTGATATCTTATCCTTCGTGAGTTGGAAAGCTGGCACATTTTACATCATTTTCAATTCTCTGTAAGATGCGTCTACCCTGAAATTTGCATAATTTTCCGATATATATATATATATATATATATATATAAAACAATCAATTTTAGGATTCTAAATTGTTTTAAATATTGTATTATATTTCAAATAATAAATAGATACATTAAAAAAATATTTTCTTTCGAATCTCAATTTGCATAAAATATTTGGTACGTATAATAATAATGTAAATACCATGTATAAAGAAAATGCAATTATAGCTCTTTTGAATTTTCATAGCATTTATTGTTGACTTCAATTTTTAATGCGAGCAGAAAAAACGATAAACAACTTTTTTAAGTAATGTTTCACATATGACTACTTTTAAATAAAATTTTTAATAGTTCTTTTTATCTTTTATTTATTTGCAAATATCATCTGTTCAGGAAATGTTTCTTTGCACATAATTATTGTATTTAATTTTTAATCATACTTATATTGAAATGAGGTACAGTAAATATTATAGCTCGTGACAAGCTTTTAAAAATGTCAATACATTTTAGCTTACAAATTTGTTTTTAAGAGCAGTATTTCTTTTGACATCTATTATTATAATCAGTAAAAGTAATAAATATTAGAACGCTGATTTTATGTAGTTTTACTTATGTAAATCAAAATTTATGAAGGAGCAATTATAGACTTTAAAACATATTATAATACACAGTATGCTTTGTTTTTTTGACTAAATACAATACTTCCTTAATCTAATGATTTTTTCAATTTTAAGTGATGCCATAATTTATTATTATGCTCCATACCAAAAGATATTAAAGATATCGTTGAATTATGTAAAAATTCTCTTAATCTAATATATATTTTTAGTATTGCCTTGAGCATAACCAATATAAATTTTATATAATTTAAAAATTTTTATCTTCGTTTTGTGTTTTATTTAATTTGCTTTTTAAGTTTTTAATACTCAAATCAAATCATTGAAATCAATATGAATGTTTTAAATATAACAAAATCTGAATATAATAGGTATGAGAAACCCATTAGATAAGTAAGAATTCTTAATTACGTCTTCTAACAAACAAATCAATATTAATGTTCTAAATTTTTATCTTTGACACAGCATTCGATATTTTAATTCCCTCTCGTGATTGCTTTCAATGAGAAGCAGGGGAAGGTACAATTTTATGTGAGGTAAAAATATCGACTACTTATCTAGTATTTTGGAGAAAAATACTAAGATTTATGATCAAACAACGGGCATTGTGGTTCCCCAGGAATTCTCAAACTTGTTTTTATGACCAATGCAATAAAAATGTGAAGACACATTTTTATGATGAAATGTTTATATTTATTAAGATTATAAGGAAAAAAATGAAAGGTTATAATTATACATTTATAAGCAAAAAGTTATTAAGCAAGTGATTATAACAAAGTACAAAGAATTACATTTTCATGTGTGTACGACGAAAGGCTGAAATTTTTGTAAACTAGTTTGAGGTCAAATATAAGAACTAAGGATGTGCACCAACTATTAGAGAAAAAGAAAAGGTATCAAGTTAGAAGAAATATATTTGATTGGTATTATTTGACTTACAGAGCTAGAGGAATAATAAGTTACGAAAACTGTCACTAACAATGTTCACATAATCTAGAAGATAAAAGCTTTACCAAAAGGTCCACTTCAAAGATAGCTCTGGACCCTGAAGGGATGGGCTCTTAAACATAAAAACGGATTTTTAAAAATTCCTTAAAAAAAGGATCTATCAGTTATTTGCACTCCTCTTTCACACAGTTTGATTACGGCTGTTAAGAGCAAATACAATCAGCCTTGCACAGGACTATTCTCAACCTCAAGAACATTCATGCTATTACTATTGAAGACTTAGAAACTGTTGGAATCAAAAGACAAATTTTAGATCGTGGTATTAGGTAAGGTGAAAGAGATTATTGCCATCAATATTTCTGTATTAATCAGAAAGATGGAAAGCTGATTATTCTTAGATCAATTATCGATACTTATCTTTCATATAGTTTGATTAGGGCAGTCAAAAACAAATAGGAATCAGCTTGGACAGGACTATTTTTTCCCACTAGAACATTCATGGCTGTCACTACTGAAGACTTAGAATATGTTGGAATTAAAGCACAACTTTCAGATCATGGTATTAGGTAAAATGAAAGATTATTATCATCAATATTTGTGAGCAAGAAAGGAAACTGATTATTCTAGGATAATTTATTTTTTATTTAATAAAATAACTTGTGCCATTTTCTTCTTGGGCGAAAGCGCGAAGATCCGCAAAGAGGCAAGCAAATATCTAAGACCCTAGTAAAAGATTAACGAAATTGGATAAATTTCCTAAAGCCAAGAAGAATAAATTCATTGCGAAGTACAGTAACTCCAATAGGCTAGCAAGTAGCAAAAGGAGGAGGCTGCAAATCAACACTAAAAACTAACTGTCAGCAAAAATAAGAAAATTATAAAAATAAGGGCCTTATGTGTGTAACATTACAGCTTCCAGTTAAATTTTTTTCATAAAAAGTGGGCCGTATACATGTGTCACAAAGAAGAAAACCCGCAAAACTCCCAAGAATCCTCTTTGCCAGACGCAAAGTAGAAGCGCAACATTCATTTTCTGCCGTTCAACTATGTTGAGATCGAACTCGTTACCTTTAATTTTAAAGAGCACTGTCCAACTATTAGGTCACTACGAGCACAACCAAATACTAAACTTCTTGTTTTACTTCAGAATTTGAAATAAGGATAATGAGTTATAAAAATCAAAAAGAAAAATAGTTTGGTTTAAGGAAGTTTTCGTTTTTATATTAATATATCTACAACTAACATATCAGAACGATTTCAATGCAATAATTATGCTATATTTTCTTTTAATCTTTCAAATAATACAAATCTTAAATACTTCACATCTTTTATGAAAGAAATAGTATTTTATTTTTCTTTCGGAACGGACTTCAATCCTTCAGCAATGACAGTAAATAAATAAATTTATACGTGTAATGTCTTACATTTACGACAAATCATTCAACAGAGAAGTAATACTATCTTACTTAAGTTATTTTGTCATTTTACTCTACTTAAGAGAGAAAATCGTTGAATGAATGATATGCATAGCTTACAGCTGATGCTTCAAAAAGAAACGGGAGCAGGGATTTGGCTGCATTCCAGCTAAGACGTAGGTTTCGCTTAATGCAGCTAAACAGAGAGAAAAAATAGAAGTTAGAAAACGAAACACGAATGGTAAGTCAATGGTCGCTTAGAGACAAACGGCAACAGTTTTATCAAAAAATTCGAAATCTGTTGCTATTTATTTATAAACTGAGATAAAATACATTTTTGTAACTGAAAACAAACATTGAAGTATTGTTTTCATTTATACAATTAGAAAAAATAATAAAGTTTCAGTTATTTATGTAAATTCTTACAACAATGTACAAAACATACGTTAATTTTCTTAACGTTCTTATTTAAAACACAGGTAATACATCTGAAATATTTCGTTAATTTTGAAAAGAATGTGGAATAAAGGTTATAGATCGTTACATGAGAAATACATTAAATGAATTTCGAAAATTTATTAGTTTTTTTTAAATGTATGTATATTTAATATTAAGTTCTAAATTTAAACTCTGGGGTCTACTCAAAGAATTACAATTTTAGACATCAACTATTGGTTCATTATATTTTATTTATAAATGTACTTATATACAATATTTTATATTTATTTTACACAAAATAAATAAACATAAATTCATTCTTTCCTATCCCCTGTGTTTATGCAATAAATAAATATTTATTATGCATTCGAGTCAAATTATAAGAATAAAGAAATTATTACATGGGTAAACGACCAAATGTTTTTATGCATGTAGCAATTTAATATTTTTACACATATTATTGATTCTTTATTTGTTGCTGAAACTTTATAGTTATAAATTTGAATACAATATGTTAACACTTTTTTAATTATATTAAGTTTTATCCATTAATTTGATATGAAAATAAAATACGGCGTAAGAGAGTATTAAATAACCAGGCAACATTGAAAATCTTGATAAAAATGTATAAAATCTTTTTACAACAACATATATATATATATATATATATGTATATATATATATATATATATATATATATATATATATATATATATATATATATATATATATATATATATATATATATATGTATGTATGTATGTATATATGTATGTATGTATGTATGTATGTATGTATGTATGTTGCTCACATCATGCTCTGCCATTTCATTTTTGTTGGAAATATTTATTTGATTTCCGAACCCTATGTAATCATGATACTGTTTTCAGTGGATGCAAATTAAAACTTATTGTTTCCAAGTAATGACATAAATAAAAATAAAAGATATTTTCTTATTGAAATATTCTGTCATGGATTCAAATGTATTGATAGGAAAATCTGTCACGACACAGTTTCTTTATAAGTTATTCTTAACGTATATATAATTATATAATAATTATATATATGTTAAGGATTGATCTTATAAACATCGATCATTCATATAAATTAAGGGAATGAAATTTATTCATCTAGTACAAATTCATCGCTTGAAACATTTCATAGCAAAGCAGTTATGTTACTGTAATTTGGCAACCATACGAATACGAACTATAAGTTTTGCATACACCAAACATATAATCAAATATGCTTCAAACTGTAGAATTATGTTTTAAAGTTCTTAATTGTTTCTATAACAGTTTCTGTCCTGCTTGTTTTAATTAAGAGCAGTATAAGTTTATATGAGTCAGCATGTTTTTAAATAAGTTAACTCTATTTTCGCATTTCTCTCTCCTTTATCCTTTGTCTTCCTAGACAGAGAAAGGATTTCTGAAAATTCAACTTTAGAATAGTCTAAAACTTTTTCAAGATTTAAAAGATATTATTTTTTATTTACATATTTAAAAATATCTATAAGGATGGTACTGAGTTTATACTTCCTATATTTATTCATTCTTTATTTTGAGCACATGAAAACTAATTACTATCACTAGATGAGTATAAAAAAGATTTAAAAAAATAAGAAATACATCAATAGTTTTCTTAGACATGTAAATAAATTTCATATTTTCTTAAATTAAAATTTTAAAAAATTATATAATACTTCTTAATCATGATATGAATCATTACTGTTCTGCTTCACTTTTATAAACATGACTAAATTATATTTGGCCAGTCACGTTATATTAATCCTGTTTTTTAAGACTGCTTTTGTTTGACTTCGTTTTTGAATACTTTTGCATGTGAAATACGACTTTGATTTTAAATATTTTTAGCTAACAGATTTACTTTGCAATTTGAGAGTAATTTTTGTATGCAATATGGAGTTTATCAGAGATGTGTTCATTTAATTGTTTTAATGCTTTGTAGTTAATCTTAACATTTTTATAGATAAATTTTGTCAAAGATACTGTATGAAAAATAAATATATAAGATTCATTAATAAAAAATTAAAAACAGGAAATGTAGACTTAATAAAATTAAAATGGCATTTGAAACTCTAATTTTAAGCGTTTTAAATTTTTTTGATAACCCATATTACTATAATAAAAATGCATTAAATCCGAAATGCCTTCTTCTCATTCAGACGTTAAAGAATACATAATATTAATCACATATTGTGTTTGACCATATTTAATTAAATACTCCTTTCAATTTAAAGTAGTTGACTATTTTGAACAGATTTTATCGGACACCAAAACTTAAGAGTTGAGCATTTACCAAACATTATAGGTTTTTAAATTTCCTTATTAATTGAAACATATAGATTAATCAAGTAATCATCTTCTCAGCATAATCAGTTAACATTCTAGTTTTTCTTCCTTCTCATTCTAATATTTTACCTATACTTTATACAACCAATAAAAATGTATGATTTAAAGATATATCATTTTAACTTCATTTAAAACGATAGCTTTAAGTTGTTATAGCAACAGGCATTTCCTCGTTACTTAAGTAACGAGGAAATGTTTGTTGTCATTACTATGCTCAGAAAATAAACTTAATAAATTATTTTGAGAGTAAAATTGTTTGTATTTTAATAAGATTAGCTTATGATTTTAACAATTTATTTATATACTTGACTATCTAAAAATTGCCGGTTTTCGCTGGAACAATTGCTGGTTTTACAAGTATATGCGTGAGGTCACATAATCCATGAAGCCACTTTTGAATATCAATTACACTTACGCTTGCAATGGAAGTTGTTTTATTAGCAAATTTATATGTTCCTATCAGGAAAGGTGTCATTCCACCTGTTTCAATGGCCGCCCAGAGAACACATTTTTCAACGACCTCTACACATCGATTAGCATCGATTTCTTCTCTTCCTCCTCTTCTCTCTCTTGCTCCTCATCCTAGGAGAAGTGTTGCTTCTTTGTTGGCTCCCTTGCCTTGACTCGAGACCCTACTTTGTTTCGGATTTATCTCGAGCAGAACGGGTGAGGGTGGTGGAAGAGGGTTCACTCGCGTACCCCAGGGAGTGTTTCCAAAACCCAGCCCTTTGGTTTCGATTTCTTTAAGCTTCGGTTGAAGGTATACTGAACTTGGAAACAGTTTCATTCTCTTTCTACCACAAAGAGAATAGATTTCCTTACCATATATTCTGCAGTTCAATAATTTATCAGGATTGGTATTTTAAGATGCTATTTCACGGTTGAGGGATTCTAATAAAGTTGGCTTCCAGGAAATTATGATTGATTGCTTAAAATCCTTTCGATTTAACTGATGAAACATTCATTATAACCAATCTTATTTAAATGATACAATAAACATCATAGGAAGGGCAACGTTTATTTAAATATATTTAGTGATAAGTTAATGTGATAAGTTAATGATAAGTTGATTTAGTGATAAATATATTTAGTTTTGTGAACATGTTTATGAAATTTATTTTGCTTATAAACTGAAAAATAGAAACGATTTATTAAATTTATTTCATTCTGCTCCGAATAGTTGATATTTAAGTTTTTAATTTTCAGCTATTAATTTTCCAAGACGATTTTTCTAAATAATTTTAACGAGTAAAATGTATTAATTTTAAAATTTTTTCATTTTCCAGTCATTTATTTTTGAAAAATATTCTAATTTTAAATGAATAAATAAAACCATTCTACGTGAAAAATAATTTTAAATTATTTTTAATACATGATTATTAATTAAAATTCTTATATTTGATATTTATTATTTAAATTTTTTTACGCTTACACTATGAAGTTTTCAATATCATCGTAAAGACATAAACCCAATCAACATAAACCCAAACAATCAACATAAACCCAAACAATATGCAAGTTGATGTGGCAGCGTAACATAAAGTAAGAAAATTCTTTAGTACACATTTTAGATTTTAAAAGCAAAATTTTCATTTATAGATTCATTTTACAGATATTTTAAAAGACATATTACATTTATAAAGGATATAAACGGAGTATTACATTTCTGTAAGGAATTGTGTGGGAAAGGAAAACAATGTTTATAAACTGTAGAAAGAAAAAATTAAATTAAATCTTTTTTTGTAATATTCTCAAATAAGAATTTAATGTACATTTAATTTAAATATCAAACTAGACAGAATTTTCGTTTTTTTTATATTTTTATTTGATTTAAACTGGTATGCATCGTTTCTGTTATATATTATACTTAAGTGATTAAATTTTAGGGAGGTTAAAAAACCATACAACATAATCTAAAATATTTGCATTCAGTACGAAAAATTCATCAATTATTAAAATAATATTTTGAGAATGTTTAAATCAGTATTAAATTATGTACATGAATGAATCACTGTTTTATAGAATTAAATCATGAATATTTTACTTTTATATCATTTTATTAAGTTTTATTTATAACTTTTAATTTAATTTTACTAGCTTTAAGAATATATATCTATTACTTAGAAATAAAAACTGTTGAGCCTAAAGTAAATATTAAGCACTATTTGAAAATATTCAGTATGTCCATTGGACTTGAGATTTACTCCTCAATATTAATATATGCTTTATATTAAGAAGTTTTAAAATGTGAATATATAAGATTTCACTGAAAAAATCTAGAATCATCTGAATAAAAATTCAGTAAGAGAGCTACAAATATATCCACCATGATTGCATTATTTTCCAAAAAAAATTTATATGATATTATTTTAAACTTTATTTAATCATATTATCAAATTACATATTTGCATATTATTTTTAAATGTTCAAGAAAATTTCCTTTCTTGATCAATAAATATACTGTTATATTGTACATCAAAATTGTATACATTTCTGTATATGGAAATGTTTTTTCTATTTCTTAATAAGATGAGATTTAATCCGGATTTTCTTGAGAGAAAAATGAAAAGATGTAGTATAATCTCTTTTTCCTGGCAAAGTTTCAGTTTGGCGATAAAATTGTTGCCTCGGTTTTCTGATTATTTTTTATGCAGGTAAAAGATACGTAAGAAGAACAAAATGGGAAAAAAGCTTCAGGATTTTTCCAAAATTATATTTAGAGATTACATAAAATATCATAAGAAATTCTGGTGAAGCAATTTCTTCCATGCATTGAACCAAATAAATCAGTAGTTTTGTTTAATTAAATTAATAAAAAAGTAATTTTAACTTTATTATTTTTTTGTTTTGAGTAAGAAGCATTCTCAATAATTATAAATTTTGGGGTATTATGTACACATATAATAATTATAAGAGGAATCAGAATACTAACTTGATAAAAGTATAGCAGAAAAGATTTCTATTATTTTAAAATTAAGTTAAACACCATGAAGAAAATTATAAATTTTGCTATAACATCTATAAATTTAATTTGATATTTTATTAAAAGACGGAATTTTCAGTATGAAAAAAGTTCAAATTTCATTTATGCAATTTATTATATGATTGCAATAGAATATTTTACAACCTCGATAAATAGTCTATTAATCAAAATTTTCAAGTATTTTATCATCAGTTACTTAGTTAATTCAAAATATTAAAGGAAATATATACAACATTATGACTGTTCATGAATAAAAAATAAATTCCTGTACTGCAACTCAAATTTTTTTAAATTTCTTTATACATTTAATAGGAATAAAAAAATTTGAAAATCTTACGACTTGAATCGATATTTTATTTCACAATATATTATTTTTCTTAGATAATGCAAGTTAGCTAAGTAAGCTTATAATATAATTATAGAGACACTAAATAATAATAAAATTAAAACTTATATTATTTTGATTTAAACTAAACAAATTTTGTAGGTATGTTAATATAGTACATGTAAAAAAATAGGTATATTAATGAGAAGTTAATTTGGTGTTAAACTGATGCCAAAAATCTAAATTTAAAAAAATATTTTCTTTAATTTAAAATATTATTAAATTCTGTTGAACTCAATTTAAGTAAGTTTGATCACATTTTAGGTGAATTTTATTCAAATTGTCTTTATAATTTCCCGATAATATGAATACAATAAAAATATTTTTCGTCATTAAATAAATTCTTTATTAAAAAAGAAACACATATTTAATTTAATGAAAAAGAAATGGATTTATTTGATACGTATGTTTTATATTTACTTCAAATATAATTATTTCCATGTGCTAACTTTTTTGAATAATTATATTAGTATTCAAAATAATTACTTAAAAATAGTGGCATATTTAAAGCAACTAAGTAAGTACTGCTACATTGTAATAAGTACTGCTACATATATATATATATATATATATATATATATATATATATATATATATATATATATATATATATATATATATATATATATATATATATATATATATATATATATATATATATACTCATTTATTTTAATTTTTAATATTATATTATTACAGAGATATCTACTTTTGAATACCTTTTTACTTTTTTCAGCACAAACAGAAAATATTTTGCATGATTAAAAGCTTTGCATGAAAAAATCACGATGTCCATCTCATTGACTTAAGAAACCGAAAAAAACCATACATCGAAATTCGTCAGAGTTTTTGACTGAATTTATTTAAATGCATAAGAAACTTTAGTGTTTGTCAAGGTTTCAATTAAAAGGCAAAAAATTAATTTTTTAATAATAAACTAGCAATTGCTGTAAAGATAAAATAATTTACAATCAAACTAAAAATTGTAATATTTTTTTATATGTAATTAGGGAATAAAATATTATTAATAGATGAATATAAATTTTATTATTTTTAAATGATTATGCATGAAAATCAAAATTTGACAATTCAATAGAACATAAATAAATGTTTCTTGAAGAAAATAAAATGTATTATAGAAAGCTATGTTTACCATTAATGTAAAATATTAGCAAAGGAAAAAGCTTATATCTCATAACTCAAATAAATTAATATTGATTTTTTCTGATTAATTCTAGAAAGTCAGCTACTACTAAATATAGACCAAAGATTTAATCTGAGGTTTTCATATAAATAGCATTTGTATCTTTCATTAATCAGAACCATTCAGTCTATTAGCAGTCTCACAAGTAGACACATCTGGTGTCTTTCTTTTGATAAGGGGCCAAAGACCTACAGAATGTGCCCCAATTACATCCATCCATGCAGGTATTTCTTGATCACATATTGATGTGTGCAAGTCTAGATAGAATTGACTTTTTTAACAGCTCTCTTTTGTATATGATTTTCTTAAAGATTTATAGGCTTGTTGACATTGTCTTGTCTGCGGCTAAGATCATGAGGAATATGAGACAATAACAACACCATTTCATGAATCAAGAGATTATCATCAAAATATAGCCTTGTGCAATATAGATCTATAGCCTTTATCAGACATTTCTTAAAGTCAAATTGTATTCATGATTTTCCTTTTTTTAAAAAGATTTTTCTCTCATTCGTTTTTGGTAAAGTGTACACATATTTATTTGGTTTCATTATACATGCATTTAAAAGTTAAAGTATATTTCTTAACTTAAAAGTTTTTACATAGGGTTTGGAATTGCGAAATTTTAAAATTTAGCTAGGGAGTTCTATCCGCTGCAGAATGGATCCATAGTTTTATTGAAAGTTTTATGCGAAAGGGAAACATTTTTAGATAAAATAATTTTATCTCTTCCATTTGAGCACTTTTCTCTATTTGCACCTGATATATTTCTCAAGTTCACTTAAGCTTTCTTTTCCCTAACTCCCTCCAAAAAATGTACCATTCAGCGTATCCAATAAAACATTTGATAACGGTATAAAAAAAAGAGCAGCCTGTAAAACTCTCACTTTTCTCTGTGAATTTCAAACATGGAAAAAAATAGTAGAAAATAGTAGAAAATCCCTGTTATAAAGGGTAAAAAATATTTCCTCTTTTTCCTTTTATGTAACATTACAAATGATCAAATATTGAATTCATTCTTTTGGTAATAAAATTTCATTGTACTCCTTTGACATTATGCATACAGTCTCTATCTTTTGAGTAACTTTTCTCTGCTCCAAAGGGGCTCTGTTTATGAATTCAGTTTCGGATTTCAAAATGCAACCATATTTCAGATGTACATGATTTTATTTCGGGTTTTTGAATGCAATACATATTTACAAATGAAAGTAAGCTCGGGCGTCTGGATTTCGTTTTGGGAATAGATTAAAGATATATATTCGATTTATGCTTACAAAGTGTCATACAATATCAGTAAAAATGGACTTCTAAATATAAACAATATTTTAAGATTCTATAATTTATATATCTGTGTGGAATATCATAAAATTCCAAATTTAAAAGTTATACTTTTCAATTTGGTTTAAAAGTATAACTTTTAAACCAAACATAAAACATAAAAAATGTTTCAACATAAAAAAATGTTTTTCTATGGAAAGTATATTGGAATGTAAAACAAAATTTCCAGAAGTATATTATGAAAACAATTTTCGAAATAATATTGTTAACAAAAATAAATTATTTATTTAATAATAAGGTAATACAATACCTTTATTGATTAATATGGTAAATAAAAAAATTTTAAGAAGTTATTTAAAAAATAGAAATTTGAAGAATTAAATTTGGAAGATAAACTAAACAAGATTTTTTAAAATCTTTATACAAAATAAATTTTAAAATTTATGTTAAATAGATCATACATTATGTATCATTTTTGATGAGTATTCTAGTCATAGATATAATTTTGTTCTATTATGTAATGAATAAGATAAAATATTAATGAAGAAATATTTAAGGTATTACAGAGCTTGTGTTAAAGTTTTAACTAATTTCTTTTGTCAAATTTCTTATAATTCGTGCGTTGTGTTTAAATAGTACATTTTTGTTAAAATCTTAACATTTTTTGGTATCGAATTGTTTTAATGGGAAATAGAATAAGTAGCTAGATATTTTACTCAAGTAATAATATTTTTGACATTTTTGACAATAAACATTTTTGACCATCGAATTGTTTTGAAGTGAAATAGAATAAGTAGCTAGATATATTACTCAATTAATAAATTCGGTTGTTCTTGTGGTGAATGTCTGAAAATTTTCTCTCCATCCATTATTCTTAAATACGGTACTTACTACAAATGAAATATTTCAAAGAAGATATACAACCTTGATCAACAAACATGAAATACTCCAATACAAGTAACAAAATGCATTCCAAAAACTTAAAGATGCTACAATAAGATCAACATAGTATTATAAGAAAGCAAATTTTAAGTAAAGTAGAAGATACGAAAGAATTTTGTATTGTTCTAAACTATATTTTATTTAAAATATAAATACTCTTTGTATTTAAAAATAAAATTTTTTGCTTAGTTTTTTATTATATAACAGAGTCCTTCTTATACTTTGTTTTTTATAAATATTTTGAAAAAGTTAGTTACCCATTGTAAATGTCTGCGAACAGAAAAATAGTTTATATTAAATTATCTTATTTCCTTTTGTTGTATTAATTTATTAATTACTCTTGAGTTCTTATCAATAGTCATTTACGCTATATAGTATTATGTAAAAGTAAATTGTCCTCCAATTTTTTTAAAATAATGCCTAATGTATGCTTTACTTTACTTGTAAAAATTATTTAATTTTACTTCGTATACTGTTAATGAAATGAAAATGTCAGTTATAAAATTCTGAAAAATAGGATTCGAAATATTTAATGTTCAGCTATTATAGTTAAATGAAGACACCAATAATAGAATATTGTTTTTCAAAAGTCCATAGGATTATATTAATATAATTAATTGTTGTATATGTAAAATATAAGTGGATATGTTTTCAAACATTATAAAATTTGCGTCTAAGTTGCTGTTAAAAAAATATTCTTATAATTCATAAGACTTTCAAAATTTTAAATATTTTTGAAAGATAATCCTCAAATTTTTTTATTAATTATGAAAGTAGAACTAATCATTTATATTATTACTACAGATTTCATGGATAAAATTTATTTTTATAAAACTTAAACCGAATAATAATAACATTTTAACTTTAAATAAAGATATTATGTTTTAACATAAAATACTCAAAAGTAGTCTTCAAACTCCTGGAATCAGTATTTCTTATATATAATAAAACATTAAACCTATCTAAGTAAATTTTACTATAAAAAACTTTATGATAAATTTAAAATAACTTTCCAGGAATAACTCTAATTTAAGTTTTGATATATAGAAAAAAACACAATATTTATGCATTTATAAAGACAAAATTTTATTCTTGTATTTTACAGAAGCTTTCAAACATTTAAAAATTCATTGTGAAAAATTATGGAAGTTTTATTTAGAAATTAAAGAAAAAAGAAGTAGAAATTAAAGGATAATAAAACTTCAAACCTATATTTCCGATAAAAATATAATGTATATATAAATGTTTATTTTTATATAGTGTATTATTTCTCTATAATACACTGTAGTAATGTACACTTGCAATAGTTATACTATGGGCTGCTGCCAGTGGAAAGTGAAAATTAATTGGAGAAAAGAGAGGGATGTAGTCTGTAATGTATTTGATAACATAAAAATTTCATATGAAAAGTTCATTAAAAACTTATAGATTACCATTTTAGAAATTCTTTTAAATTGAGAAATGGATTTTATTTAGTAGGTTAAGATTCATTTAAAGAGTTTGTACACAATTATTTTGCGAAAATTCTTATTTATTTGAATAAATAATTTGAGTTTTTTAAAATTATTTATCGAGTTATTATAAAGAAATACCATTTAAAATTAAATTTTTAATTTTAGATTCATTTCTCTTAAAATTAATAATAAAATGATTTTATAAAATATATATAATATCATGTTAAATTATTTAAAAAAGTTGTCATTAATTACTTTTCTCATAACTTTGTAATTAAATGTTTTCAACTACAATTTATAAAAATAAAATTAGTTAAAATGTCTTGAAATAACTTCAACCTTATTTGGTTATAAAAGAAAATTTCAGAAAATCAAATCTTATAAAAATTATAGGATTTTAAGCTTGTAAACTTATCAACAAAATTTTTGTGATAATTTTATTTAACTCCATTTACAACTGACATGACACCCGTCATAGTGCTATTTTATCTAATAACTTTATTAAGAAAATGAAACACACACACACTTGAATTCATACCTTGAAATAAATTTTTCCTAAAATGATAAAAATCTCAAAAACTTAAGTAAAATAACATTTTTGTGCGCAAATTTAGTATGCTTGAAATTGAATATTAATGTTAATTACATTTATAGAATATCTTATACATTATTACAAGATTTAATTCGTATAAAACACCATTAAGGAATACAGTAGTAAATCTCTTCAATCAAGTATAGTTTTTCGAAGTTTCTTGTAACTGCCAACGAAATAAGAATATTTTCTTAAGTTCGTTCAGATTTAAAAGCATTGTTAAATTTTCAGTATAACCTAACAATGGTAATCTACAGGAACAACTGTGATTCAATATAATTTACTGATAAAATCAAATTCCTTAGAGAAGTTATTCATAAATTCCTTCCTAAATATATTACTAAATATTGGATAAAGAATGCTTTGCGTGTTTCTTTTTGATATGTATACTTGTCAGTCTAGTTATATAGGTTATTTTCAAAGTTTGCTCTCTCTTGAAAAATTGGCTATATAGATACTGTAATGTCAAAGTCATCTATGGAAATGCTTAAATGTAAAGGGAAAATCATTTTCATTTAACTTTTTCAGCAGAATCTATTGAATTGCAAGATGGAGACCATAGCTGGAAATGTATTGATTTATGTGCATTGTTTTTTTCTGTGATGTGATTTTTTTAACCCAACACTGTAATATATGAAAATAATTCACTATTCTTATTTGACAATCTCAAAAAGAATATGTGTGAATATTTAAAACCTTTTACAGCCTTCTTTGCCTATTTTATATGTTTCGTATTTTTATGTGAATTCAACAAAATAAATATTTATATGATTTTTTTCATCATTGTTACTAAGCAAAGTTGATGTGCTTTTGTGCAAGACTTTTTCCTCATGTATCAATTTGTAAGTAATATATGAAAAATTTAATGAATGAGATTTTAAAATTTTTTTCAGTAATTCCAATCTCATCACCATCATTCATGGCTCGCCAACCCAGGATGGGCAAAGGCCTTCTGAACAAGTTTCTTCCAGCCACCTCTACTGGCAGCCAAACTCCTCCAATTTTTTGTTCCAAGGATCCAACAGTCTTCTTCGACTGCATCCACCCATCTCAGCTTTGGTCTTCCTCTTCTTCTTACGCTGATGGGTTTTGCAAAAAAAAAATTCCCTTAGTGTTTTATTGTCCTTTATTCTAATAACATGTCCAACCCAATTGAGGCGGCTTACTTTAATGTGATGTACAACGTCTGGCTCCTTGTACATTCGATAGATTTCTGTATTGTATCTTCTGCGCCAGATACCGTTTTCCTTCGTACCTCCAAAGATACTTCCTAAAATCCTGCGTTCAAATAGGCCCAACAGCCTCTCCTCTCTTACAGTCAAAGTCCAAGTTTCTGAGGCATAGGTCAAAACGGGACGGATAAGCGTTCTATAGATCTGTAACTTAGTTTTTTGTGATAGAAATTCTAATCTAGTTTGGGATACATTTTTTTGGGATATCAAAACATGCTATGCCAAGATGACGAATAAAGAAATTAATTTAAGTCTAACCTTCTCATCTAATTGTATAGAATCTTTTTACATAATGTGTGTAACTCTAAAAATTAAATTCCATTTATAATTTTCAATAGAATTATTAATAAAATACTTTTTAAATATCTAAGAATTGTAAATTATTTCTATTCATTTGATATAAATATAAAGGATATTGAAAATATGTTAACCTTGGATATCTCTTATTTGCTATATTGTTCGTTAAGCAAGTTAAATTCTTTTGGAGAAATTTTCTGTTCTTCTTTTAAGAATTTTTTTCCAAAATAATAGAATGTTTGTTATATAATTTATAAAGCTTTTTAATTCTTCACTTAATTTTTGAGTGCAAATCATTTACTTATTCTAACATACTAAATATTATTTTTCAAAATATGTGAAAAATGCGTGGTTACTGGATTTTTGCGGCTACTCAAATTTATTTGAATTTAAATAAATAATTAGAGAAAACTTTTTTCAGCTGAGTTGTTTTATTTTGTTTATTTATCTAGTCTTAACAAAGAAGAATTTCTGTATGGGCACT
Source organism: Latrodectus hesperus (assembly GCA_037975125.1). Taxonomy (NCBI): domain Eukaryota; kingdom Metazoa; phylum Arthropoda; class Arachnida; order Araneae; family Theridiidae; genus Latrodectus; species Latrodectus hesperus. The sequence continues at coordinate 109,084,710 of CM075852.1, read as the reverse complement.
AAGATGACTTCCTTAAAATATATATTTACTCTTGGATTTTCTTGAAACAATTTCTAGAATTTCCTTTCATTATTAACTTTTTTAAAGAAAAACTATCTATTTCAATATTTCATATCTCAGACAAAATAGGAAATGTTTTTATCTGTGATCTTAAAAAAGCATATTGGTAATTATTTAAATGTTCGATTTTTAAAACATAAAGATAATTACTTCTTTTTTATGCATTAAAAATGGTTTGGTACAAAATAATTATAGAATTTAGATTCGTTGTATTTTTTGTTCTGATTGACAATAATAAAATCCCTTACTTTTCATGAAAATTTCTTAAAAATTGGTATAATATTATGTTTCATAGCTAAATATCCCCATAATTAATCAAAAAAATTATAAATCACATTCGATAAAAACTTTAAATCTCTTTGTAAAATCACAAAGAATGCAAAATATGAATACTGTTTCTAGTTTTGACTGTTGAATGTTTTAAATGTTTATTATTATTGAACAATTATTTGGGATTTTAAATTCCTGATTAAAATTTATTTATTATTCATCATTACTAGAAAAATTAAGAAACTATCACTGAGGAAAAAACAAGCAATCTAATATTAATAAACTTTCGTCTGTAAGATTTGGGAAACTTAAGAAGCGTTTTCAAGACAAAGCATGAAAAGAATATTCTTGCATAATTCACCAAAATAATAATTCCTATTTCATATCGACGTATCTCGTTCAGTTGTTTAAATATTTCACGATTACTTAAAGTGGGTTTTGACATTCATTGAATCTTTCCATTGCATTTAAAAATCCCACAATTTCGTCCTTCATAGTTAAAAAGTAATGAGAATTTAAGCCACAGAAAAATTCTCAATATATTTATTTGAAAAAAGAGTTTTGAATCCTATTTTTTGAATCTATTGTTCATTTTAAATCCTGTAAGTATTGGAAATATAGATTCTATAATATAAGAAATTGTGAGATTTTAAGATTAAATTTGCATAAAAATATAAGGTTCTTTTAAAAAATTATGATAGGAAAAAATACTAAAAATCTAAATGATAATTTTATAAAATAAGCTAAAATTTTTAACTATATCGAATATTAATTTCAGACTATAGCCAGTAAAATTCCTATATTTATATTTAAGAAATATATTCTTAAATTAATAAAAATATATATATCGATAAGTGACTTCCTTTTGCACATTCATCTACATATATACTTATGTAAAAAAACACATATTTTCTTATTTATATTAGTTACGTAAATAAGCATAACTTATTTACGTAACTAATACATATAAGTCAACAAAATTATTTATTACTACTAATTGACAGTTGTTATATGTAAATAATACCTGTACTTAAATTTTATATTATTTAAATTTTATAATAAGTATATTATAACATAAAGATTATAGAATTTTATACTACTCGTAATAACGAAAATATTTGATTCGTCCAAAATAATTTAAAAAATATCTATTTTGAATGTAATATACTAAACAAACGTTTATGGATATATATCAATTATTGATTATGAAATTTATCTTAACGATTTCAAATCAATGCTATTTATAATTTATTGCAGGTAAACATAAAAAATAAAATTGGATTGTAATTTCCTATTTTTCTGATTAGAATTTCAAGAAAATAAACAAAAAATTAAAGTAATAATTTATTGTAGTATCACTGTAAATTTGTTAAGAAAATTGAAAGCTGTTTTAAAAATAATAAGTATATATGAAATATTCCACATAAAGTATTTTAAAATAATTTTTATTAATGTATAATCTTCATATATAAGAATGAAAAAAGGCAATAACATTTTTAATCGAAACGGAAAAAAACTTGACGTCCTTTTTCATATGGTATATTTAAGAAAGTAATTTATCTTTTCTTATCAGAAAATGAATTGGAAAAATCAGTAGTTGGAAAAAAAAAACAAACTGTGATTCAATTTGTCTTCTTATAGGGAAAGGGTGGTAAAAGTAAAATGTCTCTGATCTTCAGATGTTGTACCATATCTCATACATCATGATTACTTTTATGATGATCAATGATTTCTGGGTAAAGAAGCCAAAAATTTTCCCGACATATTAATTTATCAAGCTAATCTCTACTTGTCGAATCAGATATGAGTATGGGGGAATTATAATGCAAGCATTTTCTTTGCTTTATTAGAAAATATTTGAATAGAACTTAGTTTGGCAATCTCTTTCATCAAATGTCACATTAACTTTAAGCCAAGGGATTGAGATGTGATTATTGTAGGGCTTAACTTAGCAACAGTGACTACTTTTGTCTGTTAGTTTTGAAATTATCATTTGTTTTAAATACATTTGAAATTTACATAGATGAGCATTACTTAAAACAATTTATGATTACTTAATTTTTCATTAATATCTAAGAATACTTTTCCATAATCTTATATGTGGTTTCACTTACCGAAATAGAAAATAGAAGTCCGTTGAAAATTTGCTTGTTTTAGAAATATATATTTCTAAGTTTAAAATATTAATATTTAAAATTTTAGCAAAGAGTTTTATAGTTATATTTAATTAGATATTTTCATGAATGTAATCAGGCATAATTTTAAATCCATTAATCATCAATTGTCAGTAAATAGTCATAAGAATATTTATGGCAGAAATTAGCTCTTTATATCCAAAAGATTTCTGTTTCAAGTAATACATATAGAGTACATGCAGTAAAACATTTATTTTCCTTAATTCTAAAAAGCAATACTACTGTTATAATTGCTTAGTTGTACATAATATGAACATGATTTGTAGTTTATCATTGTAATTTAATGTAAAATTGCAAAATCAAATACAAATAAGTATAATAATTTCATTAAAAATTATTTAAACATATCATATTTTTTATTTACAGAGCTAATGTAATTTGCAATTTTCTATTATGGAAATTTTTTTCCAATGGCAGGCACTTGGGTGACGAACCCTATGCCACAACAAGGCCAGAAACTGCTACTCCTTTGTCGTTACCCAGCGGGCACCTGTGATGCCAAGTCACGGAGGCGAGTAGCGTTGCCCGCGCCATACCACCACAAGCCCATTTATAGGGTGGGCCACAATCATACATCATCACAAAAGAAAGGACAGAAAAACACAGAGAGAACAGAGAAAGAAAGTAACATCCATGCCCGAACTGAGATTTGAACCCGGGACCCACAGCTCAGGAGTCAGGAGTGCAAACCACTCAGCCATCGGTCGACCTATTATCGAAATATTACTTGGAAAATGTTTTAATGAGATACCAATGTTTTAATTATGTTTGGATTCTGTTAATCTTTAAAAGTAAGCATGATCTACTCATTCAAATTAGTAAATTAATCTTAAATCAATGCTTCCATTTTTTAAGCATTTAGTCTATCCAATAATTTGATGCAAAACTAATTAATGTTAGTTCAATAGTTGAATAATTTAGGTAATGTCCTGCTTAAAACTATTTATCTTGCTCATTTCAAATTATCACGACAATAATTCATAGGTATTTTTATGTACCATCAAATTAGAGATTAAAAATATTTTAGCAAAATTTCTTTCAGGGAAAGAATTAAAATATTTGTATTCTGTGAATTAATATAAAATGTACTTAAATCTTGGAAATTAAAGAAGTGTTTTTTTAAATAATAAAATGAAGACTAAAATTTCTTTAATGTTATTTTTAGAACCGTGAACACACGCAAATGCTTTCGTTTTACAAGGGTTACTCTGAAATTTTTGTGATACGCGAAGACGAGAATTTACAAAATAAAAATAACGGTTTAATTTTAAAGTACAAAGTATTTTAACACAGAAGACTTTTTTTATTGACTTACTTCTACTTGTTTAGCGTGGAATAAATTTTAAACAGAAGAGAAAATGGAGTTGACAAGAGAACATTTTCGCGCTATGATTTTCTACGATTTCAAAGCAGGATTAAATCAAGAAGAATGCGTTCAATGGTTGCAATTGGCATTTGGTGATGAATCTCCAGCTCGTGCTACTGCATTCAGATGGTTTAGAGAATTTAGAAGAGGTCGCAGTTTTCTTCAGGATGAAGAACACACAGGAAGCCCGCCGTCGGCAGTAATCCCGGATAATGTGTCTGCCATACGAAAATTGTTAATGGATAATAATCGCTGTACCTATCAAAGGATACAGAAGGAACTTAACATTGGATCCGCAGCCATACACAAAATCATTCATGAAGAATTACATATAAAAAAAGTAGTTTGCCGTTGGGTTCCTCATAGTCTAACTGAGCATCAAAAAGAGGAGCGTGTCAGAATCAGTAAAGAAACTCTTAATATGCTGAATGATGGTGGCCACCGCATCATTTCTAAAATTATAACAGGTGAGGAAACGTATATACCGTTTTTTGACGTTCCAAGATGTCAAGAAAGCAAAGTATTGGTCTTTGAAGATGATCCCATGCTGACAATGGTGATAAAACAACGCGCATTGAAAAAAGTGATGTACGCCGTTTTCTTCAGAAGGACGGGATTGGTCAAAGCCATCAAGTTGGAAGGACAGAAGACAGTAACTGGTATACCACTAAATGTCTTCCAGAAATTCTACAAGAACTGAATGTTAGGGGACTAATGCTTCACCATGACAATACATCTTCACATACAGCAGGATTAACAGTTGAAACAAAAACAAATTAAAGTGATCGAACATCCGCCGTATTCACCTGATCTAGGCTATGTGCGACTTTTGTTTTTCTTTAATCTAAAAAAGAACTTACGTGGACGTCGTTTTCATTCAGAAGAAGAGATTGATGTGGCTATAAATGCATTTTTTTCATCGATTTGAAGAAATGAATGGCTTGAGGCATTTAATCTGTGGAAAATTCGTCTATAAAAGTGCATTGGTGCTGAAGGAGACTACTTTGAACACACCTAAAATTTTGTAAGTATAACTTTAAAAACCTAGTTGTATCTCAAAAATTTCAGAGTGACCTTCGTATTAAGTATCCTTCTTATTAAATTGATTCATATGCATTATTAAAATAATGTTGTGTTGTGTAAACAAACGAAATTTTTTCTGCATGAATCATTATTCTTAATATTAGTTTTTCTTATTTATTTCAATTTTTGTTCTTAGCAGCATTTCAGAAAAAAAAAAGTTTGTATTTTAATCTTATCCATCAATATATTCATCATGCTCTTTATTTTTTCTTAAGTATTTTTTTAGTTATTTTATGTGTGGTTACAGATTTGTTAAAACTACTTTGAATTTAAAGGTATAAAATACATTGTGGAAAACCTTATCACTATTATCAAAAACTAATTTTAAAATTACAAACTGCAATTAACCAAACATTTTTTAGTAAAAGTAACTTGTTGTTTATGTACCTTTTTAATTATCGTAAATGAAACATCGAAGCAACTATAAAATTTTTTTTAAGTAAAATGACCTTACAGCGCATATTTTTATTCTTTTTCAAAATAAGAGTCTTAATACATTCTAAGTTAAGCTCAGCAAAATACTGAAACTATATTTGCTAAAATGTCAAAGATCATTTAACAAAAAAATATTTTACATGCATTGGAATTTTAAATATGTTGATTTAATTTCCTGTAATCAAGTATTTGGAAATATTACTTACTTAAATTTCCAATTATTGTACTTTTAATTATAAATTTTATTTACACTGCACATATATTAATTTTTACTTTTCATAACTGGCATATAAGCATATAAAAGAAAATATTGAAAATGAAATCAAAGTAATTAATATAATGTAATGAAATTCTATAAATTTTATCATTGATAAATATATAATTAGTTAAAACTTTACTAACATCTATAAACTTTGAATGTTTATGTATTTTATGATGGATAATATACAGAATCTAATAAATATTTATCTTAAAGTATCACAAATTAAATATATTAAAATATCACAACATTTTACAATACATAAACATTTGTAGTTTACTTAAAAATAATACAATTTTAGATAAATATGTCTATTCTTATTATGTTTTATTATATGAGATAAAAAATAAGTTTCTTTGTAAGTGTAATTTAAAATGACTTGAGAAATCAAAAGTTAATATAATAATTTAGTCAGGGTTCTGCTATAAAATAATTTTGAGAGTATTTGGTACTTGGACATAGATTTAAACATGAATACTCGTTAATCCGAAAAAGTAACATAAAGCATTTATAACTTTGAAAAAATTTAAATGTTAATTAACGAATCTAATAATTAATTTGTAAATTTTTTCAAAGTTATAAACGCACATAATCTTACTTTTTAGCATTATTCTGCTTCGAATGACCCATTATTTTTGGTGTGTGTAGCTATTATTTAACAGATTCTATATTAAAATATTGAGGATAGACAGAGATATTCATGTTAAAATAGTTAGATTTTTATCAAGGTTAAAACAAATGTTTTTGATATTTTAAAGAGTGTTTTAATAATAATATTTGCATTTTGAATAACATTTCTAAGAGCTGTTTCTCGTATAAGGGTTGCTGGGTGAATAAATCGTACTTAAATTTCGGAAAAAAAATCTGTTTTTTATTAAAAATATGCGTGAAGACTTTTGCATTTTCACAAAATAAGTTATAAAGAAAACATTTCATACATCCTGCATTTTTTATATTTCATTTTATATTATTTAATCTTACTTAGAATGAGTTTTCACATCTATATATAACAAATATTTATTAGACACTTATATTATTGTTTTTATATTTATATATTATTTTATAATATAATTTATTTTCTTATATTTAGAGAACAAAAATAGTTTGAGAAATATCTACTGACTTAAAAATTTTAAAGGAAAAATTGCACTAAGAATAAAGAAATTCTGTATTCAAATAAAAAAAATAATTGCGATTACGTTTAATTAACTACATATTATTTTTAATAATTTTTACCAAAATTTTAGTTCATATTATTACATAACTTACTAACTATATAAGAAATAAATAAAAATTACGTAAGTTCTATCATAACAATTTTAAAAATATTGAATTGAATACTTGAAAACTCTTAAGTTATTAAAAAATGCTAACAAGATAAAATAAGTATTTACAAAATCAAATAAAAATAATACATGTATTACGTGAAGCAATTAAAGAGTTTATACTTATTAATTAATACATCAAACACTAATATGGATTTATTAAACTAAGATTAATGCTAATTAAATAAGATTAATGCAAAATATGAGATTAAATGTAAAAAAATATTTTTTATATATTTTTAAATAATTTTTTTTCAAACTGGAACTATTAGAAAATTATTTTTGGATTACACAAATTACCAATTCCAAAAGGTATATCTTACGATTATGAATAAGCAAGATCATGATATCGGTCGTAAAATGGCAATGTTCCGTAGAACATCAAAATTCTTTAAATGATCATTGGAAGTCATAAATCCATACAATTCTGTGGTGAAGTGTGTGAAATTTTTCTCATAAAATGAAGTTATCATATTATTGCAGTTGGCTTTTAGAATTTAAAGAATAATTTCTATCAACAATACAATAATTTTATAAAAAATGATTAAAATTAAATTAGTTTTGGGAAAATATATTTCATTTTGCTAATAGCATTAGCTTATCAATTATTATATGCTTGTTATAATTAAAATCTAAATATTTTCGACTGTGTAGTTATAATTTTATTTTTTCATTCCTATTTTTAAATGTGTGAAATTTAAAAATATTTTTATAATAAAAATTAATTACTAATAAGTGTCATTTTATAATAAACTATAATTTTTATAAACTATGGAAGTAAAATACAGAAGTTTTAAGTTTTAAAATGAAAAATAATTTTATAATAAAATTAAAATCGTTACATATTATTAAATTTAATTGGAGTGGGGTATATTTTCATAATTTGTATATGCATGCAAATTATAAAATTGTTTTTCAAAAGTTATAAATTCATAAAAATAGTATTTTATATTTTATTAAAAATATAATTCGGAAAATGATTTTATAAAGTAAAAAATTTAGTTTCTATTCTTAAATTTGTTGACGTTAAGATTTAACAGAAAATTTTCTGAAATGTTAGTTTCATATCTTAACAGATGATAGTATAATAAATAAATAATTAAAAAAATGCATTGGAAATTATTATTAGAATTTCATTAAAAATATTAGGAGGAAAGTATAAGATACGATAGATAAAATAATCAAATAAAACTAATGTTCCTATTTAGATTTTACTATTTACTGAAATCATTCAAATGTGGGAAAAATGTTCACGCATTAATATTCGTTAATCTATTCAGATTAAAATATGTAAAAAATTTTTTGAAGATTTCATTATTATGATGTCTTATTTATTTATAAGCTAAAATAATATAGAAAAAATCCCAAAACAACAAAAGAATTTTTGAATTAAAATGTGAAAGAAAATTTAACTTTTCTTTGAAATTTCGTAATAATTCAAAAAATTGTTTTTTGTCGGATAGGAACCGACAGACAGAACAGCAAGCTGAATGTAAGAACTGCTCGTCTTGAATTAATTTTGGTTCCGATGCGAAGGGCTGATTTCGCGTCTGTGACGAAAGTACATGTAACAAAATAAAAGAAAGTGCTTCCATAGAAAAGACTTGAAAATGGCGTCTGACTTGGCAACCTTCTGAGATTTTTTATATTTAACAACAAATGATTCTGTACATCCAAGAGGCATGAATCCCAGTTGGCATCTGGCAAAGCAAGAAACGAAAGTTCAGTCGCATTGGTTCTAACATAGAATGAAATTGAAATATAGGAGAATCTTCTGGTATCACTTTCATAATAATCTTTTTTTTGTGTTCTAGTAATTGAATTATATGAATGAAAATAAGCACAAAAGACAATTACTAATGCAAAAAATCTAGAAAACCACATCTATAAGAAAATTTGTAGTACACAATGACTTAATATTTATTCTGAATTTTAAAAATGTTAGAAAGAAAGTCATGTTTCTTTTATTACGGACATTTTCAAAGATTTCGAATATGAATTAAATGACTTTAATTATGTCTGATTAAATTGGGTTTCTTTAATTAAGATTATGAAACATTAAATATTTTGAAAATTTGGTTCACAATTTTCAGAGATTAACTATTTTTTCTTAGTTTGAAAAATCTTAGAAAATTTCACAATTTTCAAAGATTAACTTGGCAACTGAATAATATTCTTCAATATTTTATTAGATCAAGTAACAAGCTAATTCCATTAAGATAGTTGACGTTTTATTCACTGAAAATAATTGAATTTGTCACATGTAAGGAAGTTTTGCCTCTGATGACATTGAATTCATATTTAAGATAATTCAACTTTTTAAATATAATGACTTTCTGTCCTTTTAATTACTGTGGTTAATGTTGATTTTCAGAATGTCACTTTCTGTGCAATCTTTATTAATAATCACTTTAAAGTACTTTGCCTCCTGCATTAATTTATAAATTTTCTTACATAGTTAATGTTTAAATTTACTTGTAAAGTTTCTCGTAATAAACCAATAAGCATTTTTTATTTGAATTCAAGACAAATAAAACCGATACTTTAAAAGGTATGCTTGTTTGCAATTTATTGCTGAATTATACTCTAAATTATTTTATATATTTGTTTGTTATTTTAATGAAATAATTGAAACAAAAGAATATATGACAATATTTTCTAAACTTTTTTACATATAAAGCAACAATTCCATCTTAGTAATCAAACTTATAAATACATCATTATATTATTTAAAATTAGGTTAAAATTGTTTAATCTAATGGTATCTATTTAATGAAAATATTATCACTGTTTATGTAGTGAATGAAACTAATGAAAATAAAAATATTATCCCTGTTTCAAATATATAAAAATTTTATATGCTTGAAATGGGATAACAGTTTTAAATAAATATCAGTTTTTTGTAAAAAAATATTTGAAATTTATAAATTTAGTTTGACACGTATATAAATTATTGAAAGTATAAAACAATACCAATAAGATCTTAGTATTTCACGTCCAAAGAATTCCACAAAAAATAAAAGTTGTAATGATAAAATTGTCTCACAAATTAGAATTGTAATCTCAACTTTATTTATAATTTCTCATCCATTACTTTTAAATGAGCAAAGAAATCTTTAATCAGTGATCCGATTGAGCTGAAATACTACAGTTTAGAGAAAGTTCTCTTTTAACGAGAAAGCTATAAGTATCCAGGGCAACCGACATGAAACATAAAAATATCGGCAATGAGTTGTAACGATTTAATTGTTATCGAAATGAGCTAAGAGTTTCAAATGTCAAAAATTGGTTTTGCCTGGTAGAATTTCAAATTTTAGCAATCCTAAAATGCTAATTATTAAAGAAATCAATATTGTTTTCTTATTTTTTTTTAACTCACGAATATTCTTATTCAGAAGCAAATCAGAATTATTAAATAGAACAATTAAAACGTATTCATGCACACACACACACACACATATATATATATATATATATATATATATATATATATATATATATATATATATATATATATATATATATATATATATATATATATATATATATATATATATATATATATATATATATATATATATATATATATATATATATATATATATATATATATATATATATATATATATATATATATATATATATATATATATATATATATATATATATATATATATATATATATATATATATATATATATATATATATATATATATATATATATATATATATATATATATATATATATATATATATATATGATAAAACATGAAGAAAAGTAAAATCAGAAATATAAAATTGGAAAGATACTAAAGTATATGAAGCAAAAGACAAGAAGGCATAGGGACCATGTCTTCATCAGGAGGGAGATGGTCAGCTATGCAAAAATGAACACTCTTTTCTGACATGCTCGAAGGATAATTGTCTAAAAATCTTCGAGCAATTCCCCCGAAGAGTGTTCGTATTAAAAGAACTTAATTAAAAATTAGACTAAATATATATGCAGAAAAATAAAAATACTCCTATAGATGAAAATACTCACAATAGTAGAAAAATACATACAGTAAAAAATACTCACAATAGTAGAAAAATACATACAGTAAAAAAATACATACAGTAGAAAATACAAATGCCAGTAAATCAGATTGAATTTATATATGAGAATAGTAGGAGGTTACAAAAAGTAAATGTGAAATTAGAATGAAGAAATATTGCCAGAAGTAATTAAATTCAAAAAGTTAAAGTGGTTTAAAAAGTTAAAGTGTATTAAAGGGGATTTACGTTTTAGTTATGTATAAAATAAAGTGTATGTAGGTATTTTCAGGATTCTTGTAAGAACTTCAATGCTTGGGTGGCCCTTCTGTAGTTATACGCATTACTTCAATCTTACAAGCGATTCCCTACTTCCTACATATTTTAAAATAAAATTAATTGGAATATTGTTATTTTTTAGGTGAGCTATTAGGCGTTTAATTTGATTTTTAGTATATTCATAATTGTTACAGATTATATAAATGCGATTAAGCTCATTAATTAAAATGTTTCTGTATATTTTTAAAGAAATATTGGAGTTCCAAGAAATTAACTTATTAACATGAAAATTAAACTGATTAGTTTTGTCGAAAATGTCTACATATGTAGTAGAATTATCAATAGTGATAAATAAATCCAGAAATTCTGTTTTAGTTTCACATAAATTAGTTTTATTTGTATATACATTATAGTATATATTATTTGTATGTATATATATATATATATATATATATATATATATATATATATATATATATATATATATATATATATATATATATATATATATATATGCATAAATAGGTTTAAATTTTTAATTTTTACACAAATGTATAAATATGTACATATAAGACAAAAAATTATAGCTCGAATGTTGCTTTAAAATGATAACCACATTTATGTAAAAGAAATTTAGAATATAATATTCTGAATTTGAATTTTGGCTTTCAGGAATTTTGAAATGTAAAGATTTTGATATTCTTCTAAGTAATGAACAAAAAATACATTTCTTAAAATAACATTATATTTAAAAACTTATTTTCCATCAAATATTATGGCCATGTATGAGCAATTTATCGAGACTTTAAGGTACACTTTATTACTAGGTTACTATTGGAATTTATTTCCACACATAGAGATATCAAAATTATTAATTTACTTTAAGATTTGACTTTTAAATACGAGTCAATTTAATCTTGATTTTTTGACAAAATTTATTTAATGAGGGTTTTTTCAAATTCTTAAACGGTCTTTCATTAAACTTTATATTATTTTTTGAAATTTCGTAGTTGGAATAGTTCATATTTTTTCTTTTACAAATTTATTATAAAAATTTATATTGTATCACGATCTGCGTCAGAACTTGTCCATAGATCTCTTTTGAATTCCCCACGCTATTATTATTCTCTATTGAATTTGCTATCTCGATTACTGTGACCGCCCAGTTTTTATAATCATTTCATCGTATTACAAAAACTGATAATATCTTACGCTTCATTTGTTTTATTTATTAATATTTAATTTTGTAGTAATCTCTTAATTTGCTTTAAACTAATTACGCATTAATTAAGTTTTACTATTTTGCATATTATTTACATAAGTAAATAACAACTGTTACAAAAGTAAAATTTTACAACTTCTGTTTTTTAAAATTTAAAGCATTGCTTCTAATTAGGAAAAAGATCTTATCAAAAAAGACAGTATATTAAAGACAAAGAAAAAGCATGCACTTTTGTCAACAGGATAACATTTTTACCTTAAGTGTTAATTATGTTAATTAAAAATCTCAAACTCTTCAAGTTCTTAAGCAGTTCAAATATTTGAAATTATTTTAATATTTATAAAATTATATATAGTTCCATGAAACAACATTATCACAATAAACCAATAAAGAAAATTCTAAATTTCCTTAGATTCTAATAGTAAATTTTTTATTACTGATAAAAGTAAAAATTAAAGACTAACGATCAATATATAGCATGAACATCCTTCTGAGTACAATAATGAATGCATTGAGAATATCAAGATTTTGAGAGTGAAGTCTTCTTGAAATAAAGTGAATTTTATCTACATTTATAAAATTACTTTTGAATTACATTAACGGAGAAATGATTAAACAAAATATACTTTCGCTAAAGAAAATGGTTGTATTATAATCATCACTTCCATCATTAGACAGTAGTACTTATATAAATGCAGAAAAACTTTTTCTTTGAAATTTTTTTATCAAAATTTTATACTTAGTATAGCATCCTATACCATTTAATATGATCACATTATGAATATTTAAAAGTGAAAATAAATTTTCTACTTACAAGTATTCTTCCAGTTGTTGTTTGGCCACTTATCAGTTCTCCAGCCCAATCTTTGGCTTCTGTCATGAAACCAATTTCCGTAACTTCTTTTCCATTCATGCTGCCTTTTGCATTTTCTTTTGATTTGGGTACAGCTTGACTTGTAGCGACTGTTTTGTTGCGACAGCAAATGAATGCAAATGCTCTCCATATCAAGATTATGAACACACCCACCAGACATGTGATGATACTGGATAGCAAGAAACACCACCATTTACGCTCTGAAAGGCACAACTCTTCATCAGTCAAGTCCAGTGTTGAGTTTGTGTATTTATCATCTTGCACTTCCGCCATTTTTCTTTCACCACAATCACACTTTTTCTTTTACTTAAGTTAAAATATCTGCCGTCGTCATTTCAACTATTTACAGGAATAATTACAATCACGTCTTTTTTTAATAGGAACAAAAGGAAAACATTCAAATTCATTCCTTAAAACGCATATCTCCATTTTACTCTGCTAAGTGCTATTATGCTTACTGAACTTCCTTTTTTCAAAACATTTTATGATTTGCTTCTTTATTAAGCTTCTGCATTTATTTTACAATCTTCCATAATATTTTTTAAAGTATTAATATTTATTTAGTGCAGGTGTTTCTTTTATCTATGACTTAATATGAAACTTCTTTCAGTTCAAAATGTTCACTATTGTGATAGCTATAAAATGTATTTCAAAATAAAATTTGTATCTATTCTACTCACAAATTTGTTGTTTTAAGTAAACTTTTCTGATATGCTTATATTAGGAACGATACTAAAATATTAGCATACAAAAGTGTCCTACATCAAAGTTAACATTGACTTCTGCATACATAAAATATCAATTCTCTTAAGCGATATGTATTAATTACGATTTAAATTTTAAAGCACTACTGAGCTCTAATTGTTGCCAGAACTTGGTTATGTAAACAATCTTGATTAAATAAAATATTTCAGTGTTCTTAAGAACAAATAAAAAACTAGTATACACCAACAGACAGTTTATTTTCTTATATGAGTGTATTATACTACTATTTCTTTATAACATTCAATACATTTATTTTATAGTTTCTAAAAATATCTTCATAAAGTCTTCGGCATTAAAGCTTTTTCAAATTGTTCATTGATATAATAGTGATATATATTTGATATATATGTGTGTGTGTGTGTATCATTTTAGATATATTTCATATTATCAATTATAGTTTCAGTGCTAATATTATTCATAGATATGTATGATAGTAGTTACTATAAGCGCAATAACTTCTTTAATTAATAACACATTTTAAAATTTTCTTAAACTTCTTCCATAGTTCTTTCGCTTTTACAAATATTTTCTGTTTTTAAGGCACAAATCAATATCGAGAATCCTTGAATAAATTCGATGTATATGTTTAGTTCAAAATGCATATATTTGAAATACTAACACTCAGTTCGGTTAATTCTTTCTTTACCGTCTTAGATATGCCATTTAAATGCTAAAGTAAAATGTTTGCTTCCATAAAAATGAATGCGAATTCGTTTCTTACTCCCAGAGCAAATTCTGCATCAATACCTGAAAGAATTATTAATTTAATATAAATATTCGAAATATACACTCAAAATTTACATTGAAATTTAAATATTATGAAAATAATAATATTACATTATAGATGATTAGAAATTTGTGAAAACAATTTCCTAATACATTTAAGACTTGAAATGATATTTCTTTAATGAACGTTAACACAGTAAATTTTTTATGAACTATTAAATTTAAAAAAAGATAAAGATTCTATTTTTCTTACATTTTGATGAAGAAATTAGTAATGAAAACCTAAATATTAAAGCAATATTTTAAAACAGATATTTAGATCCAAATTACGTATTCCATAGTGTCATGTAGAATAGTAACTAAAATTGAACGAAAGTTGGAGATCTATAAAAATAAATATAATAAACGTCTGTAAAAAATTATTTGCAATTATTTGCACGTCTTGAATAAAAATTGTTTGCAATTCAATATATAATGCAAAATGAGTACAAATGAAATGATCTAGATTAGTCCGATCAAAAACAGGCTAAGCATTATTTATCAGTAATCGCTAAGAAATGCAGCTCGAAAACGAATTGCATTCTATATTTTACACATGTTTTCTAGACTATTGATAATATAGAACTATGGAACATCTTGAATTTTGAGTCAGAGAGAAAAAAATGAATGTAGAGAAATGTCAAAATTATTTCAAAAACTCTCACAATAAATCTTATTTCGTTGAATGTTAGGCTTGAACAAGACATAAATGCAGACGCTAATTATTGAGCAATATATGTATGTCTTGTTATTTAGCATTATTAAAATATTGCATATTTCGGATACTGTCTAGAAATAGTTTCCATTCCTTACTTTTTACTGTCTTTGGAAAAAACTTCGTAATGTAAACTATTTATTGGAGGCTTGATCTGATTTATGTATATATTCAGACTTGACTTATACTGGTATTTATAATAATATATTTTACATTTAATGTATAACATATTTCAGCTTTTATTTGACAACAGAATTCATGGAGACTTGTTTCACATTACAAATAAATTTTAATTAAATATGAAGTTCAAATATATTCATCTGTAGAGCTCTTAGAACACATCATCACTCACACAATCAAATCTAGTAAAACTCTTATTGTGGTGGTACTAATTGAGTGAGATTTGTATAATTTTTTTTATATCTGAACACTTTGCCCCATTGAGGGTTAAATACTATTATACTTGCGAAAGAAAATATCCAAAAGAGAAAAAATGATTACATTAAAATTAGATAAATTATTTCCTATTGCCATCATAGCTATCAAAGAGTTTTTTTCAAGCATTATCTCAAAGGAATCGGTAACCTGAAATTATTCATATTAATTAATTAATTTATATTAATAATATTAGAAGTTACATTGAAGTTCTCTATGAATGTGGATTTGAGAAATGCATGTTATAATCATGTAATAATAAAATAAAATTACATACGTTATCCAAGAATTTACTAAGGAAATTAGATCATTACTTAATATTAATATAAAGTGATGAATTGAATAGTAGGGTAACAACAAGCCCGCATTAAATCCAGAGTTATAAAGCGTCAGAATGCTCCAATATCATTTTGTAGTTATGCAAATATTATATATTAGTTTTGTAGTTATGCAGTGTATCGATTCCATTAAAATAATTTAAAGTTATAAATAATAAATAAAAGAAATAAATAACGGCAAAAAGAAATAAATATTTTGGTGCATTACAGAGAGAATAGATATACTTCATGTCTTCAATTTCCAAGTGACACCTATGCTATTAAAGAATGCTGAATTTTATAAAGTTACTCGTTATATGACGTTTAATAAAAAAGGCTGCTTTCAAAAGAGACTTAACATTTGTTCATCTTTCAATTCTGTGAAAAGAAGAGTCCATTCTTCATGGTGCAAAAATAATAGAAATTGAAATATACATGGATGGGCACTATTTTTTTCCAGGTTTTAACTACTTAATCTTTACATACTTTCATAATGAGAGATCATACATAAGAAGTCAACTAAATACTCTCCAATATTGACAATTAAGCCAGCTTGGTATTATGATCTAAGCAGGTATTATTTTTTTTGAGTTACACATATCTTCATTTAAAACTAGCATCTTGACTAGAGTAAGGTTTCAATAGCTTTTACGATTTTAGATTCTTCAATTTTTCTACTTTCATTTTAGGAACGTCAGTCCTCTACCAAATAAGGTTCAAATATTTTATCATATGCTATAAAATTAAGATATTCACTAGAAAAAGCAAATGTGAGATATTATCTTTGTTTGAAAAACACTATAAAGTTAGAACCCTATAAAGAAATAATATATATATATATATATATATATATATATATATATATATATATATATATATATATATATATATATATATATATATATATATATATATATATATATATATATATATATATATATATATATATATATATATATATATATATATATATATATATATATATATATATATATATTGTCCGAACTTCCGTAAGGATTATAAGGATTATATCTCCATTGAATCATTATTATTATATTATATTTTATAACCACTGTTTCCTACCACCTGATACTGTTAAGTATCATGCGTTCATTTTTTATTCATATTTTAAAGTTTTGAATGTTGATGTTAACTTATTTTTTCCAACATACCAACTTAATAAAATTAACTTTTATTGAAATATGTATAAGAATTCGGCAGATAATAGACTAAATTTGAAAATACTATCTAAATAAATTCATTCTAGTTCATGTGAATATAACGAATGAATGCACTACAGTTTCATCCATGTCTATCAAAACATAATGCTTTTTGCAACTAAATATAAATTAACGTATTTTATTTCCCAGAGTATCATCGAATGTCTTGTTAAACGTTTTAATAAGTTAAAAAGAGTAAAAAAATAATGTTATAAGCATTACATTTTTAAAAAAAGAGAAAATATTGAACACTGAACTTTTAAGTAAATATAAGTATATGATTTTTTATTTCAAATTTGCAAAAGAAAGATATAGTAAAAAATAAAAACATTCAGCTTAATTAATATTCTATGAATAAGTAAATTCTACTAAATTTGCGGTGTTTTGTCCTGTGTATTCTTTACATCAAATGCAATAATTTTTTTAAATTGATTCAATTAGTGTATTGCAATATAAAATGTTTTAAATGTAAGTTTAAATAAAGCTTTCATATAAAAAGGCATACATAAATATAATTTTCTTCTTAAGAAAGTGATACAAATTATAAGAAAATAAAAAATGTCCTTAGAATGATAAAATTATAGGGAGAATTTTTTTTAATTCTTCAATAATAGTATGAAAAAATATATGTAAATAAAATTTCAACAACAATGTAATATTATTTTCATCAGAATTTGTTTAATTACTGGAATATTAAAGTAGCTGACACTTGATTTTTAACAATAATCCTACACAAAAGGTATTTTTATCATAAAGTCTGTTTGGTTAAATATTTATAAAAACCCATGTAAGAACATTTGTATAAAAAGTTAAATTTAGTTTTCCTATGTTAATTAATTTTCTGATTTTTCAAAATTAATAATAAGCTTTTTGTATAGTGAACTTATTTGACAAAAAACAGTTTTATATAAAAATAAAACTATTTCTTACAAATGAAAGCTGTAATCTTATGTTTCAATGATCAAAATTTAAATTGGAAGGAAATTGGGCAAGGAAAGCTATTGATAAAAATGCAATCAAAAAAAATTTTTTTTCAGTATGTTTAATCCCTATTAACAATATTCTTTAGATAATATTGTTACAATGTAACTCAATAAAGTGTTTTTCAGAGTATGCAATTAATATCAGTTAATATATGATATATATATTCCTTTGAAATATCAACCTCATCAAATAAATATAAATAATATAAAAAAACAAAACTAAATCAAATGAATTTTAAAAAAATAAGCATTTTTTTGTATCTCCTTTTAGAAGAGAAAGTATTTTGAACTAAAATAAGTATATTTTCTTTTCTTAAAAGTCTATTCTTCTCAATAGATAATATATTTCTATGTCACTTAAATACATTATCGTTTATTATTTTTTATTTTACAATATCATTTAAAATATCATTTAATATCATTTAAATATCATTTTTATTTTTGCAATATCATTTAAAAATAGTGGATCTGTTTAGGAATACATTCAGCACAAATACCAGCATATTGCGACCATTTGAAATGATTATGCGCTTGAAATTCCCTACAGTTCAAGTAAATAATACATGGGCAGCTTTTAGTAACAAAATACCAATTAAATATAATTTACTAATGGTAATTTTTCATAGCGCATACTTTTCTATTTCATTTTAGGAATTTATATGAAGAGCCGTATTATTCTCAAGAGAGTAAAGCTTGCTCTATAATAGTTAGAAATAATAATTATACTGACATATGGTGACATTAATATTTAGATGTAATAAGGGTGTAACTATGTTTACTATTACAGGAGTTGGTATTATTAAATTAACTACATTTAAATAATATTGACAAAATTTATGTAATTTTATTTGTTCATTTAATTGGGAGAAAAGATAATTGTCTTTGCTGAAGACTAATTTCACAAATTTTATGGATTAAACATTTAAAAAAGATCAAATTGTCAGCAGGAAAAAATTATACATTCAAAACATTTATTGTATATTAGATGGTTCAATATTTTTTATTTTATAAGCCTTTATATAATCTTTAAGCCTTTATATACATTTAAAAATAGTTCCTTATTTATAAATAAATCTATTTCTCACATACATCAGATTTATTAACATTATTCTACAAATAAAAGTTTATTTATTTTTCTGAACTGTATTTTTAAATTTTCTGAAAACAGTTACTTATACTATAAATGTTAATAAATAAGCAATGAATTAATAAACTATTAAGAGAAAAACTTGATTATTTGAAAGAAAGAGTTGAAAAATCTTTATATAAAACAATAAACTTACAAATTTTAGATTTGACTTTCGATCTCTAAATTTTGGAAGAAATGATTAAAAATATTTCAACATTACAAATTTATCATTCATTCGTTTTCTTTATTCATTTAGACCTATCTTGGGAAATGAAAGCTATCCATAATAACATATCGAGATTTCACTGTAAGTATTAGTCTCTAAAACTCGAGAGAGAGATTTGTGTTTGAAAAATACTGATTATTATATATTTATGAATTACAGAAAAATAATTGCATTGCTTTAAAATAAATATAAATTTGTAAACTAATATAAAAATAAATAATAATTAGAACTAAAAATAATTAAATTATAAATTTATTCCCCCTTTTAAAAAATTAAAAATATTTTTTTCAATGCGAAGAGCGTATTTTGTTATTAAATTTAACCAATTTTCTAAATTCTTTGGGAGTTCAAGTTTTACTTTGTTAAAATTATTTTTTACTTTTTTATGGATGAGTTCTTTAGGAACATTTTAAGTAATTATCCATTATATAACACATTATTAATTTTTTTCATCAAATAATTCTGCAATGCTTTTATAAAATGCTTATTTTTATTTATAAAATTATTGATGCTTTTAAACTCTCTTTCTTTGTGACATTCATCTAGGAAAATAATTAGATTTCAAAATATTTAACAAGTAAAAAGGATTCTGAATGTATGTCTATGAAACTACCATTTCCTATTTATTTAAAAAACATTCTTTGCCGAAAATGAATGAAATTGAATTATATTGGACTCTTTGCTGTCTGGCAGTTTTTTACGTCTATCAATATTGTAAAGATTTATAGTTCTAATATCTTTTTAATGTAGAATTGAAATATCTCCTTCATCACATCATTTTATTAGAAATATATTCTTTTAATATGTTTCTATAACCCTATGATAGTTATTTAATTGTTCAATGATATGCACAGTTTCTACTAGCATTTTTCTACAATAATAATTCTTACGTTTAAAATATTATTTTAAGAAGCAAAATTATATGTCTCTTTAACATTTATTAAAAACATTTAATATTTCTATATATATTCCAAAATAAGAAGCATACTTTAAAACCAAGAAAAAATTATTGTTTCAAAAGTAATTGTTAAGTAATTCCAGGAACTAATTTCTGAAATTGCTATAGTTATTCATCATAATTTGAATATTATAAAGCTATACTTCAATGTTTTAGAAACCCATTTATGTCATTTGTAAGAAAAATTCTGAAGTTTTGTAAAAGTGAAAGTCTTTTTAATGATAAAGACTGATGAGAGGATTCAATAATAAAACTTTATTAAACTTAATCCAAAAACCCATGTAATTGAAAATATCATTAAAAAATTTTTAAATACCGAAAAATTCTCAAATTTAAGAAATTTTAGAAAAATTTAAGAATTTTTTACGAGAATTTAGGGAAGACAATAGTAATCTTAAAAAAACAGTACAATAGTATAACAGTACAATAGAAAACAATAGTATAACAAAGTAAAGTCCAAAAAACATGTAACTGAAAATCTTTTTTTTAAAACAGTTTATGTTTAAGAAATACATTATTCTTAAAAAATTTAAAATATCATGAGCTTCTGAAGTTTAAGATGTTTCTAAATGTTTAAGTCATTGACTTAATGGAAGAAAATTGTTATACTCAACTATGCAAGAAAGTGAGCACATTATAACCACTTAGGTAGACACCTGCCAAGTAATAAATGATACGTAGTTGTGAGAAAATAATGATAGCTCATGAATTTATTATGTAAACGAAAATTTAAATTTTATCTAGATCAAAATCTGTTCCTTGGATAATTTTAAATTACAAGTTCTATAGTTAACTTGTAATGCATTAATTTTCTGATTTTGTTTTGATTTTCCTGCGAGGAAATTAAATGGTATCATATTTAATTTAGATATTATAAAATTTCTGATTCTAAAAAGTCATCGTTAAAATCATGTTAGAAAGTTATTAATATTGGTAACCAAATTAATTTAAATATTGATATTTTTAAAAAAAGAGCTGCCATTTTTAAATAATGCATGAACTAAAATTTTTTAAACTTTTGAATAATAAATATTGTTTGAAGTTAATACATACATGAATAATTTAAACCATATAAATATTCAATTATCATAGAAATAAATGATTCATACATTTAAATCTATGAGAATTTAATTTTTATTGGGTTTAAATTATTGAAGAGTTGATTTTTGTGCTGTTTGTTATTGAAATACCATTATATAAATAAGGGAAACCAAAACAGCCAAGAGTAATGCATTTTTTGATAGGGAGAAATAAAGTGAAAAAAATACATTCTATTTATATGTTCTAATTTCTAACTTGCAAATGATCTGTAATTGTTATTCTAAAATTCGATTTTTGTGCATGTAAATTAAATATTTTTTCGTAAATGTACATTCTTACCATTGAATGTTTTTTTCAATTGAATATGCCAATACATAACAGATTCATTCTCTGCACGATTGACTTTTCTGGCTAATAAGATATTGTTAAATAAATAAATATAGTTAATTCCAAATGCATATTGTTATAAATATCAAAAATCAACTTCAATGTAAGAGCTTACAACAAATTTTTCATTTTAACTTATTTGATTTTAAAATATGCATTTATAAGAAAATTAAAAATCAGAAAAAAGGACTCAGTGATAAAACGTTGCTTAGCTAATTCTTATGAAAGACATGATACTAACTCGAAAGGAAAAATAAAATTTTGCTTTTCAAATTAATAAAGAACCCAATTTTATTTTATCAAAATTTGTGAAATTTATTGAAGAGAAACAAGAAATAAAATGTTAAAAGTACCTCATTTTTAATAATTTTTAAGCTTTAATTTCATAGTATGATTTTTTTATCCATCATATAGATTTAAATACTTCTTATAATTTACTATAATTATTTAACTTTTCTGTCTGAAAAGAACAACATAAATACTTCACACACACTTATTCAATTAATTGCAAATGATCATTTTTATCCAAAAACACCTTTCGTATTTTTAATAGAAAACTTCCTGTGTTAATCTTTATTTTATGGTAATATTCTATTATTAAAAAATTACATTTATAATAAGAATGTAATTTATTTACAATTTATTCATATTTATAATTTTTCATTATTAATATCTTAACAATGTTAATAAGTAGATTATACATTAAAAAAAGTACACACAAGTATATATATACACACACACACACATATATATATATATATATATATATATATATATATATATATATATATATATATATATATATATATATATATATATATATATATATATATATATATATATATATATATATGTTTAGATTATGTATTTAATTTTTTTAATGTTTACATACTTAATTCACATTTAGATTTAGACTCACAATTATGTTTAGATGAAAACAATTACATCTATTGTTATTTTAACTAAAAATTACGAGTATAAAGTATATTTTTTAACATAATAGTTTAATATACTAATAGGTTTTATTTATTGTCATTTATTTTTCCTGTTTGCATGTGTTATTCACTGTAATTGATAAAGTAAATGTAAATATTATTCCTATCTAAAATACTTTCATTATTTATTGTTACTTGTTTATATTCATTATTTTTACATTACAGATGGAAGTAATTATATTTACTTAAATTTTGAAGGGATAATTTAATTTTCTGGTTCCTTTTCTATCAAAATAAATTAAAAAAGTAATTTTGATTTTCCAAATGTTTTGGAAATATTTTTTAAGCATAATACTGAAATAAATTACATTTATCTGCATTTTTACATATGAATATATTATGCATTATTTCAAATTAAAATCCTTTATTATATTTTCCTCTTTTTAGAAATAAATGAAATGTGCAAATCTGTTTCATATACTTTATATTTTTTTAAATAGTTATTATATAACAAAGTGATAAATATAATATTTTATTCCTAAATATCAAAGTAGTATAGGTATAAAAATAATTTATTGCGTAAGGCAAACAGTAATAGTGTTTGGATATATTAAAAATACTATTACAAATCTTTATTATCAAGACTTTCCGTACCAGTAAATATTGATGATTTTGGAACTTAGTACAAGAACACGGAAGTCGTTAATACCAGCCAAAAAACTTATTAGAACCATACACTACATAATGTCCTCAAATAATCAAAATATGTTAAAGTGAAATATGTTTTAAAAATATCCATCAATATTTATAAGAGAATTTTTAAAATAGTACTTATGAAATAGGTGCAAAATATTTTATCGACAGCTAGTGCTTATAAAATTTAGTTATTGATAATATTTTGCATTTATATCACACCTACGTTTTTATATGGCGGATAGTATAAATTCATATGCTTTATTTGTATTTTTTCACTTTTTCTATATACTTCTCTCAGTGTAGAACAACTATGCTTATATTTGCAAAAACCATTACAATAATAAATAAGTAGTATTTTAAGTATCAATAGCATTGTTCAATATATACTTTTACATTTAAATTTTAAGGTTTTTTTTTAAAACATAGTACGTTTATGTAAATATCATACGAAACCTTATGCTCATTTTTAAATACTGTAAAGAGTATATTGTAATACATTTTTTGAGAAATTGCCAGTTTACTTAACAGAGTTTTCTTAGAAATTATTCATATTATTCAGTATTTATGAAATGGAAATCGTTTAAAAAATTAAGTGTATATAACATTAACTATTTATATTTGGACAAACAAAAGCAAAACATTTATATAAAAAATTAAGAAAATAATTTATTTTATAAAATTTTATGAATAAATAATTATTTAGTAAATAATTAATAGTGTTCCTTACAACATTAAAAATAATAAATTTAAATTACTCATAAATTGATATCAAAGAAGGTACTTAGAATTTTGTATTGCATGTTGTAAATTAAATAATGGAAGCTAAGACCAAAGCATCAATGTGTTAATAGATTTCTGAAGAAATGAATAGTTTATTTTAATACTTTACTGTCATTTTTTGACTTACCTGTATATTTTTTTGGACAATTTGTCCCTCACTTGCATATCACATCCTTGACAGCGCGGTTGACAGTTAAGGTCGTTGCCACTACCGTATAACTTCTCGGCACATGGTTACTGCACGCATATCGAACATCGATGACATGCTCGCGAGCTAATTCTGCTCTGCACACATTCGGAAAATGATCTGATCTCTGTTTCTAAAAAAGAACAAGAAGAAAGAAAGAAGATGGGGATTAACTTGGCGAACACTTTATGTGTCGGGTGTGGATAAAATGATAGAAGCGGAGGATGTATTTCGGAGATGCGCAAGATCAGGAAATGGGTTAAAACTTGGAAAGAGTTTTCCTCTCTCCCTTATGACGAGTGTAGGCCAAGGGGGAGGAATAATCGACTGCTTTACTCAGCGAGCAGTCACAGACTGTGGGCTACCCCCTTCAGTTTCTCTCTGCGCTAGGGTTGCACTTTTATCGAGGGTTGCGGTCGATTTTGGCGAGTTCCCGATTTTCACTTGGAATGCGAGCATCTCAGTATCCAAATGCTATCATCTCGCCAGGCGCTGGGTTTCTGTCACACAAATTTGTAACTATGGATAACAACTGATTTCTCGTACTTGTCACGGCCTATTCGCGTGCATTGGTGGAATTATACAAGTGGTGATTAGTTGAGAAGGGTCATGTGAATAAGATGTCTGATAAAAGGAGTGTCAGTTATTAGTTACCACTTCTAAATTCAATTGAGAAATATGCATTAAAAACTAACGTAAATTTCATAAACAGATAAATTATACATTTTAAATATCTAAAGGAAATACTAACTTTGAGAACTTAATCAAATTTATTCGTTTATTTTAAAAAATTAATCAATAATTATTAATTTGCTATTTTAAGCATTTTGGTATAAATTAAAGAGATTTAGAATAAATTTTTGATTAAATTGTTATTAACTTTTTTGTAAAAAAGCGTCATTTAATGTTCAGTGCTTACACTGTGTATATTATAAAATGTAAATAATGTAGATAAAAATAATTGCAGAATACTCTTTGTATTAATGTATTGTAACTGAATATTTCTAACAAACCTTATCAAAAACTAAATTAGGGTCACATTTTCCAAATATAGTTATATTTAACCGATTTTATTCAACGTAGTCGTTCATCTCAATTCAAATATATATCACTATTTAAACAGCTTCTAATATTTCTTTACCATTATTTTCAGAATCAAACAGTGTAGTTTAAATACAGAGATGGAAGTTTACTTGCCTAAATTTTTATAGATAAAAATATTCACAGTTATTTCGTTTGTCAAAATATAGAACCTATTCGATCTGAGAAAATATAAAGATGTTTTAAATAGAATATAAGTAGATTTTTCTTTAAATAAATATTTTTATTATTAAAATCATTGTAAATATATATATGATATATTTTAATATATTTGAGAAATACTTATACACTTATTCAATAAATATGTGTTCTGTCTTTCAACTGAGAGTTATATGTAAAATCCAGAGATATTTTTATTGAACTTCGTAAAGTAAAGAATATTTTACTTATATTTAACTGTAATTACTAAACTTACTTATATTTATACTGTAACATGAATATGAAACAAAAACTAGATTTATAACGGTCATGTGATTTATATTTATTCCAGTATAAAAAGTGTAAAAATAAGTAGAATTGTAAATTAATATAGTGAGAAATTTAATTCAATCTAGTAAATTAAAAAATTATAATTTTATTGTAATTAATGCAATAACTATTTTAAAATCTTATGATTTCATACCTGAAAATATTAATCATGATTATGCAACAAAAACATTCTTTTCATTCTTCTAATTATTTAAAACAAAAGTTCAAACAAAATTATACAACTGATCTAAATGAAAACTACTAGCAATTAAACTTGTTATAAAATCTCAAAAATAATATTTTTATTATTCATGGAAACAAGATTAACATTTAGAATACATCACCTGCCCTATTCATTGCAGATAGTGGACATTTGTTGCAGTATCAATTTAATCTGACTGAACTGAATAATACGTTTAAGTTACTTTCCAGAATATAGTTTTATAATAAAATTCCTTAAAATATTAGAACAAAGGAAGTGTAGTTTGTCGATCTCTTGGTAACATGTGATCCATGTCTTCAAGACATGGGTTATTTGTGATTATCTCTCTCTTCAAGCATTTCCATCATATGGATGGTATGTCTCTAGGTTTTGCATGCACATATTTTGGACAAAGATGTTAAAAATCTAATCAGTACATTTTTCTGTACCTCAGACTCTTATAAACTTTTATAATGTGATAAGAATTACCAGGAATTTTTACCTAACTAATACTGAATATTAAATATTTCTATGCTATTAAAGCAATATATAGACAACTAGATATACTTTACATATAGATATATTTTAGCAAGTTATGGAAATTTATACAAGATGGTAAAATATTGAACATGTGGTTGATATTGAGAAAATTATAGTTAATACAAAAGGGCACTTCTTCGAATTTTAAAATGTATTTTTTGATGAAAGTGTAGTGATTAAGAAACAAATGGTGTGTGTGCATCCAAAGCTAATTGTTAAAAAGTAATCCAAAGAAATCAAAACTTTAAAAGCATTGTGAATACCATTTCTGCATCTACGGTGTGATTCTGTTATTTTATATATGTAATCAATTATTTTTTCACGCAAATTTTTTTTTGTGACTTTTAGATGTATAATCGTGTAAATGGATATCCTTAATGAAAACTAAATTTGTGAATGATTTAAAAAAAATTGCACCGAAGAGCACCAAAGAAGTTTCTTTTAAGGTTACATTACAAATCGCAAATTATACATTATAAGCTAATAAGATTAGACATATTTATAAATTGGTAACTTGCAGCCTAAAAAATATAGATAAATAATTACAAGGTTACTCTGAATAGGTAGGTAGAGCATATCTTCGAATTTAGAATGTTTTTTTATAAATGGTCAAATCCTATATTCATTATTTATTATAAATGATGTATATATCATCATTTATAATAAATAATGAATATACATATATAATATTATAAGTGTTCAAAGTAAATATATATAATACATTTAATGTAAATATATATACAATGTATTATAAATGTTCCATGTAATATTTTTGTGAAAATAGATCTAAAAAGATCTTTTAAGATCTACATTCACAAAAATTATTATAATTAAAAATTTGTTCTTTTTTTAATTTTAGAAAAAATTTAAATCCAAAAAACAAGATATTCACGGTAATTTTAGAATTTTGCTAATTTTTTTTAGTTTGACTCTCGCTGTAAAAGTGCTCAAAATTATCATTTTTCCAGCGATTTTTATACGTTTCATTGAAAATAACTGAATATTAGGATATCATTTATGAGTTTGTAGTAAATAGAGCTACATTTTTACAATATGCGCAATCTTTAGAATCATTTATAAGGAATTGTGAAATAAGCCAAGAATCATAAGAAAATGAAGTTTATTTTTATTACAGTTAAGATAATTCTTGATGATTTTTGATAAATTTATGTAAATATTATTAGTTTTACAGTTATTGGATTCTGTTTAAGAATTTAATATGATATTATTGAGTTGTTATTCAAGGTGACCACAGGGTAAAATCATGTGAATTATTTTGCAGTTACAATCTCTGTTGCAAATTTGTCCTTTATCTATTTACCTCTGTTCTTTAATGAGCCTTAAGTCAGGTACTATTTTCTTCTGCCAAAAACTTTCCCATTTTCCTTACCAATTGAGATTTGATAAGAGGATGGGTTCCAGATTTAAGGTATGTTTGACTAATTGATCAGATATTTGTTAAAAGAGAATAATATAAAATGTAATTATTGGAATTACTTCCTACAGGACATACACTTCTTCCTGATATTTTGCATTAATTGACAAAAAACAGTAACCTATTATTTGTAAACCTTGAGTACATCACTGCTCCTAATTTAAATTTTCTTTTTATTTTTCTACATATTTTTATATTTTCACATAAATTTTAAACTTTTGAGCTATTTATCAAAATAAGATGATTTTCGTGCAACTTATGATATTTTTCTCCTCTTAGATAGTTATTTTTCTGAATTTTGATTACAATACGATGAATTGTACTTTTACACAAGGTACTAAATATTTCATTCCACCATTGCAGCATGCACAATAATATTTCCGTAAATTTAATGCTAGTTATAACTTTCGTAGTGTTGAAACCAAGTTGATCAGTAGTGACTGAAAAATTAAATATTAATTCAGCAAATTATTTAACGAATTTGCACATTTTTATAAGTTTCTGGCTATATTAACCTTATAAAGTATTCGTAACAAGTATCATAATATGTTTATCAATTCTCATTGATTAAACACGTTGTATTTTCTGGATTTGCAAAATGTGAAACAAATATAAAACATTATACAAATATTGTTCCTAATTTTTTATCTTAAATCATTAATAAAAGATAACCATTCGATTCTTAAAATACATAGAGATTATAGAACAATTCTATACTGATATAGAAAAATGCAATGTACAGAATAGTTTAATGTAATGACATGTATGAACAATTATATTGATACATTTTTTTTTTACTTTTTACAGATATATTTCATACTAATGGATATATTTCGAATATGTAAATAAAGAAAAGGAATTTACCTTTAATTTTCTCGATTCTCTTGAAATTTTCCCTTTAATTTGAAACAATATAATATGATAAATACTTGCTTGCTTAATTTTCTATTTTTTTCTGAATATCATATTGTTTCATTTTCAATGTTTTCTAGAGATTTTTGTGAGAGGAAACTTCAGCTTATTTTAATTAAAATTCGCAAGTTTGAAAAACATTTTAGTTGATTTTATATAGTTTATAAATCCTATACATCAATAATTTAATTTTGACAGTAGCAATATTACAGTAAGATAATCAGTATAAAAAATAATTTTTGAAGACTGTTTGCTGACAATATTAAATGTGGCAGAAATTGATTTTTATAAAAATGAGTGTTTCTTTAGTTAGGATCAATTCAAGGCTTTTTAATACAAATTGTATATATTATTTACGAAAAACTGAATGCAAAGGATAAAATACTTAGGACAGAAGTTTATTATAAAATATTTAGTCTGATTTTTGTTTCTATAATTAAATTGTTTTGATTTTCTATGATCAAATTATTTAACAATTCTATATAAAGCATTTAAATAATTTTGAATTCTAACGAAGTTGCATCCTCAAAACCAAACTAACAAACATTGGTTGGCAATATTTCCAGAATAACAGATCAATATTGATTTAGTTTCATGGTCAAAATTGATTTTGTCAAATTTAAATATTATTATTTATCTATATTTGTAGCAACACGCAAAAATGTCAAGTAAAAATGGGATTTAGTTTAAACGTATCCTTTCAATAGAAATATTGAATTGAGTTACAAAAAACCTATAAGACTGCTTATTTTTTCAGTAATATTTCTTTGAAAAAATTGAATAAGATATTGAATATACTGGCATATAAAAAAATTTGTAAAATTTTTACCTTAAAATGCTTAAAATACATCGAAGAATTATATATGCCTTTCTAAGTATATGCATTTTGGCAAAAAATTACATTTAAAATCACCTGTTTTATGACAAGAGCTTGACATTTAGTATTCTTTTAATATTTGTATTGGTAATGTAAACATGGTATAACTTTTTCTCTCAACATTTTCCTATAGGAAAATAATAAGAGATAAAAATAATATCACATTTTTTATGCAATATTATCAATACTTGCAACATTTATATATAACATATATTAATAGACAGGAAAATAAAGAAAAAACATTTAAAAATATTATATATGGGATATATACTATATAATATATTTAAACAAATTATTTTTCTGATGTAAAATATGTGTTAATACTATATTACTTAATTATGCTTACATTTAAACATAAATTAATTTTAATAACTGAGAAAAAAGTTATTCATCATTGTTTACCTAATACTATTTAATCTATTCGAAACAATCACTCCAAAAAACATTCCGGCAACAATCTGTCATTATAAATATTATTATAGTTATAC
This sequence comes from Latrodectus hesperus, assembly GCA_037975125.1. Taxonomy (NCBI): domain Eukaryota; kingdom Metazoa; phylum Arthropoda; class Arachnida; order Araneae; family Theridiidae; genus Latrodectus; species Latrodectus hesperus. Next base: position 109,053,747 of record CM075852.1, on the reverse strand, counting down.
CATTCCATGCACATTATATATTATTGCAGTCAATTTTGCTTTCAGTAAATTTTATGTACTCAGCAAACTCTTATGTGTCATTAAATTTCTTAGAAATGTTTCCTTTCTATTATTATACAATTTTACAATTTATACAATTAATTTCGAAAATTTTCTGCAATTTTTTTTGAGTATACATAATAATTACCTTAAATGGGCTTTGAGTTTTGATCAAATATCATGTTTTATATCTAGAGTTGTTCTGGGCCACTATTTTTAATCTATTATAAACTTTCACACACACACACGCATGTATTAATTAATAAGTATCAAAGCCCACAGCATTTATATCTTGCCAAAAATAAGCTTGAAAATTACGTAATGAAAAACATAAATATTATTTAAATGACGAAATCTAACAATTTTTTGAAATATTGTTTTCTATGCAGTGATAGAAATATTTTTTTCTGTAAATAAGTGAATTGTGTCGGATTTTAGATGATTAGTTATGAAAGAAGTTTATTGTAGATAATTACTTTCAGAAAAATGTATTTAACTTCTGATATTTTTATATAATTCATAAATTCATAAATTTGTATATATATATATATACACACATATATGGTATGTATGATAACATATTTTAAGACATATAACCAATTAGAAATGCTTGCAACATTGTGAACTAAATTGTTAATACATTCAAACTTGAACATATAATTTTGCAAAATATTCTTTTATCTTATGAAATCTTATTCAAAACTAGAATTCTTTTAAAATTTTGTATTGTTTTATATAAATATAAAAGATATACAGAGATTACAGAGAAATATGCTTCTTCATCAGACTTTCCATAATTTGAAAAATATCGTTAATAATAAAAAAAAAGATTAATTCTGTCAGTGAGCAGAAGCATTGCTCACAAAAAGCTTATTTTTGACTCAACATCAACTTTCTAAAAACAAATTTCTTTTATCATGATGGAAACAAATCACGTAATTGAAATCTATTACGATAATCTGTAAAGTACTTTAGAAAAAAGCATATTTATTGACAATAATTTAATCACTTACCTGTATTTGCATATGTTTTTACCATTAATTAGATTAAAAATTTATTTTGTGTTTAGCTTAGAAATTTCTTGTACTATTTTTGTCACTATGAATCAATACATTTTTAGAATTATAATGTTACAATATTTTGCTATTTAAAGCAACAATGTATTCAGTTATTTAGTTTATGGGTAATTTTTAGCATAAATTTTTTATGTGAGCAAAATTTCAGTTTATGTTTATATGTCAAAACGTAAGGAGAAAATAACAAAAATGTTTCTCTTTTACACAAATTATTTAGTAAAATAGTGAAATTCAGGAAAGAATTATTTTCTTAATATAAAATTTCATCAATAAAAATGGTTGTATAAGATAATATTTGAATACTTTATTAAATATATGCTAGCAATCTATTTCCAAAATTGTTAATTTCTATTGTTTTATCTTCATATCATTGACTATAAAAAACATTTACTTAAAAATATTTAAAGAACTGAGTAAACAATATCTTTAATGGCTAATAAAATTTCTGTTAATCTATTAAATAATTCGTTGATATATAAGGAACATTTACCGAACTAAATATCAAATATTAGAATATCGAAACTTCCTTGAATCCTGCAGGATAATTCTCATGAATAATAAATGACATTCAAAAGAAATTTTGCAAATTCCATTGCACAAATATATATTTAAAAATTATTTACAATAATTTTAACGGTAAGTATTTAATTTTCACAATATAAAATACTTCCTAAGTATCTTTATTGCTAAAATTTTATATTTATTTTTAGTAACGAGAGTCATCTACTGATTAAATACAAATGAGTTCTGGAAAAAGCTTCGTCTTTTTTGCTTAGAAATATACATCTTTAACAAGTTTGGAATATGGTGCTATGCCCCATAATGAACTATATAGTAATTAAATGCTTTTTCAATACTGCATTGCATTCAGATATACTAAATAAAGTGATTCAGCAAATATTAACTACGATTGATCGATATATTTAAAAGAGAACTATGATGTGATTTACTGATATTTTGCATAAACTTAAAATGATTGATAGAAAACTAGCTATATTTTTCTGCATATCATTTCATACATGATCTTAAAAATTCAGCTAGCTCGTAAACTAGGATTTAATAATACATTTAAAGAAAAGAAATATGCTAATTTGTATATTATATATATCTATCAACGTACAGTATATATATATGCTGTACATTGATATATATATGTATATATGTATATATGTATATATATATATATATATATATATATATATATATATATATATATATATATATATATATATATATATATATAAATAATATCAAAGTACAGTAATTATTAATTTACTCTAAATTCATGAATAATAACGCACCGTATTTTTTATAAATACATATTTAGTAAATTATTGTATTTAGTACACTTACTATAATTTTTATTACAATTGATTGGTTTACTCACAGAAAAACAATGAGTTCATTTCTTGATTCCATATCTTATTTTCAATCAAAGCACTGAATTCTTTTTTTAATATATAAGTCAATACTATTTGTGTAATACAGAAAAAAATGTAATCATTTATTTTTTAAATTTGCTCATGAGGATGGTAAAATAAATTTATGTGAGCAAGTGCATGATTTAGAGTAGAAATAAAAGAGTTTCGTTAATTATACGCAGATCAATATTATTGAACATCATGCTGTTCTGACGGTGTGTACGTTTATGATAGATATTTATCTAATTTGCGGTGGAAAACGAATAGAATATATTGACAACTTGCCATACATCGTTTAGATGCCTAATGCATTTCTAATGACGTTTTCAATTCACACAAGACGTGAAGCATATTTTGTGATATTATGATACTGAGAAATACAAAAAAGGATGAATGTTTTATTAATACATTCAGTATCGAACAATAGGAAAAACGACATACTTCGAAGTTTCGATAAAGATGAAAGATCCTATATATCCTTTAAAAATTGTTTATCTTGTCGTTTGAGATATTAGAAAAATGCATTGTCATATTATTTCCAAGTTCTTTATCATCATACCATTCATTGTATATCTAAGTGATATATGATTTGATATTTATTAGTCCAGAAACAATAGAACGGTAAGTATCACAAAAAAACAAAAGGAAAATCGCATTTTTATATTTTATCATAGTGATGGCCGAAGACCAAGCAAAGAAAGAGTTAAAAAGGAAGAAACATTTTATGGTAAATTCAATTTTAAATCGTCTTCAAAAAACCTAGCATTTCTGAAACAAAATCCCATTTCTTTAAAGGAAGTGAAATTTGGCTTTATTTTTCTGTTTTATTTGTTAGTATTTCATTAATAATTTTGTAATTTCAAATATATTATATGTATACATAATTTTCAGTGGAAATCAGTTAAAATATAGAAATCTAAATACGTCAACCATATGAACACAATATCTACAGCGTCTTTAATCTGTATTTGGTAATCTATATGTAAATTATAATAAATGATAAATTATATGGATTAAAAAGTAGTAAAAACAGAAACAAATAAACAAAATAAAGTCTTAATGTATTAAGCTGCACAGTATTAGTTGTGCTATATTTTGGGTAATCACATATATTATTGTCTGATTGTACAGAAAGAAAGTTTTCCCGACAACATTTAAACTAAAATTTAAAAAATTCTGTTTTAAAGTTGAGAAATGATATTGAAAGAATCAAAATGGTGGCAAAGTCAAAAAATTTTAATAAATAGTTTAAATTTTTTGACTAATTATTTGGAAAGTAAGTCAGAATCCTATTTAAATAAGAAAGGTCTTATTCATAAAACTATATTAAAATAAGTTTTAGGATGAAAATTATTTGTTATATTAAAAAGTATACAGAGACACGTAGAAAATATTACTATTTAATTTTCCTAAATAAGAAAATAGAAAATATGAAGTGTTTGTTAAACTTCTCAATAAACCATAAGTATTTAAGATGTTAATTATATATAGTTATTATTAAATTAATAGAGAGAGAGAGAGAGTTAATTTAAAATAATATTAATTTCAGTAAAGATTACTTTTTATATTATTTTACAAAAATAACAGCAAATTTTATTTTTAGCATTCTAAGCGAATTAACTTTTAAAATGATGTTTTGCAGAAATTTTTTTGGATATTCTTTACGATTGCATGTTGAATTTCATTGAGCCTATAAAAATGCATCAGTCTGTAATAATTTTGAATAAAAACTCCATAATTTCAAAACTTGCGTTGACATATTTCATCATATTACTTGCGACATAAGTCTGTTACTAGTATCAGTCTATGGATGAATTAATCAAAAGAAATCATGATAAGATTTAATTAATTAATTTATAAATAATTCCATTTGCTATTAATCTTTACAATAAAAATACTATATTTCTAGATATTGTTGATAGTCTTCATAGTCAAAAATGCTCATTTTTGCTTAAAACGATTGAAATATTAACTAAACGTTATTGCCTAATTATTCTTTTTTCCTGTTGTGTAAAAATAAATATTACTTGAGGTTTGTGTATAATTATTTATTAGTGATATAATGAATTTGATATTATAAACAAATTTCACTTATTAGAATATAATTGAATAAATAATTGAAATCATTAAAGTGTTTAATACAATTTATACACAAATCTTTAAAAATGCTCGATATTTTTCTAACATAAAAGTGAAATTTTTAAAATATTTTATGATGAATTTTGAGTTTAGAAAAAGAATTTATTTAAAAATAATTTTAAAAAAATCTTAAGTTAACTAATATTTAAACAATGCCCTTTTTCATGTCAGCGAAATGTTATTTCAAATAGCCCAAAATTTTCAAACAAGTATAATATTACAATTTACGAAGATCGAATTAATTATACTAACATAATTTATTTAAAAAATCTTTCTCAAGAATCTGTTTATTTCTTAAGGGAAAATCATAAGAAAGAATCGTTTCAGGAATTTTTGAAAGAAAAAAAAAGTTTAGGGAATATTTTAGAAAATGAATATCGGCATATTTGATAACATTATTTAAATTTGCTTTTCATAATTTCTTTAAGTATTTTGTTAAGAAATTTTCTATCTATATTTCCTATTAGAAATATTTTATCCCAAAATAAGAAAATAATTACAATAAAAGTTTATGACATCAGTTGATTTTAGATTGTAATAAATATTTTATTCATAAATTTAAGAAAATCCGTATAAACTACTGTATACATCAGTACTATATTGAAGTAAATCTTTTTCTATTGCTTTATGCAAATTACTGTGACCATTTAAGAAGATTGAAAATAAAATGTATTATATTTTTACAAAATAATTTTGTAAAAATAAACAAGATAAGAGACAATAAGTGTTCTCAGGCATCAGTTAAATGCTATGCTATTTATAAAAGTTGTTTTATGAATAATTCCTTTATTTAAGATCATTTCCTTAAAGTGGAATACAGAAAAAATTTGTTTCCCAATAATTTTCTGTATATTATGCTATTAATTATTTCTTTTATTAAAATATATTATTTAATATTATAATAAAGGAGAAGAAGTGTAAGAATTTTCGGGAAAAAATCATTTGACAATCTTATTGAATGTATATGTGAATTACTTCTTAACTTCTGATGTGCCATGACTAAATGTATGGAAATGATGAATATCAGTTACATTAGATAGTTTGCTACTATTTGTTATGTAATAAAAAATAAAATTTCCCAATATCTAGCGAAATAATTTCCTATTATCGAAAATTATACTCCAATATATACTTGTAGACTTCTTCATTAAAAGTTTGCTTTAAATAAGTTATCTTATAAATAAATTTTATTTGAAAAACTTCATTTAGGACATCTTAAGTTCTTTGATAAATACTTATTTTATAACTCTTTTGCTGAATACCTCAATAATGATAAATACCTCAATTAACTGAAAAAAATATGAAAATTTTCAACATATTCATTAAAAACTTTAATCTATATAAAACATAACATTTTATCATTTGATATATTTTCGACGAAATAATTTAATAAAACCAATTGTGGTTACTTTAATTCCAATTTTGATATTTATTATCAAATAGAAAATAATCTTTGGATAATCAATGTGCAAATTTTATTGATCCCGAAAACTTACCGTTCTGATAGTATAAATTAATAAGTGAAAATTATACTAATGGAACACTTTAAATTGCAGTGGTGTAGTCTCTGAGGCATATTGCAAACTTTTTAAATTACATAGGATTTTACAACAAATTCTAGAAGTACTGAACATCATTGAGAAACCTTATATTGTAAAAATCATATGATGTATTCTCAAAAATAATTCATGTCAATAATAAAACGAGACAAAGATTAAATATTATTATAAATCACTTACAGTGATTAATGTTTAACAATGACACTTCCAAGAGAACTGCATAACCACCAAAATCTGTGGCAAAGTAAATAAATATCTTATAAAAACTTTCTCGGTAAAAAGATAAAACGATTTCTTGTGTATATCAATTTTAATTTAGCAAACTTAATATCAAGAATATAAAATAAGGTTGTCATGACACTGTAATAATGATACTTACTGACTTTTGTTCCATTTCTAATCAATAAATACAGAGTTCTTTTACTTTAACATTTTGTTCTTGAGTACATTTCAAAAATATTTAGTAGAAACAATCTTCCTATTTTTTGCCTGCTTCTCAAGTTTTTCCTTAGCTAAAAAGAACCAGATATATTCTCCAACATAATGAATAATGAATGGGATTATAAACAAAGTTCAAAATGTAAAGATGTTTCAAGAAAACAAGAAAGGAAAGACTTGAGAAGCAGGCGATAAAAATGGAAATTACTTCTTCTAAGAACTTTCCTAAATGAACTTTAGGACAAAATGTTATACATATCTCTTATTGACAGATATAAAATGTATTTTATCCAAAGTTTAAATTGCACTGTGGCTGGAAGGCCACAGGATCTATCCTAAGAAACTAAATAAACAACGAGTGATGAATATGGAGTTTCTAATTTATAAACTTAGGTCTTTCGGAATGAAGGCTTGGTTGTTTACCAATTATTTTCTCTTGCAATACATGAACACTTGAATTGACTTACCGAATATTGCATTGTCTTTGTACATATTTCTTCAATATGTGAACGTTTCAAAAGTCTGGGGACTTTAGATTACGAACACTGTTGATCAACTAGAAGTAGTTGCTGAGATTTTTTTGTATGCTCATTGGACAAATTAGCTGGTTATGTGTTTTTCGGGATTCCTCCTTTTTGACTATATAGAAAAAGGCTTCTGCAAAGCCAAATATTTAAATTCTTTATAATATTTTACGAGTGCTCGAAAATATTAGCTATATAAAATAAAATTATAAATAAGCATAGTTTTTATGAAAGAGATTGCTTGAATGTCAATTGTAACTTCATAAGAAACTTCGTTTTAATATCAAGAATTCTGTAGACAATATGGGGACAAATTATTACTTATTCTCTACTTGTATTGTTGTGAACAGTCTCCAATTAAGAGTTTTGGTAAAGAATTTGATCTGGATGAAGCAAAATGTTTTTATAATAGAAGAAAATTGATATCAAATCAAGTTTTCAATAAATTTCATAATAATGAAAATGCAGAATGTTTTAATGTTAAAGGAATAGCTTAGATTGATTTATATTCTTCAATATATTTTCAATAATAACTCACTATTCATTGTTCAAAATATTAACATAATATTTGTTATAATATTTAACTTGTAGCTGAAGGAAAAAATTTTAATAGATGGCGCTGTCACCGATCACTGTATGATATCATTCAATTTAGATTTAGATTTGATTAAAAGAGGAAGTTCTCCCAACCTCTCTCTCTCTCTCTCTCTTTCGATAGAACTATAAGTTCCTTTAGATTTCTCGCATATATAATTGATTGTTTTGAATTTGTGTAACTTGTTTACTGTGTGTACCTTTTGTGCTCATTAATTATTTTTCTTTTTTGTAATGTATGATTATACTTACTTTCTCGAGCCTTATTTTGAATGCACTCAGTATATTTTAGAATTTATTTGAATAATTCAGATAAAGTCTTCTTTTTCTAACAAATGATTGAAAACTAATAATTTTATTATAATTTTCCTATCTCCAATAAATGAACTTTTAAAATTTCTGACACGGCAGTGAAATTCTTCATATTTTACTTTACACAAGGACTAAATTAATATCTTTAAACATTACCATTTTATACTAAACACATTTATTAACATGGTTTGGTTCCATTATTTTAGAATAAAAATTTAAATATTTCAGAAATTTAAAATAATTTTAGCTTAACTGAAAATCTTTGATTTATATCGCTGTTTCTGAAAAGCTTTTCCACAAACTTTCAGTTTTAATGATTGTGAGAATTACATAATAAGATCTTTCTTTTCCTTACTAAATTATCGGAGAATTGAGGATTTATATAAGCAAAAGTTTCTAACCTCATATTGAATTACAATATGGAAATCGTTAGAATATTTAAAATCTTGTATTGATATCAAATTAAAATTACAAGACTTTGGAAAACACTGTTTTCTGAAGAAAACAGTAATTTTGTAGGAAATACAAATAATACTGCGAACGCATCTATATGAAATTCTTCATTTTCAGTTATTCAGAAAAAATAAAATAATAATACTAATGCTTCATTTACAATTCTTTAGTCTATGAATATCGCTTATTTAATAACATGTGATACCTTGCAAGAGTGCTTTTAGTCATGGTTTAAAACAAAATTAAATTCAAATGGACATAAACATTAACAAATTTGCATAAAACATCGTCAGATTGGATGCATTAAAAATATAAGGCAAAAATATGCTTAGCATTTTAATAGGTATGTCAGTGTTTCTCACTCTGGCGTTAAAAAATAACAAAATTAAATGCTGCAGCGTCTATTCATGCAATGTAGTCTATGTTTCGTTTCAGTATCGTACAGCCAAGTTGGTATGTTTCACAATCAGTACAGTATTCAAAAGAAACGCTTAATTATTCACGTAGCTTTTATCTCTAAATGCATGCTTCTCGGTAATATTCTTAGGGAATGCCAAGTATTTTATTTTCTCATAACCCTTAGAAAATGATCAGTAAAATAAAAAACAAAATTTGACTCGTTTGTGCTTATAAATGTTCTTCAATCAGACAAAAAGTAATGGTGAAACACCATTAATTCATGATTCTTTGTAATTGGACAAATTAATAACACATATTTGAATTACAGGTTAATTGATTTTTTTCACTTTCAAAGGATCCAATAGCATATTATGAGTCACAACCTTCTATTCGTCTTAAAAACCATATAGAAATATTTTGTTGAAAATTAAATTATGGACTTTTAAACATGTTTATCCACATTTATATGAATCTTCTGTAACATTTTACATCACCCGGTATCCTGAAATGATTGCCATTCAAACATGTATCTTGACTATGAAAGGATTGTCTTTCTAATATGTACCTCCACCGTGAAAGGATTGCTTTTTTATCATGTATCTCGAATACTGAATGATTGCTTTTCTATCATGTATCTCGCCCATGAAAGGATTGTCTTTCTAACGTGTACCTCGACCATGAAGGTATTGCTTTTCTATCATGTATCTCGCCCATGAAAGGATTGTCTTTCTAACATGTACCTCGACCATAAAGGTATTGCTTTCCTATCATGTATCTCGACCATTGAAAGGATTGCCTTTCTATCATGTATCTCGACCATGAAAGGATTGCCTTTCTATTATGTATCTCGACCATGAAAGGATTGCCTTTCTATCATGTATCTCGACCATGATAGGCTTGCCTTTATCCTACCACTTCAGAATAATTTTTAAAAGTGATTGTATTGATGAGAAATAAGAAATATAGAAATAAGAGTATTTTATAAATACATGTTGTGGAAGAGGTGCGTTAAGGTATCGATCATTATTAGAAAGGAAAATTGGAAAGAATATCCAGAGAAATATATTAGACAATCGAAGGGAAAATGTTATTTCTTGATCTGATTATCTAAATTATCATTTTTGTGTAAGGCAATAATGGTAATCTGGTTTAGAAAAATAAAACATTTAAAATAATGCTAAAAATTAGTAAAATATAAAAATTTGAGCTTAAAAGAGCCAAACAAAAATTATTGTATGCCTCGAGCATTATTGAAAATTAATACTTTATAAAATTAAATTAATGCCAGTCGTAAAAAATGTATGTTTTAATATTATAGAGTATCAGTTGAACCATGTCGTAATTAATTTGAATAAATAATGCCAAAGTATGATAAATACGAATGAAATATTGATAAAAATTTATAAATATGTGGTATTTTAAATATATTTAATATTTTTGAGAGTGTTAAACGAGTAAAATATTTAAAATTATACCTTAATTTCTCTTTATAAAACAGTTATATTGATGAATTACTATTCATACAGTAAATAATATACACATTTAAACAAAAACTCTCAGTAAATCAAAGTCAGATTTAAAATTAGCATGAAAAGAAACTTGAGAATGTAATATTTTTTTAAGAAAACAAGCTATTTGCTGAAGTATAATCAAAATTGAGGTAAAGTTGGAATATGTTGAGTACTAAACACAAACTTACTGTAGAAATTTTAATGATTCAGGAGAGAAGTTGAGTTATATGTAGAAAAAAAGTCCAGCATCATTATAAAGTTCAATGAACAAAATAAAAAAAAAAGATTATGTTTGCGATGTAATTATATATATAACACACATACTAAAAAAATTCTTAGTTAAGCTGTAATCTACATGAAACAATGCCCAGTGGCACCATCTAGTGTGGAATAATAAAAAGATCTTTGTTTTATCTATTTATTGAATAGAGTAGCACAGGCAAATATTGACATAAACATAGGGACATATAAAGGATATATATTTTTATGTTTAAAAAATTATATTCTTTGACATTTCGAAGTAAAAAAGTAAAATTATCTGTTCTCTAAACAAAAATTCAATGCACAATTTACAAATGATATCCTTCTATTAACACTAATATTTAATTGAAATAGCTGTACCAAGATGCTAATATAATTAATTATAATATGTTGTAATAAATTTTTTCATTTAAAACAAATAGTATGTTTCCATCTAAAGGAAAAATTTATTAAGATAAAATCTGAAGTAATGTTGTAATTTGTACAATATGCGTTACCCAAGCAGCAAGTCTTATAATTCGCTATATATTATAAATAAATATTATAAAATATTGAAATAAAATATTATTGAATATTAAAATGACTTCATATATATTTATTAATATATATATATATATATATATATATATATATATATATATATATATATATATATATATATATATATATATATATATATATATATATAACATTCTTTGATATTGTACTTGAATGTCAAAAAGCATTTCATTTCGACGTTATTTGATATTTTGATATAACATTATTTGATTCTATATTCTATTATTTGATTACATATTCTATTTTAATGTTTAATAGCATTCAGTAGCCATGTTCTTTGACGTTGTACTTGAACGTCAAACAACGTTTCAACGTTAAATAATATTCGATTTTAACGTTGGTAATCCTTTATAATGTTAACTTTTGGTATCCTTAGATATCCTTTATAATTATTATATTATAATGTTATTTATTGGTCAATTTGAGTTAAAAAGACTCATTTTGATGCTGGATTCTATTCTGATGTTGTTACTGTTTCTTGTTAAGCTTTCAAATAGAATATTATTACTAATGCGATTCCTCGGCTCTACAATAGACGCAGGAATTTGGCATCCATCGCCAAGCAAATCCACTTCTTCTGATTCTTAACTTTTGTCTTCCAATTTTTATCTCCATCTTTTTTAAATCCTCTTCTATCTCATTCAGCAACCATTTTCTGCGACGTTCAACCTTACTTTTACCTCCAATTTTCCTCTATGTATTTTCTTTGTTGCTATTTCATCACCTTTTCGCTTCAGATATAATAGAATATTAAACATAGTAAAAAAAATTCTATGACATTAAATTTACGGTTTATTAATTAAATATTGAGTGTGTAATTAAAGACTTTATTTGAATATATATATATATATATATATATATATATATATATATATATATATATATATAAAGCCTTTTTTATATGTTTATAATTTTTTATATATTTTTAAGTTTATAATTTTTAATGAGAAAATGGGAAGCATGAAGGGAAATTTTCTTCACTAACGTCATGGAAGTGATCTATTTATAAATTCATTTTTCTTAATACAATAAAATAAAATTGTTAAAATTCTTTAGTTATTAGAATGATTATGCGCAAAGGAATTATTATTTTATAGGAATTCATTTTTAATCTGAGGAATTTAACTTATTACTCAGTGAGGAAGCTGTAAAATGAAAAATCTGTAATTGAGATTTCTTAATTCAGTCCCTAGATTTGCAGTTACATATGCTAATATTATTTTTTTTAAAGTTTATACCTGATGATGATCAAGATTTTAGAATGTTCATATTTGTAATAATTACCAATATATATCATATCATATATATTGGATTTCATATTTTATTACGAAAATCTGTTAAATTAAGATATACATCTACTAATATCCTTTCAAGGATGGCTCTATGTGCAATAAAATTCTCCTAAAATTATTATGTAAACATTCCATTTAAGCTAGTAATTTAAAATACTTTTAACTGCATTGTTTTAGTAATTGTACATATTTTGATAAAATCCAAGCCCCAGATCTATAACATGTTATATTTGTTAGAATAGGAATCTATACGTTAAAAAAGAATATGTAATACTGCAATTTAGGGATTGTAAAATTTCTAAAACATTTTTTAATCTGGGATAATTTTTTTAATATTCTTACTTTTATAATGCAAATAAAATAAGTGCTACATAATCATGATTTTCAATTTTATTTCAAATTAAGCAGATGTAATTCACAGTTTGTTGAAATATTATATTAGTTTTTCTTTCATCCACTCATAATTATTTCAAAATATGTGCTTCAAAAATTCCGCATTTTCCATTATTTTCAAAATAATGCATTAAATTGAGTGGCTGATCAATTCCTTGACATATTTTCTTACCTCACCAAATCTCCACAAGCCACAGTTAGTTTTTTCTTTCTTCCTTTTTTTAAAAAATATTTATGGGAGATAAAATTTGTAATATTTATAAAGGAATAAGCAGTATCTCGTATAAGCAGAAAATGTTTGGTAAAAATAAATAGAATTATATAGAACACATAGAATTTTTAACAGAAACAAATTCCATCTTTAATTGAAATAAATGAAATGTGGACATTTTACTTTATCGCCCCTAAAGCAATAAATTAAAAAGAACAGTATTATTAAATGCATGCTTTATATTAGATTATTACATTTAAGAAAAACGCATTCAACAAGACAATTTTATTGAGTTGAAAAGCTTTATTAAATATATACAAAAATAAACATCAAGCTTATTTGTATATTAGAGGGCTTGAATTTTTCTTCATTCCAATCTGTTAGTCCTACAAAAATTTTGTATCACAACCTGTATCATTTCTTAACGACTACATTCTTTAGAGTACAGGTAACTAAAATAAATAAATAAATATAAATATTTCAGTGATGTTTATTTAAAATTTTGGAAAGAAAATTTAATTGCATCAGAAGAGAAATTAACAATCTTTCAGAAATGCAATTTTAAAAAATATAATAAATAAATTGAATTTTTTTTAATTAAATGAATATTTTAAGTAGTGATGAAAAAATATCATTATCTTCACATAGAATTACTTACATTTGATTAGTTTTATATTTCATGTAAAAACTAGTTACAAATATTTCAATGTGTTTTCATAGAAATAGGAAATTTAAAAAAGAATTTATTTAACTAAAAATTTAGGGAAAAATTGAAAGAGCAGAAAAAAAATTATTCCATATCATTTCATTTTTTTAGAAACAAAAACTCTAACCTTGAACAAAATACTTGATCTCATAAATAATTTAGTATATTTAAGAACGTTAAACTTAATTTTATAAAATCGAAAGTTTAAGTATGGGCAGAAATTCTAATTGGTTAATGCAATAAATAACCAAGAAAAATAACTGGCAGCACAGTAGAATAATTAAAATTTACAATATTTAAAAAACATTGCTTTGAGTTTACATTTTTTATGTTTCACATTTAACCTTTAGAACACATCAGAAAATAAAATTTATACAAATGGGTATTATATAATTTTTAATTTAGAACAAAATGGAATTATTTTAAATATTTTATGAAAATTAATAAATTTTTTGCAATTAAAATTACCTTGAGAGGATAATTATTTGATGTATTAAACAAATACTCTGACATTATTATCATACTTAAAATGTAACATGCACATAATTCATACATAAAATAATTCCTTTCTTTTTTTTAGATATCAGCCTGTTCATCTAACACGTGAAATTTTCAAGAAATTGTTAAACATTGATTTAGAGTTTTGACAAATGAGGGCATTTTCCTTGTTACAACAAATTCTTATATGGTCCAGAATTGATTGATTATCTATACTCTTAAAAAGAAATAATTCATGAATTAAGAGTTTACGGATTTTAAACTGTTTAAGTATTATTCAATTAAAAGGTACATTTTTCTTTATTCATTTGAACAACAGACATTACATATTCATGATGTTTCACTAGTTTGTTGAAGTTTTAGAATAATATTATTGCAATATTTTTTAGCAAACAATTCCTTTCATTAGGATATTTAGTTTTTGATACTTGAATTTAATGGCTCAAAATTTTAATGTTTTTTTAAAGCTATTTTAGAAATTTTTTTAATCAGTCTCAGTATTTGAATTCCCAAAAATGTTTTTACTAAAATTAATGAGTCAACAGACAAATGAATTAAATATAACTGTTTCTGTAGCTTAATCTTTTACTTCATCGATAAAAGTATCTACATTTTAAGGAGAAGAAAAACAGATCCTAACCTAGACATAATTTTCTAATTTATTTTAGTGTTAACATATTTAATACATGCAAGGAAGTATTGATAGAACAATATATCAATAGCAATTATAAGAAATTATTCATTTAATTAATCTGATACATTGTTTAACGATCAGTAAAACAAACATTATTCTAAAAGTAAATATGTTATTCATGAAGTGTTCAATAAATCATTCACAATAATTGAAAATATGGTGTACTTAAAATTATCAACTAAAATAGGATAAAAGTAAAAATAGAAAGCTAAAATGATATTTGAAAAATGAATTACATTTTTAATTATCATTAAATTATTACTAATTTGCCTTACTATAAACTACAAGAAACTATTAAAAATATATTAAAATACTTTTATATATGTCCCAAGTGTGGATTAATAGAGAATAAATAATGAGAACATTAGATTTTTAAATCATTTCTTTTGAATCCAAATGTCTTTAGGACGTAAATGATTATCTCATATAGACCCTTTTACGTGCATATTTATTTTAAAAATATAACAATCAAAACTAGACTAATAATATAATAAATAATATTATAACTAAGCATAAACTCTTACAAGGATAATGAATAGTTTAAATGAGTTAACTAATTCTTATCATTGAATTATAAATAAATAAAACTCATGATCAAAGGAATCAAAAAAATATAAATAAAAAGTTTTGTTTTTTCAAAGTACATTTTTACTAACCTGAAAGATTTGCCTTTAAAAGATTGAAATTTAATTTTTAATTGAGCTAAAATAAACTTTACTAGGGGAACAATCTAATAAAATTAAAAATAAGTATGTTTTATATACTAACCAGAATTCTTACCAACACTGATTGTGGTCATTCATTTGTTTAAAATTTATTCTAGTAAGAAATGCAAGTATACCTACACTTCTTTTTACATTGCAATCATTGAATGTCATAAAGATAGTAAAAAGTATTAAATTATATTTTTATTTACTTAGTAGTATTATTCCAATGATACTTTTTTTTAGTTAGTAATATTACCAATGAAATGTTATATAATATTATTCAATGTTTGGAAGTTTTCAAAGAAAAATTTGTACACCATAAATTTACATAAATGCATATGAATTATAATATTCTGAAATAATTTATTTTATAATATTTCCTAAACTGTTTAGAAAAAAATTTCAGAATATCATATAATATCATTTAACATCAGCGAATCAGCCTTCGTCATTCATTGATCTTCACAATATTGAGCAACAATGATAGAATATCGGCCAATATTTTGTACTACTAGTTTGCAATTAGTTTTATTTATTAAAACTTTAAATCATGCTATTTGATTTGATTGCATAATAAAAAAAGTCTTTTGATTCACCACATGAAATGGTATGAAGGAGTTTCAGTTCAAAAGAAATAATCAATAAGAATAATAATAATAGTGTCAAGTGAATACTATAAAGTCACGTTAGATATGGACTCAATCATTAGACAAATAAGCTTTTGGTTAAATATCAAATATGCCACCTTTTAAAAGTTAGTAACATAATTGTAGTTGATTATTTAACTGGCCTTTGTTAGATGATATAGATCCAAGCACACATTTAAAAATCGATTCATTTATTAAATGATTGAAATGTAATGGATTTCTAAGTTCCGATATTTGAATATCGAATTGGACACAATCAATACCTAGTTGATCTGTCGATATACCGAAGAAAAGGACTGCGTCGGACGTTCGTTTATTGGTTATTCCACTAATAATATTCATATTACTTGAGGGAAAATATAGAGCGACCGTTTTATTTTCTTCTTGTAATTGAAATTTTAAAACAAAAGATAAATCGTGAACTTAACAAGAAGGTACCATTTCTCCATTGCAAAACATTCTGTTGATTTGCTTACTCCGTTTTTGTCAATCATTTTACTTGATTAAGTTGATCATACAGCAAGTAAATTATTTTAATGTAAGTTTCTCTCCCTTACAATGCAATTCATAATGTCTTGTAACCAACTCATGTTAGCAAAAACAAGTAATATGAAAAAAATTTAGTCAATTCCTACTGAGGTCAAAAAAGAAAAATCTAATGTTTTTCTTCCATATAAAACTAAAATTAACAAACTAAATTTTTAGCATATTAATATTTTAAAAAAATATATTAATATCAATTGTCATCCACTACAAGATTAAAAAAATGTTTTTGAACTTGAAGGAATGAATAAAAAGTATTTTATTAGCAATTGAAAATTTGAAGAAGATGTATATAGGGAGAGTGTGAACTAATAGCAATAATTAAAAAAGAGATTCTTATTATTACTGTTTTGTCATATATTTGCCTATGTTATAGGAGGAAATGTTTATTTAATCAGATAACTATTTCGCTTATCTTTTCAAACATTTTTAGCCTTAATTTTCTGCGAAGTTTGAGTTTTATTAAATTAAAAATCATTTATCTTATTCACATAATGATAATGTACCCAAGCATCCACATTTTAACATTTTGATGTAATCACTTGCATTGTTTTTCCTTAAGATGAAATTAATTTAAATGATGTTTTAAACTTAAAATTTAAAAAAGTGTCATTTAAAAATTTTTAGAGTAAAATACTTTTAAAATTTATAGCAAATAAACTTAGATCTGCATTAAAAATTTAAGAACTTCATAATTTGACTTTATATCACAAATAAATATTTAGTTGCATTTCAATTATGAAAATGAAATAAATTAGATTAATAAGGTGACTTCATAATTAATATGCTTTCTGCGCACAAAAGATTTTTTTATATCTATATATTAAAATTTGTTTGATGCCGTGCTGTTATGTGCGACGGAATAGAATTACAAATTTATGCATTTAATTATCAGTATTATTTTATCAGGGAAAAAGCCATTAAGTAAGCTAAAATTTTAATACCAAACTATTTTTCTCATTCCACACGTTTTTCCTTTCAATGGTTATGATAAAAACATGATCTACTTACTTATGAAAACATTATTCATAATAGTAAAGCCATCTTTATTCATTCTGTTCACGAAACCATTATTTTTGTCAGCGTCATTTAGCGTATCCACATCTATTTATTGCTAAGAAACAATAACTGCAAATGTGTTTAGGGACGATAATTGCCGGATAAATATCCGTTTCCAATAAATTAATGACATTATGTTTTGTTAGAAATACCATTAGTTTTATCTTGTGATGTTTTTTTAGAGCAGCCATATTTATCATGAAAAGAAAACGGAATGGTTTCTTCATAAAGAGACACAATTAGAAAATTGCATTCCTCTTATTGATAGTGTGACATAAATAACCATACATGTTGCGCTGAAAATAAAATTAAAATGTAGGTTTTTAAAATATACAGACCAAATTGAATACATGCAAGTTTTAAATTGGTAATTATTTAGCAATAAAATTTACGCTCCATTAAAAAATTAATATCATATTATTTGAATGGTCATAAAATAAAATATTGGGATTGTAAAGTTTTCTCCATAACTATATATATGTTCATAACTATAATACTTTTCGATTTTCCAAGTATATTAAAGTGGTTTAAACTTCTAAATTACAGTAATTTACTAATAAAAATTAATTAATGAATATTCACACTTAAAGTAAAAACATGTTAATGATAAACATATTATTTTAATATAAGGATTTAAACACCATATTATCCTTAAATATTTTAGTGAAATAAAACCAAATATTAACTCAATTTTTATTTTCTATTAATTTTTAACATAATAAAGGTGCAATATTTTTGTTAAATAAAATTTTCATAAACATGAATATATGTATATAAGTTTTATGAGAAAGATGAGGCCAAAACTTCGTAATACAAGTTTGTATGTGAGAAAACCCATAAAATTTTACCATATATTATCATTTTCAAATGCAAGCAAGTTACGGTTGAATCCAATGTAACATCTTTGTTATTTATTTTCAATAAAAATAAGTAATTCTATTATTAAAAGCCTTTTATCTATTACAAATTTAAAATATTGGAAGAATATAGTGTAAAAAGTCATTCCTTCAGTTTACTAAATCAAGATGATCACATTTTAAACCCACAAAATGTAAGCTAAATAATGCCTGATAAATCAAAAGTATCATATCATCTGATATTTCTGAGGCAAGAAATTTATTCCCATTGTCAATTGCAACCATCCATAGTACGTCAATTCTCCGGTTTTGCAAACAATAGGTACTTCTCTACAAATGATGACTGAAATGGTTGCTATTTATTTATTTTGCGTCTTTAATGCCTTCATTATTAACAATGTTTTTGTTAACAATACATACTGGCCATCAAAATTGCAATGTTAAGGAGGTGACAGGTTTTTGGAGCGAAATTTACATAAGAAGTTGTGCGATATGCAAATGATAAGTATTTTATTTTATTCACGTGACAAGATGGTAATAAAGATACTTATAATATGATAGGTAAGAGGAAGGAATTTCTCATATTTTCATGCAGTTTAAGCATTTTTAAACTGCATGAATGTATGAGAAATTCGTTCATCTTAGAAATCATATTTTAGATATCCCGTTGTGCTGTTTAATAATATTTAAACTGCATTTAAATATTATTACCTAATAAAATGTTTTGCTATTCTTCAAGATATATTTATCTATCATTATATTTATAAAAATATTTTATGTCTTAGAGCGATTTATTGTATTTTAACATTCGTATTGGTTGAGATATTATGAATGTCTGCAGAATGTGGAAAACAGCATATTATTATTTTTATATTTGTATACAACATTAATAATTCATGTTAATTATAAAATATTTCTCAAGACAAATTTGTGCCATACATAGCCATAATAACAACATTAAATTAGATACTTTTGTTCTAAAAATTTTGTTTTAATTCATGAAAGAAAAGAAAAGACTCGAAAACATTATAGGTATGTTAATATGTCTCATAAATAGTTAAAATAAACTATATTATAGGATTGATGAATAAATTAAAAGTAATTGTTGAATATTTTATTTTACATTGTTTTAACACAAATTAATGATATTTTCTTGATTTTATTATCATTTATTATCTCAATTATTTCTGATATATATATATATATATATATATATATATATATAATGTAACTATAATAAAAAATATCAGCATGGTGCAGTCCTTTAAGATAATAACGCATTTCATCATTATAATTTAAATTATTTATGAAATTCAAAGTCATTCATAAAGTTTAAGCTCCTTCTTCCTATAAACATTGTTTTACAGAGGTTGAAAAGTTGTAATAAAATTCATAGGTTTTCTAATTAGAAGAAATACTCTTTATGGGGAAAGTACATGTAGTTAATTTACATTTAACTTATGCATCAGATTAAATTTTGATAATATGTGAGCTTAATATTCTGTAATGAAAATTTACGTTTTAAAACTACATTTAAAATTTATATGTTAGGAAATGCTATGAATATTTCTTAGAAAAATTCCACATTGAGATTTAAAGAAATGGAAATTGACAAAGCAGAATAAATAGAGGAAATGTTTTTCTAAACAAGAAAAATGAAGTAGGCTCCTTGGACGAGATTCAGGATTACAATGCAAAACACGATCCAAACCTTTCTGACAACTTTCGTATGAAAGCTTAGGATAAGAAAAATGTAAGTTTGAGCTTTTAAATTTTATCAGTTATTTGCGAATATTTCTGTGGCTGTAATTTCAATTTTATATTACGATTAGTAAAAATATTTTGTTTTAATTATTTGGTAACTTTTATATTGTAAATGTAATCAAAATTTCTTAGTTAAATAGTTAATTAATACCATTACAAAATTTATAAGAATTGCATAAATATTATTTTGAAGCATTATTAAAAAGAAATAAATAAAATATAATTTTTGATACATTTAACTTACTAAACTTCTCGCATTTTTTAAGAGAGTACCAATTACATCTTGAAACGAGCATCAGTTTTCCTTATGACAGAATATTATGTCACTTTTGGTATGGTTTTAAAATCTATACATGTTACCTGAACGATGTTCTACTGAACTTCATTACAATGGGTAAAAGAAAAAGTAATTTATTAATTCATTCATGATTACAACAATAAAAATACTTTTATGTGTATTTCTTTTATATTTACATTCAGATCCTTTATAAATTAAATATTTCGTTGAGATATTTAAAAGAGATCCGATTTCATATTATTTTCTTTATTTTCCTAAAAGCTATTACAACTTCAGAAGGATAAAGTAAATATTGAAATCTTATTTTAAGAGGCTGATATATATTGAATAAATGAAATTATGTAAACAATGCATGTGATTATTTTATACTGATGCTTACACTTACATATATATGTATTTGTATGTAGTAATGTGTTGTAGCCTGGGAATGAGACATATGATAACATTCCATATTCAATACATCACAAGTTGATAACTTTGTCTTTATGTTCATTTTAATTTCATCTATATGTTTATTTTACTTTCATCTATATGTTCATTTTACTTTCATCTTTATGTTCATTTCATGAATACATAAGAAAAATTAACAATTGCATTAAAAAATATTCTGCAAAAATCATAACAAACTTAAAAAGTATCTTCATAACGCAGCTATGACAGATATTTTTATATTCCCTCTTGGAACACTCTATTCCTAAATAAATTAAAAAAATTAATTTTTTTTCTAAAGGAACGGCCTCTGTATGTGGGTGTTTGATGTTGTAACGCCCTTTCCCTCTCTTTATATATATATATATATATATATATATATATATATATATATATATATATATATATACTAAAACTAGATTCCTTTAACTGTTTCGGGTAATTTTACTAAATACTAGCCTTAAAAAGAAATATAAAATGTGTTGCTACAATTTCAGTTTTTGTTTCTGACTATTTCAAATAATAACATGTGAATGCTTACAACATGTATCAGTAGCATCTGTTCTTAATATTGTTCAATCAATGTTAAAAATAATTACTATTTTCTATTATGATTACTATCATTCATTGTTGAATAATATTTATTAAAATACTCTATAAGAAACTATTAACTTTTGTTTTAAAAATGTGAAATAGATACAAAGATACAAATTTAGGTTTAAGATTTCTTACAAATTTTATTTATTTAAATTTATTGATTACATTTTCTCGAATGCAAAAATATTCCAGTAAAAATAATTAAATTGTAAAATATTTTCCATGACAATTCATTATTTTACAATATTACACCTTTCTTTTAGAATCTTTATTATAAAGTAACAACTATATCTTTTCACTGACTGATTTCTTCAACTAAAAGTGTTTTAATTAAATGGGTACATTTTCAAAACATTTTAAACAAATATTATATTTACAATGATAAAACATTATTTATTATAAAGAATAATACCTAGATAATATTGTAGAAAAAGGAATAATAGAATGATTACTCAATTTCGCAAAATGGATTTCAAATTTAAAAGATTAAGGAAATAAAAGTCAGTATTGTCATAAAATACTGTGTTTATAAGCATTCTCTCACTTAAAAAAAATATTTAGTTGTGTTCTTCGAAAGAACTAAGTCCATGATGCTATGATCATAAAGATAGTCATCTTTTACTTTATATGAAATTTTCATTTTTATATGCCGCCAAATAATGTCCAAAATATTTCTTGAGTAAACTTGTTTTTCCTAGCATTGTTATAAGTAAGACAATTTCATTTGAAAACCCAAAACAAAAGGAAATTGATTTTATATTTTACCTCTGCATTGAGGGGATTTCTGCCGATTTCTTCACAGTTAAATATTTGAATAAGATTCTTTTGGACATTTATTTTGCATACTGTATTATTTTATATTTTAATATTCATCTAGAAATTATCGGTATTAATACTATCCCTCTGAATTTGTAATTGTTTTTTGTCAATTTTTTAATTAATTCAATTATTATGAGAGTCAATCAGAAATTTTTAAAAAAAAACTGGCCTATGAAAAATATTAGAAAAATTTACATTTAAATGCAAAAATACAAATTGTTTTATATTTGTAGATGATTTATAATTGACCATTGTTAACTTGACGTAGAATAGTTTTTTATTAAAAAATTTCTTAAGATCTAAAATAAAAATACTTAAAAAGAAATCATTAGAATTTCAGACATAACATATTCCACTGGGAATATTAAAAAATATATATACCATTAATTCATGAAGGAGGTAAACAGCATTATTATCTTTATTATTATAAAATTTCAATTATTTTTTTCGAATGTAATCTAGTTATTTTCATGCTGTAACTACCCATATTACATTTTAGCCATTGAGCTCCATATTTCTATATGTTGTTACACGCCAGTATAAATATTAAGATAAAAGGATAACATTTATATCTTGGCATAATAGATTTTATCTTCAGACGATACAGTCTAGCCTTCGAATTCACTTGAGTGTTTTATTGGGAAAAAGGAGCAATTATAAAGAATAAATGTCTCTTTATAATTGCTCCTTTTTTCCCAATCTCTAATAAATAGAGATGGCTTTTTAGTTGTACTCGAAAGTTAGTCATGATAATTTAAAATAAAAACATTTTCTGTTCACATTTAAATGTAACTATGGATACCATAAAAGTTTATAATAGATTAAAAATTGATATATTCTTATTGCTCTCATTTATTTTTCAGGTAAAAGGTTTTCTATGGTAAAAATTTACTATACACCAATGCATAGTAATAGATTTTAATCTAATTTCTATTAAACTGTGAGCACACACAAATAGAATGATTCATCCTATATTATTGTCTTGGTAAATGAAATATATTTTCAACTGAAAAAACATTTTTCAATATCGAAAATTATCTTTGTAAAATTTATTGAAATATCCGATTGCTTAATAATATTTATTAAAATGTTTTACTTATTTTAAAGTATAATATTTAAATGTTTGGTGATATACTAGAATATAACAAAAATATTTCATTTCAAAATTTAGGTTACACGTTTCTGCAATTTATAAATTAATGTTTAACTGCATATTTTATTTTTGAAATATAAGTAGAAGTGCCTTCTTAAAAGTTTCTTCATTTTAAACAGCTGTAACTCCTTAATATTAAAACTGATTTTTGTAAATAAAATAATTTTAATGATCAAAAAGTTTTATTTATTGAAAAGTGATTCAGCAATTTAGAAATGCTCTTGTCACAAGAAATAATAATAAACTTGGATTGCCAAAGTATCATTTTTTTTATCGTTTTTAGTTGAATTATATTTATTTCTCTCAACAGAATTAGAAATACTTATAAGATAATGTTTTTAATCTTATTAAATTTATACTCAATTTGAAAGTTTATTTACTAATTGATGGGTATATATCTGCAGTTATGATGATAAAATGCATTTAAAAAGATAATGCATTTCACTCAATTTGCCAGCTTATATTTCTTACTATAAAATATTTTAAGCTAATGCTTAATATTAGAGATACACATTCTACAAATTTATTACATGATGATATTGAAATATGGAAAAAGTCGGCAATTTATTTCGATTAGACTAAAATGAGCCAGATGTTTTTCTAAAGGTCCCTTTTCAACATGTAATACGATTTTTTATGATGCCATGATTATATTTTATTTAACCATGAAATATAATTTTATTTTAAACTATGAAAACGTTCATATAATTTTAATGTGTAAAAATATCATTTCAAATGTATTTAAAAAATCTGATATTTTTATTTGTGAATCATTTTTGAAAATTATTGCTTTTGGAAAATGATTTCATAATGGGTGAGTTGATTTTTACCCTTATAAATTATTATTTGCAAAAGAACATATAAATTTACATTTACGTATGAATCATGTATAATAATGCACATTTTTTAAATCAGTTTAATATTGTCAGATTAAACTCATATCTCTTATTGTGTTAGAAATCTTAGAAAATAATTTGGAAGAAAATAAAATTCAACTTAACATTATAAATTAAAGAAAATGGTACAGATTTCATAATATATCATTATTAATAACATGGAAAAGTGAATTTTTTTTCAAATAATAAGGAATTCAAATGCATACCAGATGATCAAAACAATACTTTAAATTACATCTAAATATCATGCAAGCCTATAAAGTTAAATACATCTTGGATTCCTGGAAAAATGTGCTTTTTTTGTATTTTCTTTGACCTAAATGGGGAATGAAATGTGGGACTGTTGGCAAAAAATGGTGAAAATGTGATATTATTTCCTTTGAAGAAGGATGAAAGGATTCGATTTTCGCTTGATTTTTTTCACCCTTCAAAGATCCATCTCACTGGCTCTAAGCTTTACCTTTCATTTTTCTCGAAGTCACAAAAGTACTTCCAGGAAAGTATAAGAAAAAGAAATGAAAGGATAAAAAATCATTTGGGATATTTGTGGCAAAGAAGCTCTACTTTCTTTATGTCTCTTTTTGGTGCAAGCTTACCTTCTGTGTCATTTGAAAAAATGATCGATAGACGTTAACAGTAGATTTTGGAATTTACGGTAAGATATGACCTTTAAAATTTATTTTAAGATTATCTGCAAACTTTTTTCCACATTTGCTTAGCCCACAAGTGAATTCAAGAGTAAACCTAAGTAACGGATGTGAGAGTTTAATTACCATCCACTCAGTTAAGAATTAAGATTTAACTGACTTATTAAACTATACAAAGTTATCAAAAACAAGTATTCATCATGTTAAAAAATACCTTTTCTATTAATTCAAAATCAGGATTTATACTAAGGGCAAGATTTAAAAATATTTATAATAATTATATTGCATTGACACACATAAATAGAAAGCTTAGATTAATTTAAAGAGATATCTCTTTTTATTACCATGCATAATCAAATTAATATTGTACAAGTAAATGTATGTGTGTGTGAATTTCAATTTATAAATTAAATAAAAATGAATGCAGCCTAAAGATATTAATTACTTAAGAATTCTTATGAATTTTTATTTTGTATTTTAAAACATCAAACATCTGAAAAATATAAATATATATTCTAACTTTAACGATTTAAAACTTTCTCTTAGGGTTTTGAACTTTAACTTCTCATTTTTTAGCTTATGATTTATACTACACTATCTAAAATTAAAGCCATTTTAAGCTATGTTAGTGGTAATGCACGGTTATATCATTCACCATTCACCCATAACTATAAAGAACATATTTTTAATCTTAACTATTTTTCATCTTAATTGAGTTCTACTTAATGACACCAATTTCAGAAAAAAATGTCACAGAAAATATTTTATCATCAAAGTAAAGAGTTTGGTTGTAGAATCGGGTATCACTTAGTTTGGCGATGACCTTTAATTTCTGGTAATCCTGGTAACCCTATCTTTGTATTGCTTTTGTATAGCGGCCATCTTGTTAGTCACATCTTGGCACCTATTTTGGCTTCAAAAAATCGCCAAATAATCAAGATGTATCCAATTGTAAACTTTCATCCAAAGTAAGATTTTTACAGCATGCTAATTTACAAGAACAGTTAATTTCTACACTTTATGAATATTTAGGGTAAAAAAATGTTTTCTATAATAATCAATATCTTTTATTTCATATTTAAAAATGTGCATACAAGTCATAGAGTTTAGAACAATGTATGAGTTTTTAATTATGCTTGTTTGTATGCTTTTCTATGTAAGCCACTCTCTGCAGTGCTTACATCCCTTTTCTTTATATAACCTTGGAAGAATGAGATATATTACAAGCCTTTGTTGTTAACTTACGTCATGTATTAGTCATAATAAACCATTATTAGTTTATAAGTATACAGCTTGTTACTCTCTATTCTACTTCCCATTACAATTATTATCAACCCGCCCTCAATGTTTATACCAGTTAAATTAGTTAAATTTATAAAATCCGCTTTGATAATTATTATTCGGTAGTAGATTATTCAGTAACTTGAAATTTTCTTTATATATTTAATATTCTTTATTACCACATTTAAGATAAAAGAATGTGCTTGGCAATGTTTTGGAAAATATTTAAGCCATGTATTTGAATAATTCAATGCGATTGATTGCATTTTCTATATTCCCCCCTTCAGATCAATACCAAAATTGAGGGAGTAGATCCTCTGGTGCTGCCATCTATCGGAGGATTTGAAGAGCAAAAGTCGTACTTTCACCTTTCTGGTGCTCTGATTAAACGAAAGATGCTCCCAATTGACTTAAATTTGCATAGCCAAGGCATAGCGAGCTTGGCTTGTCCAAGTGTCATTAGTAACAACAACAACATATTTGAAACGATTAAACATGTTTCTTTCAAAGTTAGTTTCGTCACTTTAAAACAAAACTTTAGTTTTTTTTTTTTTTTTTTTTTTTTTGATTTCACATAATGATTACAAAAATATTCGCAAGTCTAAATTTAGAATCAATATAAGAAAGTTTGGATTAAGTTTTCTGTAACTCTAAATAATTTTCACAGTATTTTCCCATAAAAATATTCGAACGAATCTTAAGGTCGTAAATGATGTATTTTTTTTTATCTTATATGTGTAGTATACATCTCTTTTTTGATTAAAATTACCTTCCTATTATAAAATAATATTTTAGAAATTGACTTAAAATTTAATGATATTTTTAAACCTGATTATAGGCATCTATATATTGAACATCATCATTTCAGTTTTGCTATTTTTGAGTTATAAGATAACGTGTTTAAATTAATATATTAACTTTCAGTATTTTTTATGGTTATTTATCCCCACAAAGTAAAAAGCAAAATTACATCTGTAGTGGTAATTTTACAGATTCTTAAGCATTTAATTTGATACGAGGGTTACTCTGAAATTTTTGAGATACGCGCTGACGAGAATTTACAAAGTAAAAATAACGGTTTAATTTTAAAGTACAAAGTATTTTAACACAGAAGACGATTTTTTACTGACTTACTTCAACTTGTTTAGCGTGGAATAAATTTTAAACAGAAGAGAAAATGGAGTTGACGCGAGAACATTTTCGCGCTATGATTTTCTACGATTTCAAAGCAGCATTAAATCAAGAAGAATGCGTTCAACGGCTGCAATTAGCATTTGGTGATGAATCTCCAGCTCGTGCTACTGTATTCAGATGGTTTAGAGAATTTAGAAGAGGTCGCAATTTTCTTCAGGATGAAGAACACACAAGGAAGACCGCCGTCGGCAGTAATCCTGGATAATGTGTCTGCCATACGAAAAATGTTACTGGATGATAATCGCTGTACCTATCAAATGATACAGAAGGAACTTAACATTGGATCCGCAGCCATACACAAAATCATTCATGAAGAATTACATATAAAAAAAGTAGTTTGCCGTTGGGTTCCTCATAGTCTAACTGAGCATCAAAAAGAGGAACGTGTCAGAATCAGTAAAGAAACTCTTAATATGCTGAATGATGGTGGCCACCGCATCATTTCTAAAATTATAACAGGTGATGAAACGTACATACCGTTTTTTGACGTTCCAACAAGTCAAGAAAGCAAAGTATGGGTCTTTGAAGATGATCCCACGCCGACAATGGTGAAAAAACAACGCGCACTGAAAAAAGTGATGTATGCCGTTTTCTTCAGAAGTACGGGATTGGTCAAAGCCATCAAGTTGGAAGGACAGAAGACAGTAACAGCAAACTGGTATACCACTAAATGTCTTCCAGAAATTCTACAAGAACTGAATGTTAGAGGACTAATGCTTCACCATGACAATGCATCTTCACATACAGCCGGATTAACAGTTGAGTTTCTTAAACAAAAACAAATAAAGTGATCGAACATCCGCCGTATTCACCTGATCTAGCTATGTGTGACTTTTGGTTATTCTTTAATCTAAAAAAGAACTTACGTGGACGTCGTTTTCATTCAGAAGAAGAGATTAATGTGGCTATAAATGCATTTTTTCTTCTATTAGAAGAAATGAATGGCTTGAGGCATTTAATCTGTGGAACATTCGTCTACAAAAGTGCATTGATGCTGGAGGAGACTACTTTGAACATACCTAAAATTTTGTAAGTATAACTTTAAAAACCTAGTTGTATCTCAAAAATTTCAGAGTGACCCTCGTATTTTTGCTTGTTTTTCAAATTTGTACACAGCCTATATACCATTTATTCGAGTACCTTTTATACGGCATCATATCTAATTCAAGTTTTAGTCAACGAATATAGTTTGAAATTTTAAATTGTTTTTTTATTGCGAAGTGACAATGTTAATAGTTATAGAATTAAAAAAATTAAACGGAATTATGATGATTTTTGCTATATTTTATGCATTCATTTAATTTTTTATTGAATTGTTTTACGGTGAGTTGTAAGTTAACTTTCATTTTTTCTGATGTAAAGATTAAATTTTTCTCTTGTGATATCTTTTTCAAAGCGAATCAGTTATTGTTACATTCTACAAAGAGATAAAAATTCCTTTTCGAACACTGAACAAAATTAATTGTTTCTTTTTATTAAGCGACTCACATAAATTGGAATTATTTTATCAGCATTTCAATCTTTTGAGGACAGCGATTCTTGGCTCTAATTATTATCTCTTTCAAACAAAACCCGTATTTTTTGGCCCGGTACGGACATAATATCATCTTTTTCATGTAAGCTAAGACTATAAAGCAATTGTTTGCATGCTTTCATGTTAGCACATGTATTCCGTTGTTCAAATGCAGCAATAGAATAGGTCATGTGTGTAACATAATCTGAGAATTGTTTCTGAACTTATAATTCATTCAAAAGGTTAAAATAAAATAAAAAAAGACTAAAATTATGGATGACTTAGAGTGAGTAATGTCATATTTTTCATTAGCTACATATTTCAATATTCATTTAATGTCTGAGTGCGCCAGCATATTTCTCTATACAAAGCCCTGGATTTAGATTAATACAGTTTTAATTAAAAAATAAAAACAACTGCCCTTGAAAGCAATATTTTTGTTACAATAAAAAATTACTGTTAATAATTACTTGTTCATCAAAGTGTGAAATATTGTACTATTTCCTTATTGACTTCATAAATCTTTAGATTTAAGATACAAATATTGCTTAACTTTTAGAAATATACTCGTGATAAAATGAGCTGTTTATTGGCTGTAATAAGTAGAACTTTGATGACTTGTGTGTGTGTGTGGATTAATGCAATATAATAATATATTGTCATTTGCATATTAGAAAGTTTCTTTGCATATAAGCCCTTTCAGCATATATTATATTTATAAAAATATTTCAATAGTATTGATTTTAGTAATATAACAAGGAAAAACACTTCAAAATTTAAATTTTTAAAATGTCTGAAACAAACTTTAGAAATATCCTCAATAGTGATGAATGCATAAGCGAATTTCAATGTCTTGCTATCGGAATTTGCAACATGAATGTAATTATTTGAAAGACATACATTACTGTCTTAAATAGCAATATTCTAAAAATAAATAAATAAACTTTTTATAGGTATTAACATATACAAAGAACACCCCTTAATTTATAGAAAATATTTCTATATTCAATGGAGGCTCATTTTTGCAAGTTCGTGATGACCGATAAAATAGTAACTAAAAATGAAATGTTTATAAAATAGAAAAATAATATTCAATAATAATTGTTTTAGCAAACTGTTCTCTTTTCGCAAAAAAAATACTATTTCAAAAAATTATTTAGTATGCACTATAAGAAACACGCGAGAAATAAAATTCATATTTATAAACAACTGTTACTTTCATTTTATTAATGAAAAATCAGGAAAAAAAAACTCTTATTTTTTCCTGTTTCAAAATAACCTTTTCAAAAGTTTTTTTCTATTTTTTTATTCATTATGTTCTCAATCATTTAATCATCCCATATTTCTTAGGCACAAATAATATCTGAGTCCGGGTATAAAATGTCTTGAAATGAAATTTCTGTCTGCAGTGGCTTTCTTTGTCACAGTTCAAGCTATCTTAACTAAAATCCTCAGATAAACTTTCTTGGATGTTCTCAGTTAAGGCATTTACTTTAATAACTTTTGCATATCAAAGTGAGGATTCTCAAAGACATAGTAGCTATAATTGTCCCTTTTAATTTTCGACAACAGAAAACTTTATAATTCTCGTTGGAGTAACGAATGAATCATTCCATGAAACCTTTTGGGTTACAATTATACAGTACTGGTGATTTATGGTTCTAAAACACACAATATCTCTGATTTAAATCACAAAATAGTATTCAGAACAGTTTATAAATAATACGCTTTAAAAGAAGCACACTAATAAAATAATAAGTATAACTCAAAACCATTTCTTATTGTATAAAAATAGAACACCAGAAAAAAATGTTGCCATTTGCAACTTAAAAGATAATAGAAAAAATATTCATGTAATGTGTCAATCCGACAAGAATGTCTATTTCATAATTCACTTTGATTTCAAGCCATGATTATTTCTTGCTAAAGTACCCTACGATATTTTACTTGACTTTTATCTTATTTGATTGTACTCTGATGCATGGGATTTAACACAAAGATTAGATTAGGTAAGAGAAATTTCACACGAATCACTTCGAAAAATCAGAGATTTCTATGTACTTGTAATTTACTAAAATATATTTCAATTTATTATATTTAATGCATGTATTATTAAATATGTTACATAAAATTATTCATATTATTACAATTTATGTAAAAGTCATATACTGAGTATACCAAATTAATCATTATAAACATAGGAATTAGTGGCCGTTTGAAATATGAGTGATATAAACTGTTTTAAAGGTGAAAGTTAGCATAAATAATAAGAATGATTAGGATGCTTATAAAGTACAACTTTTACCCTTTTTACTAAATAAAGTAGGAATTCTTAAACTGTGACTGGGTTAATAAAATACTGCTAGGGAAATTGTATTTTGATTAATATGTCCAAAAGAGAATTAAATGCTTTAATGCTATTATTTAATACTTTTTACACTGTATTATAAGCAAATGTTTACCAGAAAATTTTGCATTAATTTCTCTTAATAAGAAGAATATGCTGTTTTAAACTGAGTTTATTAAGTAAACTGTAAATGAATGTGAAATGAGCTTCACAGATGAAAAGTTTATTGTCAATTGTTTTTCAATAAATTGTTGCGTTAAATCTCCAGAAACATCTACTAAAATATTCTTTACTCTGATAATTATATTTCATATTGAGATATTCAATCATTTAAATTTATTAATATTTACTTTTATTATAAAAAATGTTTTTCTTTTATAAAAAAATTTGAATTAGTTTCATTTTCTATTTACTACATAGTACTCTATTTGACTTTAATATTCTGGCTAGTTTTTCTAAAAATTTGATATGACATGATTGCTGTAATTATATTTAAAAAAAAAACATTATTTCCTATTTTCATAGTTTTAGAAATGCAATATCTTGATTATCTAAGTGAAAATTTCATTGCTAACATGCATTAGATTGAATATAAATAAAAATAATTCTTACTGTAGTATATTTTACTAATATTATTTTACATAGGGATTTACTTTATCAAATTAATAAATATTAAAAGTTTTGAGATATCATTTCAATAGAATCATTATGATTAATATTATTTACGCGTGCATTTTTCAATAATAAGTAATTTTATAATCAGTATTAATTAATCAAATCAAGGAAATAATTGCAATTTTGAAATTGAATTTTTAAAAATACACTGAAATTTTTTGAAACAATTTTTTTAAATCTTTTTTAAAAACTATAATAAAATGGGAAAGTAAAATATTTTTTAAATATTACTTTAAAAAAGTTCTTTTTAAAAATCAAAATTCTTCCTAATGATATACATAAGTTCTTAATATATTATTTTCTGCTATTTTACATAATATCGTATACTAATATGTAAGATTCAAATATAACACAACACTAAATTTAAACAAATTTATTCTAAAATGTTGTCCAGTGAAAGCTGAATTATTTGTCATTTTTTTCATATCAGTAAAAAAATTATACTATAAGCCAAATATAGTTATTGTGGTTCTCTATTTCAGGCGAAATCTTTTAACATATGCGATACATTACTTTTAAAGTACAAATTTATAAAAGAAAAAAAAAACATATCTTTACATTCGAGTTATAGCT
This sequence comes from Latrodectus hesperus, assembly GCA_037975125.1. Taxonomy (NCBI): domain Eukaryota; kingdom Metazoa; phylum Arthropoda; class Arachnida; order Araneae; family Theridiidae; genus Latrodectus; species Latrodectus hesperus. Next base: position 109,020,670 of record CM075852.1, on the reverse strand, counting down.
GTTATCATAGCTTTAGTAACTTTTTGCGAAACGCTTCTTTTGGGAACTTTACTCTTTTAGGCTATTTGAAATTCGAAAGGTGAATTTTTTCCTGTCTGAGCTCCCTCTGGCAAAAAGGCGAACATGTCTCCCAAGATCACAAGTCATTAAATTCGTCTCCAATGTATTCATAGCTATATTTGCCGCTCCATGTACAGAAATCAATGATCTTTATCTCTTGAACATATATCTAAAGGTCTGCAAAAATATATTAACACATTCCTAAGAGTTGTATTACTATTATTAAAATAAAATTACTACATTTTTCGTATTAATTATTGATTTTTAGATTTAAAAATGTAATGATAATTATAGTTGTATTGTAGAAATTAAAAATAAAAATTCACAATCTTTTTATTTATCATCGCTTTGAAAGTATAAAATACTTTTAAAAATGTGAATTTATTGGTCATTATTAATCAGAATATTTTTTTCAAATTGAATGCCTCATTATCAGTAATTATTTATCAAATAAAATTAATTAAAAAATTTTAATTTTAATAAATTACTCAAAATTTTAACTATCACTTTCTTGTCCTCAAAATTAATGAAAATGGGAATAAAGTGAACTAATTCTACCTTATCCTATGGGGTGTATTAAGTATTTAACTATTAATATAAATAATGGTTGTGTGACTATGACTAATAATCTCTAAATTCCTAAAGAATAACTTGATGCAAGCAATACTAAACAAAATAAATCTAAGTAAAAACATACTAAATTTCTTAAAGAAAGGAATAATGGTCTTGAAGAAATAATCAGATTAAAGGAATATTCTAATTAAAACATCAAAATCTTTTTAGAAGGTATAGAATAGCTGAAAAAGCTTAAATAACCATATTATGAGTGTATGATTTGATTCTTTCTTTTCATTATTTATTTTTAGTGAAACATTTCAGCAGGCTTAAATACTCTTTACAGATGTGGAGCTTGAAGCAGCAAACTGACATGTAATTTTAAATCACGATCACGTGATATGGTCAACAACTGACATCTCACCCTTTTTTGTATGGAACGATACATTAGCAGCCGGTCTCTTAGTAGTCTACAGAGCTTTTAATTTACATAATACCATTCAGCATGGTTTCTTCTGAAATATTATTAGTCATCCACTAATGAGATCATTAATAGACAATATAAAATTTTTTATGACTTGTAATATATTTTTCTTAAGCACCAAAATCTTCAATCTTTAAATATGTAGCTAAAAAAGGTGGAACTGTTACCCGAAATCCATTTGTTATTACACTCAGTTTACTGACAAACTCGAAATTTAATGTTAAACAAATACCTTCAACTTGCCTGAAGAAGAGATTTATTTTTAATTTATTTTATAATGACATGCAATGTTAACTCATATCCAAAGCCAATAGATTTAAAACGTCCACATCTTTGAAAAGATATGTTATCTAAAACCATCAAAAATATGATTTAAATCCACTAATATTGTGAAAAGGATAATACTTCAACACACTTGACAAAAGCATTAAAAATTTCGAAGAGCTGAAAGCATTATTCTAAATATATATAGAATTAGCTTTATTTTAATAATGTTTACTGATAAGGTTTTTGTTCTGATTTTTTTAAACCTTTTCTGAGTCAAAAATGGGGATGTTCAAGGAGATGGCAGATGTTCAAGAAGATTCAAAAACCTATACCTGGTAGCATTATTGTAGTAGATATGAACCCCAGTGACTCAGTAGCTACATGTCACTTTCTGTAAGATCTGCAAAATGAAGCATCACTTGCTGCGATGAATGAGTTTGAGGGAGACCACATTGTCTCTGAAAGGGTTACTGGAAATCTGTGAGTTGGAGACGTGTCCAGTCCTCTGTGATGTCCAAGTCCTTTCTCTGAGGACCAGCTAAGTAGCATCCTCGTTATTAAACTTGGTTCAAAATTACGAAGTTCTTGGTGATAGACGAGTATTCAAACTCGTTTATCTTAAAGTAAAGTACGAGACTCATCTACACAGTTATGTATTTATGTACTAGACATCCTTTGTAAAGCAGGAACCTTGGCACTTTAAGCACTGAAATGACAATCATTCAAGTCTTAATAAATTAGAATTCATTCTTTAGGCAATTGTGTTTTGCTGAGATGCTGGTTAACTCTTCAAGACAACAGTATTTTTCTTGATAACCCAGCAATTTTAATGCTTCAGTCCTACCTTTCTTATAACGCAATGTACTACTTCATCTTTTATTTTGTCATTTATCATTATGGAGTATTGCTTAGCTTTATATGAAAACTTCCTTAGAGATTAGTCATCAGAATACATATGTTGTATTCTGATCATATGTATTCTGATGATCATATGATGATGATTACTTATAAGAAAGTAACTAGATAGAAATCTTACTAAGATTAAGTTAACAACATTTAAAGTTACATTTATTCTTAGAATAAGTAATTAAAATAATTTATATGTAAGCAATATATCCATATCATTTTGTATTGTATTTCATAGCTCAGTTTTCAAAAGTTATATTAAAACATTATAACTCTCAGTCGCAGTCAACAAGGTTATGGTAATGGTCATAGGACCTGGAACCAGGGGGTACGTGTACCTTCCTGGGGCTTGAGCACAGCCACCAAGCGCGTCGGCAGGTGGTGGATAGCCGAATGTCCTGTAGGAATGACAGGATAGCCTTGAATATAGAATCAGAGGCCGCGAACCAGCTCCCGTAAACCCTGGTGTTATGCGATCCGAGCCTAGGGCTAATCGGCACCGCGGTATTGGTGTCTTAACGGAGCCTCTAGTTGCTTGGCGAACTTCTAGAGTAATTTGCCTTGCCCAGTAACTCAGGCAATGCTGGGTGGACTTATATTACCTGAGCTTTTTAATTGTTATCTTGTGGCTGAAAAGACACAAGAAGTAACAAACTTTTCTGCATTTGCAGGTGAAGCCTCTAAAGTAGACCTTGCTGAAAAAGACAAGGGAACTCAGAGGCAATCTTGTAAAGGGGCAGTAATGAATCCTTCACTTGAGGTAGAAATGACCTCTAAACCATCTTCTTCCGGTGAAAGTCGGGAAGCTATTCCTAGCATGACTGACTTTCTGACCAGATGGGACTGTTTCAGCAAGACCTTATCTGCTGGAAATGTCATATGCAAGAGGAAACGGCAGAGCATGTCATTTACGAATGTGAGGCTCTTGCCCTCCCTAAATTAACTTCTTTAGGCTTCATCCATACTAGAGAGTTACACCTAGACTCCATTAAAGGGTTATCAGACTTTATTAGTAAAGTGGGTGACCCGAGCAACTGGAACTAGGAAACATTGGGTTTGGAGTTAATGGTACAAAATGCTGATAAAAGCAGAGGTGCCCAATGACATACACACTCAATGTTAAGAAGAAGAAGAAGAAGAATGGTCACAGGAGGTCTTCCTGGTGATTGATTAAGACTGCAAATTTTTAAATTTTAATCGAATGATGAATATAATGTTCGAAATGGGACATTAAGTAGGAATAAAACATGTTAAGTTGGTTATCAGTCATGCATCACTTGTTTTTACAATAAAATTTGATAATTTAATCTCTATTTGCATAAGTTGTTCAGCAAATAGAGATTAATTGTTTTCAAAATCTGAATTATTTACTTCTTACTTTATGTTCCAACAATATGAGTCCTTCAGAAACCAATGCATCTAAGTTTTGTTTTCAATATTTTCAGATTATTTCAAATTTTAATGGAACAAATCCTGTTTTTTAGCTATAAAATTTACTGTTGCTTCACTTTGGACAAGCCAAGCTCGCTATGCATGTTGTTGGTTATGCGAACTTCAGTCAGTAAGGTGCATCCTTCGCTTAAACAGACACCAAGAAGGTGAAAGTACGATTTTGTTCTAAACTCATCAGATAGATGGCACTACCAGAGGATCCACTCCCTAATTTTGATATTGATCTGAAGGGGGAGGAAATTTTCTCCAGATTATTACACCCATGGTAACTGCTCAATCACTTTTTCCAACTAAGTCATTGAAAAACATTTTTTGGCTTCTGAATATGTAGCATAATATTTTCAGAAATTATTTTGAAAAATATCACATTTTATGATAGAAACTTAGAGAGAGAAAAAAAAACTAAATTGTGTTTATTTATTTTTTCAAAAATTGTTGATAAACCAAAAAATTAAAATTTCAATATCACGATAATTTTCACTACTATGATTTAGAATCGTGCGAAACATAAACTTAAAAAGAAAAATTAATTTTCAATAGTTTACGTATATGCTGTCTTTTATGAATTATCTTAAATTTATTTATTATTTAAGACATTTCATAGAAAGCATAATCATATTGAATTAAAATTAATTATTAAAAATATAAAATTATTAAACTGAAGGACTTTTGATAATTATATTATCAAATGCAATTAATTATTTTTAACACCTATAAATCTCAGAATTTTTAAAATAATATAAACTAATTTACTGTAAAGATATTCTATTAAAACACTCATTTAAAAAAAAAACATTATGAAAGCGAAAATTTTTTTTCATTGTATCCTAATTAAAATAGAATTAGTCTATTTTATCAATTCATCATCGGATAACAAAATTTTCGAAAACCATGCAAATAACCGAAAAGTTGATTGAAATTGCCTCAATAATCCTAATAAAGGGTCTCAAAATACTGAAAAATTAAAAAAGATACAAGCCAAGCAATATACAAATTCTGCGAAAAGATTTTTCAACAAAATTTATAATTATTTACAATTTTGTGTATCAAGAATGAACCATTTAAAGGAACTAACTGAGAAATGAAAATTTTGAATAACTTTATCATCATTTTGCATAAATATCTAATATATTTCAATTACCAACAAATTTCTTAAGATTCTTAATAAGCGGCCATCATATTTCAATAAATACCTGGCATTCTTATTCATACATATTTTTCATACCTTATTTTTTCCCATGAAAGAAAATAAGATATGAAAAATATGAAAAATTTTCCCCTTGCTCGACAAAGAAACGATTTTTACTCCAAAAACATCAAGGAGATTGGCAGCTGTGTTCTGCACACTCATAGTCACATTTAGTTCCCCCACCACCAACCAACCTGGTTACCTGTACCTTATTTTATTGCAGGATTACTTGTAGAAAGATTTTAAGCATTCTTTAAATAAAAATTTCAGTTTTAATTTTTTTAAACCTTTTTTTTAATTATTCGTTTGACTTTAGAGAGACAGATATAATAAGAATTACGTGATATTTGATATTTGAATTGATGGTGTTAAAATAATTAGACGAAAATTTTGAATACAAATTTATTTAAAAATTCATTAAATTTGTTAGCATACACTTTGTTCAAAAGAATAAATATCAACATTTAATAAACATAACTTTAGAAAAATAATCACCACTGCACATATGAAGTCTTCCGAGAACTTTTTTTTTTTTTTTTAAATAAGACAATTTATACTGTATGCAAATTTTTATAAAATTATTCTTCTGGACTATTTTTTTAAAATTTAACATGGCAATTTAATTTTGTAGAATATACAACATTGATTTGAAGTCCAGGGTTATGATAGTGGTTCTAAAAATCAACATTTGATGTTTAATTATTGTCATTACTTTGAATATTTAATTTCGATTAAAATTATATGTCTGTATATAATTTTCCTGTCAATTTTACTCCAACCTGACAAAGATTTATACAATTTCTCCAGTAAATAATAATTTTCCAGTAAACAGACTTTTCTTCAGTATACGTAACCACTCATTAACATAAATTAATAAAAATTACATTCCATATTATGATAAGATATATAACTACAAACCAAATAAAATAACAATTTCTTGGTATTTAAAAGAATTTTGATATATAACGAAATATTTAAGATCAAAGTCGAATAAAGATACATTACATTTGTAAATAAAAAAATTGAATTAAAATTTCTTGAAGATAATTAAAAATATAAATTCCAAGAATAAACAACTTTTTACTGAAAAAAAAAGCGTTTTTTTATTATAATTTTCATCACTTTTATGAAAATAAACTTTCATTTCTATTTCTGTCCGCTAGATGGCAATACTAAATATATGCAATTCCAATATTTTGTGAACATTTTCTATTAAAATTTCAGGGTCGTTTTTAATATGATTTTAGTGTTATTGAACTTCTTTACAGAAATAATTCATACTGATTGGAAAACAAGATACTGTTTTTCATGTTATGAATTTAGACGGGATGCAATATCCAAATATCTAAAATAAATGTGAGGTGAATGATTTCTGTAGATTTTATAATGTTGAAATTGTAATTTAATGAGGATAAATTCATTAAACACGTGTAGAATATTTGTGGTTTTTAAAAATAGCTGCTTTGATCCAATGAGCATTAATCAGAAAAGCAGAACAAACTCTTAAAATTTTTTACACTAGCGTGTTTTTTTATCGATTAAAATGTCATAGTAAAAAAAAATATGTCGAAACATTTATTTTCAGCAAGTCTTAAAAGTATACATTTTAAGAGTTATTTTTTTTAAAATAAAATAAACTTTTAATTAAAGTAATTTTTATTTTTGAGGAAATATTTAAGTTATTTTTAGTTTTAGACATATAAATAAAATGAAAGTTTCAGAAAATACATTGAAGGTTTCTGTAGTAATTATTTTTCTTAAAATTATTTCTCATGATTGTTAATTAGAGACAGGCTGCGAAATATAATCCTGGCATCATTCAAAGCCTCAAAATATTTAAATGTTTAATTGTAAATAAATATTTAAACAATCAAAATCATTTTATTTCAGGAAGCATATGTTAATAATTCAGTATATATTTTAAATTAAAAAATTACCAAATAATTAATAATTCAATAATTCAAATTACCAAAATAAATCAATTAGTAAGAGAAAATTTACTTTTAAATTATTCATCCCGGGATTCAGACTCAGGAACATTTTATTTAAATTCTATACACACACACATGATCAAAGAAAAATTCTCCAAAATCTATATTCATCTATTTATTATGAAAAAGCTTTATAAGAGGACAGATATATTTACAAGAAATTATTTACAAGATTCAGTTTCGATGCGCACGCATCTATATTCCTTACGGATCAAGGCAGTAATATTCTGTTTACATTTTTTCACGTGGGAACATGGGATTTCAACCTGACGTCATCAATCTTTGCTCAATTGACAAAGAGGGTTACATTATTTTTTGATGATCGCCAAGATTTCTAACATTTTATAAATACCGCTTTTTAACTAAAATTAATCATATTTATACACTGCAACGCTTTTTGGGTCACTTTCCTTATTTTACACAAAAATTATAAATATTTGAGAAAATTGTCAAACTTTATAAAAAGATTATTATTTAAAAGGTAAATAGTAGAAACAGCAAAACTCACGCATAAAAACTTTCCTCGAATTTACATTTATTTCGCTAATGGTAAGTCGTATCGTTATCATTAAGCATGTTTCTGTGATTTTTCATATTGGGCAATCACGCATTCGTGAAGTCAATAATCGGTTTATTTCTATTTTTATGAAGTTTAATATATCATATAATTAGAAAAAGGAAAAATAAAGATTTCTTAATAATATTTGGTGAATGAGTAATTCAACAATAATTCTTCACAGCACAACACATTATGTATATAAATTCTTGTATTGCACAATAGATACTTAAGCCGCAATTATATATATATTTCTGCTTCCCATTACACACACACAAATTGGGTAAATATAAAAGATAAATTGTCACGTAATTCTGATGTACTGCGGTTGTTTCTTTTAAAAATTGCGAAAATTTATTCACGTATTACTATGAAATTTGCAATCACAATACGATAATAAGATAGATATTTTAGAAACCAGAATTTTTTCACTCAGAAGAAAAATAATTAAAATGAAGTTATAAACATTGTATAGAAAGTTAAGTTTTCTAAACTTTGAATTATTTCATTAATTTTTTTCCTTCTAATTAATGTTCTTGTAATGGTAAGTCGTAATTTTAAAATAAGTGAAAACGCATATACTTTAAATTGCTATAAATGCTACACTAGAAGGAAATGAAGTAAATTGGGGAAATCTACTTAATCTGCAGATATATTAACAGGTATTTTGGGATACCAGGCATAAAATATTATATCCGTAGATGTGCTCAAACAATATTTATAGTTCATATTTAAGCCCATAAACAAGGAATCGAAATGAGGTAATACGCTGAGTAAAGGAAGGTAAATGCGATTTTTTAAATACGCGTTACCCTGGCAATTGTCGTTCAGCAAATGAGTTGAATTCTTGATTCAGAATATATGATGTAGCTGTACGGGATAACGTAAAGAGGAAAAAATCATATGCCAAACACCCAGTGCATGAATTCAGTTTCTTATTTACACTACTGCTCATCCAAAATGGAACAATAAGAATAATCAGATACATTACAGTAAATTTATGTGAAATAACAAGTTATATATACAAAGATCAAATCTTAGAAATTACAGCCTTTTGTGAAGTGTGAATGAAGACAAAATCAGTCGTTAGTGTAGCAGCCATTGTTGTCTATTGCAGTTGCCACACAATTCAATATAGGATCATAGAGACTTTTAATATAACTGTTGGGTATAGCAGTCCATGGGGGACCAGGGTAATGGCAAAGATACTCGGGTATAGTCATAGGTAATGTAGCCATTCGTTCTAAAACATGTACTACAATTTTCTAATTTGCAATAAATCTGGATAATAAGGAAGCAATTCATTTTAATGGATAAAGAGCTTTGAACATGCTCAACACATTTTTCGAACAATTTCGAACATATAAGGAACAAAATAAGGAAAAGTAATTGGATTTTAAATGAAAAATTAAGGTTTGGTTTGTTTGTCGCTCAACGGTCGTTTTTTGCACACGAGGGCTAATTAGACCGGGACCTACGGTTTAAAGTGGATTCCGAGCGATTACAAACAACCATGCCCAAGGTGGGATTCGAACCCACGAACTGTTGAACCGAAGGCAAGAGCGCTAACCATTCGGCTGCCAGCTCGGCAAATGAAAAATTAAATGGATTTTAAAATGAAAAATTGAAAACTTTTAAATGAAAAATGTACATGAAGTTTTAATTTAAAATAAATTTGAATGAAAATTTGTGCATCGCATTTTTTGTTGAAAATAATGAAATTTTTAAACCTCAAGCATTTATGCTTAGCAAGATTTCTTTATTGTATTTTGATACTACTTGTAAAAGACTATATTTTTTTATTTCAATGCACTTTAAGAATCCTTTGCATGTAATAATAATATGTTCACTCACACACTGACTTTAATGGTTAGAATTTTCAGTTAACATAGTAAGTATTGATGGAATTATCTTATTGGTGTGAAGAAAGTGATCATAGAGTTATAAATTCTTCAGCTGACCTCCAATTTTTGATGATTACATTGTTATAACTGCTAAAGGAAATATTTTATTCTTTCCCATGCCTATTTGCTAGTAAAATATTTTTGTTACTTTGAATATGAATACATATTGTCAAAAAACATCCAATTCAACGAAGTAAGTAAGCCAGATAGTTCTACTTGCAATAGCGGTTAAGCAACTAATTTTAATTACAGTTAATGTTTACTGCACCATTAGCTAGTTGTAGATAAATTTAATATATTTCAATAAATAAAATATCTGATAGATTATTTATTTGAATACTGCAAATATATTGCTGAGTTTTCAATATAATTTTTTTTATGGAAACTATATCTAAGGTTAAAAATTTGTTTTAAAAACTGAATGTAGTATTGAAGAAAATTTTCTTAATATTTAAGTTAAAGTTGTAGCAGAAATTGTTAAATTTTTGTGACGTAAATCTTAAATTCTATATTTTAAAAATTGGTGATCCATACCTCAAACATTTAAATTTTAATGTTATATTTTTAAAAAAAATCATAAAGCCTTTAGTTTTAATTTTATTTTGTTTTGAAAATGCACATATTAATAATTCTCTTCAATATTTTTTATTCAATTTATTTTAAAATTGTTAATATTTGTAAATATTTCAATTTGCAAATGCTTCTAAACTTAAAAATTGGTGGGAAAAGTTGCGATACCTTTAATTTTAATTCCACATTTTAAAAATATTTGTAGTAATACAAAAGACGTTGCATAAAAACTTAGACTAAGATACTAAACTGTCAAAAAAAAGTTACTTTCATCAAAAATAATTCAATACTTTTAAAAAAATACTTTCCCTCTGGTGATATATGATGGTCCCATCGTACAAACTACTTTTCAAAACAAAAAGCCTATTTTTGGAAATTATTTTAGAGAATCTTTCAATATGTTTAACTAGTAAAATTTGTATTAAACTTTCTGCTATGGAGTTTTCCCTCCAATGAAAGAAACTGTTAAAAATTCATGGTGTAACATCTAACACTGTAATTCAGATGTAGCATGTTTTTATAATATTCCATTTGATAAGATATTTCTGAACAGGAGTAACAACATGCATGTGGGCATTAACTTGATGATCAATTCTTTACTATTTCTTGACAATTTATCGATATGTATTGTCGATAAATTATCTTAATTGAAACGTAGAATCAATATCTCTTACTAAGCCCGCAACAAAATGTTCTTCCATACATTTCTGGAGGACTTAATAAGAGAATAAAAATAATGCACCTAAATTTATCACTTGTTATTACATTCCTCATTCACAGCATTGATGAATTATTGTTTCCGTTTCTTTTTTCATAAAGTGATGAGGAACAAATCTGGAACATAAATAGCGAGCCAGAAAAAGTGGTGAGAAGAATGCAAAACTATGACGGTTTTGAAATGTTAATTGTTGCTACCTGTTCTCATGACATCCGCGTACTTGTTTTTTTTCTTGATTTCGATTATTTACATTATTTTTTGTTCAGCCAGAACTAAGTATTTTGTAGACAAACGTTCTTTTTTATAATCATAACTCTGTATAAAAATTTTAGACTCATCAAAGCATTTATCATAGTAAGCTTCCTTCATTAACGTAGCTCTTTCATTTTGCTCAAATGATACTAAAATTTCATGACATAAGGTACTTCGTTTCTAAACTCTGAATCCCTTAACTCCATTTCTACAGGAAAGATAAGCAGTTCTTTAATTAAATGCGAAACTTCGAAAAGGAACATCATCTGCTTTATTAAAATGTTTATAAAATTTGAATTAATACACATTTAAAAAAAATCCCTCCAACTTTAATTTTTTTTAATTTCATGCTGTGGTCTCTATGAAAAAATTATCTATCAATTTTAATGAAATATCCTTGGGAAACTTTACTGCTAGCAATAAAATGTCTCAAATGACTCGTGGTTTTTTAAAATTAAGGAAGGAAGTCATCACTTTATGGTCTCTTTTGAAGCTACCATAGAAACTTAGAAACTGTGCTCGAAGTAATAGGACAATAAACACATATGTAAAGTCCTACTGCAATTTTCATGCGAATTTTAGTTCAGAAATGAAATTACTTAATCATATCGGAGTTTACATTTTCTAACTGTATATAATTTAAATAAGTTTTCATTGATTTTTAACCTTAAATTACAATGTGAAAATGTCCTCAAAAGGATTGTTTTTTAATTTTGGAATGGTCAGTTTTAAGGAGTAAATTTCGAATGGAATCTATGCATGTTGCATATACAGCTGAATTTTAATTAAAAAAATAGCTTTCTCCAAATTTTTACTACAACTGAGAAAATATAATCATTTTCCTTGAATATTTCGAAATAATTTAATATTTAAAGTAATAGCTCTTTTAACTTTTCTCTTTGATTACATTTATATTTTTATATGTTATATAGATAAAAAATATTCTAGATATCGATCATCAATCAAAAATGGTGCTGCCATCTACAGACGTATAAATTAACTAAAACACGACAACAATTACAAGAAATTTTAAAAAATTTATTTACAAGAAATAAAATAAAAATGTCTCTTCAACATATACATATATACATAACAGATTGAAGTATTTAAAAATTTATTAGTTCAACACTACTAATAAACTATCATATTCACAATCTCTAAAGAAAATGAAATACTCTGGAATTCCAAACTTGTATGGGAATACTTTCAAAATAATACTTTTTGTAACATACTTTTATATAGCTTTCATATAATACTTATAATAATAATTTAATTAGCCTGATATATTAAGCCAATACCAATAATTAAATCTTAGTTTATAAAAAGCTTTCAAAACTAATGCATTATAAATAAAACGTTTTTGTTTTTCTAAACAATCATTGATATAAAATAAATAAATGAGTAGTAAAACTATTGAACTACTTTAATAAATCAAGTTATTTACATATTTTATGACATTTTAATTTATAATCTAGATTTTCATGCATAGGTTCAATATATGAGTTTTTTCGGTATAATGAAGCATATAAATTAATTTTAATATTAATTAAAACTCAAACCAGAAATAAAAATGTATATTATATTTTTCTCACATTGCGTATGTACAACAAGAAAGACTTTACTTTTAGAATTATGAAAGTAAATTCATATAAAAACATACCATGAAATGAATTTAAATAAATGAGAGCCATTTAGCAACATATAATGTTTACATATGATTTGTAGATTGGCAACAATGAAAAGATTCGATTTCTTTTACTGATAAAAATGTATATGCTTTTTCTCCAATAAATGTAATTATGATTTTCTGCTTTTGTGCACATTAAATTAAAAATGACTGTGTGTAATGAGCTTGATAGCTTGATGATTATATATATATACATACATACATACATACATACATACATACATACATATATATATATATATATATATATATATATATATATATATATATATATATATATATATATATATATATATATATATATATATATAATGATATTAATGAAATATAATAAATAACATGTGTGTTCATTAATGAAATTTCTACCCATATGGACGGAAGGATAAGCTACGCATTCTTATCATCACGGTTTCAATTTTGTCCAAATATTTTGAGGACAAAGTCCCTTGATTCTATTGACACGAACTGCTACATCAATTATATTATTTCCCAAGAAATAGTCAGTGGCAACAATATTTGCCTTCTGCCAGAAAAGATCTCTGAACCAATGAGTTACATTTCTGTTGATTAAATCTGCAAATACTCTGAGTCCCGTCTCGGGATGCAAGATTATAGTCTTTGTGTTTGGCGTCAATTCTGCCATCGATGCCCAGATGCCTTCTGGAGGGGGGTTTTCGAAGACTTCTTCGAAATAGTTCTTGAGATCTTCTGGGTCCTGCTTATTGCCCCATGCTCTGGTGATACTGGGCCAGAGATACTTGCCAAAGAAATGCTTTCTTGTGTCACTGTCGTAGCTCACTAAAACCCTTTTGTTATGTTTCCACAATAAACTATAAAGGAAAATATAACTTAGAAATGTTTGCTCAAAAATACATGAATAAATATCCAAGGAAAAACTAAAGTTTATATTTTGAGTAATGAATAATATTTATCATATATATAACATGGTATTTTTATTCCTTTTAGATTTTGTCCACATTTTAGAGATTAGGTTATAATTCAGCTTTTTATGGTTATAGATTATAATCATTTATCACTTGTTACAACATAATTAAATCAGAGAGATATCAATGATAACCGAACATAAATCCTTCTCTTTAATATGAAAGTGTATATTTTTTTATGAAAATAAAACAAATGTTTTAAAATTCGTGTAAAAAAACTTCGTTGAAGTTGATATAAAAAATTGCAGTGCAGAATATGAAATATATAAAGAATTCGATCATTTTCAAATACGTCAGATCTGATTCTAAATCTATGATATTCGTTGAAAAATTAATAAATGCCTATAAATATTCGCAGAAATGATTTTAGAAAATATTGACACAAAATTTTTGCAGTGTAATGTTTCTAAGTAGATAAGTAGTTTTTTCTTTTACTCAGATTGATAAAAATTCCTAAAGAATAAGCATAATTATTTATAATGACTAGAAAAAAATGAAGAAAGTAAAATAAAGCGAAACATAAGCATTTTTTAAACTTAAAATTCATAAAAATGTGTGCATTGAATCACTAAGCGATGCAAGCTTCACAAATTTACTGTCTCATGTTTTCAAATTATTCATATAAAATTGATGTTTTCCTTTATGATATGATACATTCATATTGTAATTTAAAAATTATTTACGTGATGAATGAATATAACCATTCATGCAAAGTATGTTATGTCTATATAAGTTAAAATATAAAAAAATATACAATAAGAGATAAATTTAACCGAAATGTATTAATTCTATAAAGTATAAAACAATTATTTTATTTTTAAGGATATGCATTATTATTGCTATTTTTATTCAATGAAATATCAAGATAAATTATTATTATCATAGATGTTTTTTGTCACTTATGAGAGATTTTTTTTCTTATTAATAAATATGACATCTTACTTATATAATTATTCAATAGAAAGAACTCCAAAACTTTCTGTGGAGCTAATCGTAATAAAATTGCCTCACCACATTGAATTCAACTTCTTATATTTCGAGTTGAAGTAATTCTTCAATTATCGGCACAAATACTTAGCAGAAAGCATGAAGAAATTCTTTTTGTTTTCTGCTAAGTTTTTTCAGCCGATAGCTAGCATCTAAACAAACACAATATATTTTAATTACTTGAAAATTTTTAACATAACTGGTTTTGCCATCTATCCGAAAAAACAACTTCTAAACGATGCTATTATATTTCGGTGGATTTGAGATGCTTAAGAATATCCTAAATTCAATAACATATATTTTATGATAGAATTTAAGTATAAATTGTTAGTTTAGTTATTGAAAATGCATGTGACAACAATTTAAATTGTTAGTTTAAAATTTAATAACAATTTCGAAAATATTAAAACAATAATTAAAGTAAGTAAAAGTAAATCATGGTGTATCGTAGAATGAATGTTACAAATTATAAGTACAATACAAAATGTTTAACAAAATATGCAATGTAAACAAAACATGTAAACGTGTATGAAATTCTCCACTTGTAAGTAGCAAAAAGTAGCAAAAACTATTATATTTCAGTCAAAATAATTTATTTGAATATATACTTAATTAAAAAGGAATAATTAGAATTTCTATTATTGTCTTTTTATCGGTTTTCGTGATATTTGCATTAATTTTTTTTTTCGAAAAAATATATCAAGGTATTTTTCACTTGCAAATAAGTTTATTTGAAAAGTATATAACAGCAATTATTTTTCCTTATTAAAGTTTTAAGACTCGAAATACATTTTTAATGTAATATTTTTAATACTTTTTATTGAAAATCTGAATCTGAAAATAGAACAATGTTGCGGATGACATCATTAAATAAATTAAGCAAACGATATTTATTTTTAGCACATTAATTTCGTATATTAAATTTTTTGAAGTAAAATTATTCTTCTGGAAGGGGATCAGATCAAGCATATCTTCTTCATGATAAATTACGAAGGCTCCATTTAATAGTTTCGACCTGATTAGTAGAGCCCAATTCTGATTTAGATACAAGAAAATATGCCGGTACACATACATGACTTTTAGAAGTCTTAACTTTCTCATGTCTTTGCAGCTAGCTTATTTTGGTTTTAGAAAGTAGAGAAAAGTAAATAACTTAAATGAAAATGTACTAACTTATACAATAACAGAATTATAATATATTTAAAATTCCAAATAGTTACAATGGAGAAAAATGTATAAAAATATAAATACCTAAATGTAGCATTTCGGAATTCTTTGGTTGTTGGTATTAGGTATGGTCCTAAAATATGAATAATCATCATCATTAATTTCTCATGTATGAACTTGTTGTTGAAGCCAACAGGAAAGTTGTGGAAATCCAAGATTATTATTTCCATTTTTGTTGCTTTTAGAAATTCTAACACCTATAGAAAATATAGAATGAATACTCATCAATGTATGACGATATATTAATTGAATGCAATATTAAAATTTTAAAAGAGAAAACATTTTTTAAGATAAATATATGATTTAACCATTTATTTGTCAGCGAAGTTTGTTCCATTAGCAGATAATTTTGTATGAAAATATAAGAGGATTCTACTGATTAAGATAATAAAAGGAAATAGTTAAATATGAAACAGTTTATTATATGTTTTCTTGAGCTCCAAGTAAACAATGTGACAATTACTATTTATTACAGTTGATTCTACTGTAAGGCAGGGGGAACATAATAAAGTACACTAGACGGTTATTTTACGAACTTCTAATTTACGAGTACTCACATTTTTTAAGAACTAGTGACTAGTCCCTACTCTGACATGATAGACACATAATTTTAACTCCCATTTAACAATAAAAATTTTGAAAAATATCTTTTTCGCGAATTTTATTTTCTGATAAACAGGTTTCTTTTCTGTTTTCATTTTTTATCCGATACTTTTTTCAATTTTTAAGACTGATTTTTATATAACGTCAGAGAATTCGATTCGTTTTTGAATAAGACAAGGTCAAGACATTATGAGAACAATAGTCAAAGACATATAGATATAAGATATTTGATAGGAGAGAATTGTGATGCTGAATTTAGCTTCTGTATTTTCCCCATGTAAGGACACAGAAGGAGGAAAATTTTTAAAAAATTGTCTGCCTTCCTGTTATATGTGGTTGGTTTCATTTCATTTGGGCAACTCAATATATGAAGTTTCATTTGTCGAGAGAGATTGATCTGATTTCATTGAAGATTTTTCACAGTTGGAGAAACGAACGTGTTTATCAGATGAAGTAAAACAGAAAATTCTGAAAGTAGATGAAAAAATATTGAATAAGAGAAAAATTGCAAAAAAATATTGAATTCCAGAAAACCTCTCAACAATTTTAAAAACTAGGAAAAATCTGAAAAAGAAGACAGTACCAGCGAAATTGCTCCTTTCAAAATTGTGGAGAAGCAAAACACCCTAAACTAGAAAAAAAGCTTTTGTTTACTTGGCTGAGAAAAATGAGGGGAATGAACATTCCTTTTGTTGGTAACGTCATTAAGGAGGAATCTAAGTGCTTTGCTATAAAGCTGAACATAAAAGATCTTAAATCATCAGTCTATTTGCTCCAAAAATTAAAGCCAGACACGGCTTGAGATTCAGAAATTGTGAGAGGAAGAGCAATTTACAAAATGTAAATAATTGTTATTTGTAAGCATGAATCTTTTTTTGTGAATGTTTCTTACATAATGCATTCTAAATAATTCTTCCCAATAATATTTTATTTTTAAAGATAAAAAGTAGTTTGGTAAAAAAAATTAGATCAAAATAATCTAATATATTATTTTAATATTTTACAAACTTCCTTTTTTTTACGAATTGTCTTTATCATTCCCTAAGTGTATATAATAAAGAGCGTTTACTCAGTAAAAAAAAAAAAAAAAAAAAAAAAAAAAAACAGCATCCTTTAATGACAATGATCCATTTGCCTTACAGATATTCATAAACAAGAGTGTCACATAACAACTCAACACAACAATTATCTGGTGATAAAATGATGTTTTATATATAACTTTACTTGAAGTAAACATCAGTATAAAGAAACTGAAGTAGAGATATGAAGATCGGAAGAAAATTACCTGATGTAAAACTGACTTCACAGAATGATCTGTTCTCAAAAAATTGTGATTAATATAGTATTTTTCTTTCATTTTCTTATAGTACCCAACTCGAAGGTCAAAATACCTCAAACCATACGTCATTTGACTAAATATATCTTCTTCTTGAGCATATTTGTACTTGGTGAGCGGTCCTTCCTCTTTCCGATAATAGAAACTCCCAGAATCATGGCTGCCAGGAATCATAACTTCATTCAACTTCAGGCGAGATAAATACTTAGAGTTTTCTTCCATCCAGAAAGGCCGAATCCGTAAGCAGTCAGAAGATTCAATATCACCTACAAAAATTGACTTTATGTAGTTAAAGTGCACAATTTATGAACGAAATGATATTTTATATTTGTGTGTTTTGTGAAATGCATTTATTTATATTTCTTTGGATATTGTATTCGTGCTGAAAAATTACATTCTCATAAACAATAAATGAATTAAAAATATTTTAAAAATAAAAACTTATGTATTATGTAAAATAAAATTGCAATAATTTTGATTTTATAAGAATTAAATAAAATTATTAATTTTTGTTCTGAAAATATTAAACAAATTCAATAATTTGCCTAAAATAAATCTCGAATTTTGAATAAATTTTCATAAATTAAAATAGTTTTAATGAAAACATAAATTTTGAACTTATTCCAAAATGCACCAAAAATCATATATTGTTCCCATGTTTATTTTTAGATTTCAATTTTTGATTTTTTTGAATTTTGCCATTGCCAATTGGTCTATGTAGGCTTACTCAATCTTCAAATAGAAGTAATTTTTGCTCTTTCACATCATATATCTTTGAATTTAGCATTTACTGTGCAACAAAAATGGTACTTTTTCAGTTGTTCTCATTTTTTTAAAAAAAAATTATTACGTAATCTTATCATGAAACCAAATGAATCAACAAGTCTATCACCAGCACCAGATTAAAAATGCACCTTTTTTACCACTTCATTACCTTGGAAACAAATAGAGAACAAAGGCTTCATTGTCAAAATTAAGCTTACTGTGCGTGCGCTTATGAAAATCCAGGAAAATATTAAAATCATGTTCTATAAAAGCAACAAGGAAAAGCCATTGTTCGAAACGAGAATTAGTGAAAAGATCTTGTTTTCATTTGCGAGATGCATATTCTTTCTACTTTCCTATTCACAATAATCAGAATCATAAATCATAAAAAAAATAAAAGAATAATCAGAAAAAGTTAAAAGCATCACTTTTTACAAAAAAATTTATTGGTGCACCTGAACAAATTATGAATAGAAAATAAAGCTGTGTGTGATGCCGCTAGTACAACACAGTTTTACTTATTAAACTCATTCAGTTCCAAGCGAGGGAAAAATAATAATTTTTTTTCTGTATTAAATAAAAATTTCCTCATATTTTAAATATGACATAAAACCATAAGAATTACCAATATAATTCAATAAAATAAAAAAAAATTGACGGAATTTCTCAAAATAAAGGCTTTTAATTCATTATATAAAACTGTTGCTTGTATTTTCAGACATTAGCTTTTTCAGTCAAG
This sequence comes from Latrodectus hesperus, assembly GCA_037975125.1. Classification (NCBI taxonomy): domain Eukaryota; kingdom Metazoa; phylum Arthropoda; class Arachnida; order Araneae; family Theridiidae; genus Latrodectus; species Latrodectus hesperus. Next base: position 109,001,478 of record CM075852.1, on the reverse strand, counting down.
CGTGTTGTAAGATATCCATTTTTAATTAAAAATTTTAAACTATAACATTATTAACAAGCCAGAAATAAGATAGTGATGAATTTCATACGCGTAATTATGTTTACAATTGATTATTATTATGCATAGTTAATAGTTATTCTTATGTATGACTCTCAGACCTGAAATTATTAGCACTAATCAACATAATTTCTTTTCACAAGAAAATTAAATAATTATTCTACTCTAATTTTAGATATTAAATCCAAACATATAATAAATTTTCTTTCATCAAGCATTGATTTTTGCGAATGTCATTTGTATTTTTCTTTCATTCCTGCAAATTAAGGATAAATTTAACCAGAATAATTTGACGCTATGTAGATTGATATTCATGTCGAAAGTGTTCTAAAAACGTTTATTCCCATCCATGTTTTAACATGCTAGGTATTGCCTTATTTTTAAGCAAATACCAGTATCAGTATTGAAAAAGTAATGAACTTGGCAACACGTATGTGATAGTTGTATTTTTATTCCTGCAGTAATTTTGTATTGCTTTTATTTGTTTTAAATTTTATAAACTATTCAATATGCCAAGAAAGTATTTAAATCAACCAAACAACTTCTGCAAGAGCTGTAGACAACTGACACTCAAGTCTCAAAGGCTGACATTTCACACAACTTTGAAAAAGTGTTATTAACTGTACTTCGATTGTAAAACTGGTGATTTTGTTAAAGACTGGGCCTCAGATGCATGTTGTGCATCATGTGTTAGGATTCTGACGAGATGGAAAAATGGTACTCATCATTTGCCATTTTCAGTCACTATGATTTAGAGCGAACAGGGGTACCATTCAACTGACTGTTACTTCTGCATAACAATCATTAGAGGAATAACATCTGAAACAAATTATACTGTGAAGTATCCCAATTTGGTATCTGAAATAAGATCAGTCTCATAGTGAAGAGTATTCTGTACCAAAGGGTCCAGATTTTATGATCCTAAGCAATAACTCCGATTTCGACCAAGCTCGTATTGAAAATGATGGAAAAGAGAAAACTGATCCTTTTTTTGAGGCGGGTAGCTCATCAGGACCTTAACAGTTAATCTCAACAAGATTTTATAAGGCGTTTAAATTCATCTAAACAGTCAGTTTAGCCTTTTAGTTACAGGCTGAATGATAGTAATCTATTTAAGGATTTACAAATATGTGTTCATCATAAACGACACAGTGATTTTATAAACTACTTCTCCAAAGAAGACAATGCAGTTTTTTTAATATTAGAGGCTATTAGATATCAACACTAGCTGCATGTGTGGTGACTGTTCATAGACTCATTGAAAGTTAGTTTCAAGACGGTATTACTGTATAATGGAAATGAATAACTATCAATAAATGTCACTCATGCTTATGATAAGAAAGACACATGTAAATACGATATTGTTAGTAAAAGCTCCTTACACTAAATATAACAGGAATATATGCGGTGAATTAAAAGTAATAGTTTTATTCTTAGATTTGCAACTTGGATTGACAAAATTTTATTGCTTTTTTGTGTGAATGAGACAGCAAGGTTAGGAAATCTCATTACATAAAAAAATTAGACAAAACGTTATTTTTTAATTTAAAGACATAAAAATATATCAAACACTCCTTTAGTAGTTCCCGAAATGGGTTTTTTTTTATCCTCTCTACACATAGAACTCATAAAAAATTTGTAAAACTTATATACACAAGTTCTGTTGCCTTTATGAATCTGAAATCTAAATTTCCAAAACTAAGTGATGAGGAATTGAAGTCAGGAATAATTGAAGGACCGCAAATATGATCAATAATATCAGATGATAGATATTTTGTGAAACGGTTGAATCCATTGAAAATAGCACAGCGTGGATATCATTCAAAAATATTTTATGTATATTTCTTGGCAATAATAAACACTAAAAAAACTATAAGAAAACTAGGAGTGACCTTCTGACTTCATATAAAGGAATAACTGTAAAATGTCCTTAAAAAAACACTTTCCTCTGAATATCTTTGGGCTGTCTTTGCTGAGCATGGTGAGTGTTTTCATAACAGATTACTACCATGGAAAAGACGTATCAAATCGAGTGGTATCCTGGTATTCTGTCTGACAACTGCTGGATAATGAATACAGGGACATTCCTAAATATGACAGACAATCAAATGTACAATTTTTCAGGAAAGCCGGAACTAACTGAATATTTATCATTAGTATAAATTCTTTCAGAACTTAAAAAATGTGTCACAAAAATACCCTGATTGATATCTAAAATCTGGGTAAATATTTGAACTCAGTGGGAAAAAAGTTAATACAATTCCATTTATTTAGTCCTTGTGAATGAAAAAAGTTTTTTTATAGACCAATTTAATGTATTTATTGAGTACATTTGAAAACTATCAATATGGATAAATTAATTGCTTAATTTAAATGGAATTTAAGAAATTGTTTTCTATTAATTTTTTTTGAATGAAAGATTTCTACAATTTATTCAAGACAACTAATTATGGTAGTTTTCGAAAATTTATTATTATTCAATATGAATTACACTATTTTTGATTCAAGTAGGAAAGTTTTTTTTTTGTCTGCAATTTAATCTTATCGTTTTGAATACAATATGCTTAATATTTTCGCAGAAGAAAAATAACAAATTAATGCAAAAAATCTAAGGATTGTGAGAGTTGGATGATTCATCACTATTTATGATTACCAGATAACTAAAGAATTAAGTTTTGTACGATGTTTCTCCTACACATTCTTTTTAATTGGTTGTTTTGCATATTTTTTGGGTGTTATTTATCACACTGGCTACAGCACAAGGAAAAATGTTCTGAATCATCCTATTATAAAATTCATGAAAAACAAGTATATATATCCTTAAAACTGTCAGCTATGACTGATAATGGTTACTAAGAATAATTAATTTGAATGAATATGAAAACATAGTGTAATTTCTGGCCAAATATGAGATCATGATTTCATAAACAAAAGTTTACTATATGAGTTTTACAAGAAAAAGAAAGTATTAATAATTTATAAACTTTATGTGAAACTAAGAGCATATAAAGAATTATTTTTTTACATTTAAAATTCAAATGCTTTTGGCTCTGAATTATGTTTTGCATAATGTTACCAAATCTTACGACTTTTTTTTCCTCTTTTAAATCATTTAATTATAAAAATGATTTTCTAAAACTAAGCACTTTTCCATAAGGAAGGAAAAACAATATTTTAAAATACTATTTCCTTGCTTTTCTGCTATGAAATCAAATATCTGTTGGTATAAATTTTTTATCGCGATCATAATCCAAAGGCATTATATCAACTTGTACCTCAACTCTGGACTTTAACTGTGTTTCGATTCTAGGTTTTAATGAAATAATATATTTCTTCTTTGAATAAAGAAGAGTAATTTTGAATGTAACCATCGTTTGCCTTGTAGCATTTTCAATTACATACATTTTATTAAGAGGAACTGTGGTAAAAATCTCCATTTCCCTATGTTCTTTTGTTGAATATTCATCCCTTGAAAAAAATCGTAATCTAACAAGAATCAGTTTCAACAACGTTTTCAAATTTTAGTAGGAAACAATATTTTAGATAAATTTTTTTGTTGATCTACTTATAAGGATTGACCAATTTATCTATTGTGCTTTCATAATAAATAAGCCTCATTTTTTAAATTTTGTAATTATTATGATAATGTGTTTTTAGCTTAAATTAATGGTTGTTAGAAACTCCTTTTTACCTTTAATCTTATTAGCTATAATTGACTTTTTCAGTTTTACTTGGCTGTTTATTAGTCTTACATAATTCTTTGTATACAATAATTTAACTTAACTTAAGGTTATTTTATATGCAATATTTTTGTATACAATTATATATGGTCATTTCTTTCATCTAAAGCAACATAATTTTTTGATTATTTTTACTCTAATTTAATCATTCTCAGTTTAATCAATGTATTGAAATAAACATCAATTAAATCGTCAATGTTAAAAGGGGAAATTCTCCCTAATTTATCATATATATAAATAGCACTAAATACACATTTTATAATGACTTGTGTGGAACTTTATAATCAGCAAAATCATGTTTAGTCTGTAAACAATATGTATAATTTAAGCTCTTACATTATATAATTCTAATTCTATTTTCCTTATCTCTATCTAGTATTCACCATGTTTTTGATTCGGCTAAATCATGTTTTTGAAGCATGGTATTAACTGTTACAAATCAAACAGTATGCCATATAAACACGAAGATAAATAATAGTTTAAATTTCTCATCCAAAATAAGCTATTCTATTTAGCCACAGACAAAACAACAGTGTTAATTTATTAATGAATAAAATATTTTATTCACTTTAATCTATAATTTTCCTATATAAAAACGAAGTCCTACATTGTTTTGCAGTGAATTCCTTGGTTTGTAAAAGCATTGTCTCATAATGAGTTTCTAATATCCTCTAGTAGTTTTGAATAGTGCAGTTTTTATTTGGATAAAAAATTTATACTTAAAAGAATCGAAATTTTTTTCAAATGAAAATATTACGTGTAGTGTAAAATAATATCATATGAAATACATTGAAGCACATTTCAAATTATCAGTTTAAGTTTTTTTAACAATTCATCTTACAAATAAAGAAATATCTCTACAAATTTGTTTCAGAAAAAAATTAATGACTAAGTTACAAGACGTTCATTCAACTTCAAAACACTATAGGTATTCATACAGATCAAACTACAGCCCGCCATTGTTAACAATTCTGCCCTCGACAGCGAATAGTTGTTACTGTAAAAAGTTGGATAAAAAAGCACGGAATGATAATAACTCTGATTTTTTTCACTTGCTAAGTAAAGCTTAATGACAAGTATAATACACAGGAAATGTAACTTAAGTATGATAACTAATAAATAATTGAAATAAATCCCACTAAATTATAAACTAGTGAACATCCTGCGGTTTCCCTCGGTATTTCTGTTGGGGTAAAGAGTATCGCATATATATACATCAATGTTTGAGAATATATAAATCCTAAATCAAACGTATGATCCCTGCAGAATGAAAAAGCTAAATTTACAGCCCACAAGAGAATAAAACCATGGGTTATCCACTTGTTAAAAAATACTAATGAAATTTATGTCTTTGTGTTTTTCCCCTGACAAGAGTTAGTAGTTGTGGACCAATTTTTCAAGTAACAATTATTAAAAGAGATTTAAGATGCTCTTCGGTTAATTCATATATATAAAAACATTCCTTGTGTACTTCACTTTGGAGAATGTTTTCTCTCACAAGTAAGTAGCACCAAAAACAGAAAACAGCCCACTAGAAAATTTATGTAATTTATTAAATTGCATCAGTGGAAAACTCTTATAAAATTCCTACAAAAATGTGTTTTGATATTTGTTCTTAATTATATATATCTACTATAAATAAAAAAATTCCATTTGATGTTCTGTGGATAGAGTTTCAATGTCAATATCAAAAAGATTTTGAAAAATTTAATTTCATTTGCAGTGGCATCAAAGTCTGAGAAAGGTGTACCAAAATTTATTTTCAAAGCACTCAAAATTTCGACAACAAAATCGACGGGAAATTCAGTCTCAGCAGTGCAACTGAATATTTCGCATATTTTAAAATGTGATTGGGAAATAATAAATGATGTAATGAAATAATTTTTACGTAATTGTGATTGAAATAATATTGTTTTCTGCCTTAACGATTTGATATTAGTGTATAGATCAGGGTTTCACCTCGAAATCTCAAATTTAGTTCATTCATATGTTTTGTCAAATCGACGTAAAAGTAAACTTCCACAGCGATTCGCTATTTTATAATTCAACAAGAGGGCAATGCTTTTCATTAAAAGAATACTATCTGAGCTCATAATTTTAAAAAGTGCTGCAGGACTTTTTCAATTCATCCGAGTTAGAGAAAACCACTCAAGATGTTCATTTTGTCAGACAGTTGAGATGATATATATTCTGCGATGTCTTGTACACTCCAAACCACAGTATTTGCTGACAAATTGGCAGTTTTAAATACCTTTAACTTTTCAAAGCACATTTCTTCGGCTACTGCAATTAGGCATTATTTGATCGCTTCTCCATAGGTGAGTGGCTTTCCTAGTTTTACGATTTCAAGAGCCACACGAAAGCTGTCATGAGTTGCAGCTTCTTGTTCAGTACTGACTTTCGTAAGCAAAAGTTGCTACAAATTCAACCCCTGCTTCAAAGCTTTAAATTTTTCTACTTGAAACTTCTAGTATATTTAGAGTAATTGTGAAAACGTTTCGTTTCATAATAACGTTTATTCTTTGAGAATAGTTATGATTTCTAGCAAACCAAACATAGCATCTTATTATTATTGGACTCAATCACAAAATATTAAAAATTCTATTGATCTTTGAATGTTCTGCATTCACTGTCTATTTTTCGCTTCTTTTCCATACTAGTAAATCACACAAAAAATAATCAGTGAAATCAAAATACAATTATGTAAGTGCATTGATCGGATCGATCATTTAAACGGTGTTACGCACCACTTTGCTTTACAATAGACACAATTCGGCTTCTTTCACTTTCCATAGGTAGACTGAATAGTGGGCATGCCTCTAACTTTTTATATTCCAATTACTACAAACTCGAATTGAGTGGAATAAACCAGAACTTCCTAGAACCAATGAAATTATTCATGAATGATTAATTGTTTTGGAGCTTTCGAAACTACGACTGTCGCCAACTGTTAGCGATATCGGATATTAGGTAACTATTTAAACTTTTGACCACTGGATGACACATCAAGTGTTAATGTCGTATCAATGTACGCAGTGTAATTGTAGTAATTGAACCAGTGAATTTAGCAAGCTTATGCTCCCTCAGAACCTGGAATCGATGACTAATCAAGAAATTATAGATTATGGCAGAAAAATTAAAACGGTTTTTGTCCTTGCAACGTACTACAGTAAAGAGTATGGATGTAAGGATGGAAAGTTTGAAGACTCCTGTTATAAATCATTAAGAAACTTATTACAATATTTTGAGTTTTTAGCTCTTCGAAATATATTAAAATAATTGACAGAGTTTGAATCAAATTTAATTATATAACTAAACATTCATGGTAATAATGAACTTTTGCTTGATTGATTACACATGAAAGAACATCGGTTTGGCTAATTTTAAAAATTTTATTTGCTATTGAAAATAGTTTAGGAAATTAAGTGTATAAAATTCATTCATCCAAACATTCACCTCTTAGAAGTTTGTTAAATGAAGAAAAAAATCAATGGTTACGTTCAATTTAACAAAATATAAGGCAATTTTTTTAACTAAGCAGTTGTCGAATATTTTTACATGTGGGATATATCATGCTTATTAAAATATTTTATCCAGTTCTTAATCAATATGAAATCACTTAAGTTACTAATATATGTAAGCCATAATTTACCTTTCTTATAGAAATATCAATTTCATGTAGGATAATACCATTTTCATGAGAAACATAGCGAAGTGATATGAAGAATTTTTATCAACCCAAAAATAATGTGTTTGTGTGTGATAATCATGAAAAAGCTATGAAATTTATCCAAAATTATATTAATGACGAAATTTATGTAATTTATCTTAGGTATGACATTTTGGCTTATGATTCTTTTGCGGAAATTTTATGTTGAAAAGAATTATTACCGTATTTCTTTTATTCGTTTATTAGTCGAATTATTTTCCACAGCTTAGAAAAGCAATAACATTATTCATAATGTTTCCACAGTTGGTACTGATAATCTCAAATTGAATATTATTTAAAACTTTTTTATTTTTCTCAATTAATTTTTATTGACTGTTAATTGTTTATGTGAAATTGTGTATTATATAGATTTCATATTTCCCACATTTCTTAAATTTGATTTGTTCTCTTAGTTTAAGAATGGATTAATAAGGTTTTTAATTTTTCCTCTCAGTCGAAATAATTTCAAATTAAACATTACTAATAAATAATTTTGTATATTTATAAAACCATATATATATATATATAATTCATCAGTAGGATCATGAATTTTTAGTAATAGATAGTTTTTTATTAATGAATATGAATTTATTTACATCATTCATTCCACTTAGCAACTATTTTGGAAAAATATTTTATATTAATAAAATTGTTTTCAGTAGTTTTAAAAATTTTAAAATAAAAGATATATACACTGATTACTTGCCTGATTATTTATTTATTACAAATGCACAGAAATTTGGCTATTACACCTTTAACTCTTTATTATCAAATTTCTTTTTTAAATTAATTTTATAAATTTGTAAGTGTATATAAAATTAACAAACCATTGCGGCAAAATTTAATGAAAGTAATTAGTTTATAAATAGTACGTGAATTCATAGGCTCTTTTAAATAAAGTATAAATAAAAGCAATCAATGGATAATTGTAATATAAAATTAATTTATTATTTAGGATTATTGACTAATTGTTCATACAAATATATCTGTATTTAAAATATGCATAATTTTAAAATGTTTTGAAAGCTCGGAAAAAATTAATTTACTTTTGTAAACACATTATCATAATTTAATAAAGAGATCACGGAAAATTATTATTATTAAATTATTTCAAATCCGTGATTAATTTAAAACTAGGACACTATTAAAGCTACTCTAGTACATACCTTCTCTATTATGGTACGCAATCCAGTACCCTAAGCAATGGTCATGTGACAAGCGGCTGACGTTCATGAAAGTGACAGGGATGATGATGGGTGTTCTGAAATAACCGCCGGAGTAGTTCAGAGGATTGAGTGACAGTAGGGGTTTTATCCCTGAATGAACAGTGGGATCTTGGTCGTAGGCGGACACTCTGTCTCCTGCGACAGGCTTACCTCCTACCCAGTTCATTTCTAGTTGTCTTTTGACGATACCGTCTTCAGTAGTGGACACATAGAGGGATGATATCGTAAGGAAAACTGTCGTACTTTCTTCTGAACCTTGTGTAAAACACGCTAAAATGTCAATTTATTAAATATAAATAATTTGAATGCCTATAAAATAATAAAGAATTTAAAGCTGAAATTTGTTAGTTTTTTTTAACACGTTTAATGTTAAGTACATTAAAAATGTAAGAAAATATAGTTTAATAGAGTAAAGTTTTACTTAAAAAAATATTTTCTATTATTTGTTTATTTTATTAAACTATATATATTTTATACATTTCTGTTTATTACAAATGCACAGAAAATTTTGCTATGAAGCCCTTATTTCTCTAGCCTTCCAATATTTCTGAACTCTAGAGTTTAAAAAGACTAATGCAGAGCACGAGTCGAGATGAGTAGCATCAAAAATTTGATGTTGTCTGTACAGATTCATAAGGTAGAGACACAAAGTCCAAACCTATGTGGGTAAACAGTCATTGCCCGTAGTCAGGTGGAAGAGAGCCACAGCTGAGCTTCTAGAGAAATCAGGCAGTGACTGTGTATCCTTAAGCAGCAGAGGCTTATGTATTTCTATATAATTTAATAAAATAAAGAATATATATTTCTTTATTTTATTAAACTATATTTAAGTTAAAAATTATGATTTTGTGATTTTTAAAAATTTCAATATTTAATCAGGATCATTTAAGTTATATAAGCAAATAATGAGTAAATTCAAGTTAAGTGCATAGCATTATAATTAATAAAATTAAACGGCAATTAAAATCAAAGACCGGTTAATTAATATACATAATAAACACAGTTTGATATTGAAAATAGAAACAATCGTACTTGAAGTATATGAATAATCTTTTAAGTTCCTATGTAGTTTTGCTAGCAAAGAGGATGCTTTTAATTTTGTTTTAAATTTCATTTAATAATTAAAATTAAAAAAAACGAAAGATATTAATTTGTACGTCTAAACACATAAAGTGCTTTAATATATTTTCAAAAATCAGGTATAAGTATTTTCTTGTTTGAGTTACAAATTTTTTTTCTACGGAATAGTTAAAAGATGTGGTCCACATTTAATTCATCTTTATTTCTCTTTCAAGCATTCGTATACTTTGTTTCAATAGCTAAAAATTCATTAAAACAAATTTATTGATTGCTGCTTGTTTTCTTGATACTGTTTTGGTAAATGCAAAATTTCAATTTTTTCACTTTTGTTTTTTAACATTTTACCCTTGTATTATATGTATTGAATTGAAATATATATATATATATATATATATATATATATATATATATATATATATATATATATATATGCATTGAATTGTAAATATATATATATATATATATATATATATATATATATATATATATATATATATATATATATATATATATATATATATATATATATATATATATATATATATATATATATATATATATATATATATATATATATATATATATATATATATATATATATATATATATATATATATATATATATATATATATATATATAATATATATATATATATATATATAATATATATATATATATATATATATATATATACTTAATTTTAACATTTTCTCAACAAAGGTCTTAATAATAACTTAATGATTTCTTCAAAATATAATATTCTAATTGTTTGATTTATTTTTTTATGTGTGAATCAACATTCATTTTATTCTGAAGGATTTTTATTTTACATGTCCACAGTTCTAGAAATTGTATGTCGTTCTAGTTTTAACTTTGAAAATATTACACTCATTAATTTATTATTAAAATTTAATTTTTGTCTATATTGTAGAATCCTATTAATAACGAAAGTAATCTTTCATTAAACTCTAATGAATTTTATCAATAATTGTAATGAATGGTAATAAAACCTAAATGAAAAGATGAAAATAATTTTTGTTAGAAGATATCTATAAATCAATATTTTTCATGCGAATATTTATTTAAAAATCGATAAAATAAAAATTTTAATATGTATGGTAATTTCAAAATTTGTTTCGAATTTGAATTGAAAATGATTGCATGAAACTGAATGAAACCTATAACATCATTTTGGTCTCGGGACATCATAAACAATTAATTTTGATTGCATTCTTTATAGTCAAAAAGCGAAATTATTACTGATTTGAATTAATTATAAAATTGTTTATGCTACATGTCCACAGTTCCAGAATTCCGATCACTTCTAGAAGTAAAGGTAGTGATTTTCCTTCTTTTATAACTGTAGTTTGCATGACATTTTAACGAAACGAAAAGGTATGCACGACATCATACTGCCCCTTCTTTTTAAATTCTGACCATGCAATTAAGAAAATAACGGTAATTACTATTTTTTTAGCGATTTTTTTAAAAAAATACTATTTTATCACTTTCAACAAACGTCTGTTTGGTTTTCCTGATATGCTGCTGCCAAGAAATTCATTAGAACGTATTTAAGAGTTTCAGTATTTACTAATAACTTGGCAGATAAAAGGGATTTCCAAATGCTTCAGACCTTATTAGATTTGTCCTGATTGTTATTCGTTTGGCTAATTTATATGTAAGACTTATAAATTTCAGAAACCCGAAAATGTAAGAAATATTTTCGTGGTGCAATACATCATTTTAAGCAAAATTAGAGAAATAATAAATATCGTTATTTGTCTAAAATGTTAGAAACTCATTTCTCACATGAACCCACGATCCATTAGTTTGTTAGTTTAGGCCATTAGTTTTATTTAAAAGGCATCAAGAATAATGGTTAGCTTAATACATTGAAACTGAATCGAAAAAGAATCTAATCATCTAATGTCATTTCTTTTGAGTTTGAAAACTGTCCCGTGTGGTCTGTACTTTAGGGTCACCGCAGTTTCTCACCAAATTGGAGCCATATTGTCAGCGATGTTGATTTATTTCTTGTTGATCTATCGTGTTTTCAAACCAAATTGATTCTTCAAACATCCACGTAAGCAAGATTGGCAGAAAAAAATGCCAATTTTCTCCAAGGAGCACCCTAAAGTGATAATTTTCCCGATTTTTCCTTAGAAAGGTGTTAAGAAAAAAGTCAAAAGCATAGATATATCATTTTTCAAAAACGAAAATGTGTTAAATGATAATTAATTAAAATAATCGTTTCAATGATGATATATTAATTTGAGTGAAACTTTAATACTCTTTGAAGTGATTGAGAAACAGTACTATCAGAGTACATTTCAAACTTCATTTATGAGATTCACTCAACTGGTAATGAGAATACTCGGAAAAGAAATCAAGTCCTAGCGTCAGCTCTCTCAAAATGTTAGTAACAACTGAATGAAATTCGAAGAAACAATGATAACGTTACGCGTTTATATAAAATGCATATACAATGTTTTTTTTTTCTAATATGAAAACTTGGTTTGATTAGATATTGATCATGAAATATAAGAAATTTGCTTTATCAATGCTAACAATACTAAAAAGCATTTAAAATCTATTAATTACATTTCATAGTTTATTAATATTTTAGAAAATTTAAACATATACTTTCTTAGAAATTGCATGCTTTAATATCAAAATAAAAAAATAAGCAATTTTTATGAAAGCATAAGTTTATATAGTAAAACTGAAGTTTTTATGCACTACTTATAATTTTATGAGAAATTGCTCATGATTAATAACGGCTGTAGTTCTTGAGAAGTTGATCGTAAGTTAAATATTTTGTTCATTAATAAAATTTTATGAAATACTAATAATGTTCTTTTAAGCTTTCCATTAATCTAATATGTTATTCAATTTATATATTTTCAAATAATTTGAAATATTTTGCATTTTTGAACGAATATTTAAATTAGTAGTTTAGGTTCAGAAATAAAAATATACAAAATTATAAAAGGTGAAATAAGCCGACTGTTTAAAATTTGTTGCATATTTTTCCATTAAAAGTACTTATAATACTCAATCTTTTTAATTTCCTGCAACAATACTTTTTAGTCAATAATAGTTGCATTTGTGTTAATAAGTAAAAGTAATAAAACGAATATCTCATATACCGTATTAAGTTAATGTAATTTACATTCACAGTTGCACAATAAATTATAAATAATATACAGGTTTGTCAACATTATTAATAGTTACTGCATATTTTAGACACATTTAGTATCAACAGAATTCTTCACTTCAATTTGTGAAATTAAGAGAAACTACAATAAGAAGAGATAATTTAACACACTAATATTTAATTCAAAGAGCTCGAATGAAATTTTTTCTTATATTGAATGCTTCCAACATTTCTCTTCGTTAAGGAGTAAAACAATAAAAATTAAAAAATATATACATAATAAAATGGAATGACACTTAAAATTTTAAATGATTTCTTATTAACTGATTTTAGAGTTGAAAAAAGTCAATTATTTAAGATTGTATTGAAAAGAAGTTGAAAGATATGCAATGAAATGGAAAGAAAGTTTGTTTTGTTCAAGATAAGAAATAATCACAAATTAAAGAATCGAATTAATATTTTTATTAAGTACAACACACTCTGTAGTAGAATAAATTAAAACATTAAGTTATATTTTCCAGAGAGATGTAATCTAGCAATCCATGATTTGTTTGTTTTAATAGTTAGGTATACTAAAATGGTTTATAACATCACACCTTTCATTTTGAATGAAATAGGGTATCTTTTCCCCCTATGATTCCCAAAACACTGTATGAGTACATACTAAGAACTTCAATAAGCTATTTCTATATTTTCTGCGAACCTAGCTAAATTATTTAATATTATATTAGTAAAATAAATTTAAAAATATGACTTTTATATATTTATGAAATGAATTTTTTAATCAATTATTTACTTACCTTTAAGCTCGCTCTTAATGATTGGTACAGGTGATGATTTGTTAATCAATGTTAAGAAAAGATGGAGGAGGAGAGACACTAATGCCATTTTCTGTGACAATCAATGTAACGTTAAATGATCTATAACAAATATATTTTATTAATTTACATGCATATAATTAGTTCAATTTTTAATTGAAATATTTCAATAATGAATAAATTTCAATTTCAAATACAGATTTAATCATTAAAATCCATGGTTCAGAACATGATGAATAAAAATTCTTTTTTACATTTAAATTTTTCACGTAGATCAATATCTTTATTTCCAAAAATAAAACAATAATTATAAAATCAGAGATGTCAGTAATAATTTGAATGAACTTTTATATTCACACGTATGAGCATTTCCATTTGAATTATAAAATATTTCACATCATGCTTAGGTAAGATTACAGGAAATTATTAATGAGTATTTATGTAAAATAATGCTAACAAAAATTAAATTAGAAAATTAAAAGTAAGCCGTTAAAATTATTTAATTTCAGAATTGAATTTCTGTTGCATAATTATAGAAGTAATAATAATCTTCAGTAAGAATTCTGTAAAAAGGAAACTATACTTCTATCCATAAAAATGTCTGTGTTTTCATTTCACTAAGAAGGATGTTCAAGAATACACGAAAAAAATACTGAAATTTAAGTCCAACTTTCGGAACATTAAGTAAATATCATTTTTATGACATATTATCAAACACACAAAATATATATATATGTATATATATAATATAATTTTTACATCATATTTATGAGAATGACTATGCAAAAAATGACAAATGCAAAAAAACTGGGATAATAGTGGAAATAAATCTGTATGAATATAAAGGTTTATATAAAATAATGAATTAATTCGTCAAATGAAATTAAAATGAACAATGTACCCGTGAATTCGTTTGTTAAAACTGTTTATATAATTTAAATCGCGTCATGAAAAATATTCAGAAATCAAAGGAATATATTTACCTAATTCCCACACGTGTCAGGACCGCGAATCGGAAAGTTTATTATAATATAAACAAAGCGAATGCATGAGACCAGACAAAGAGAAGTATAGCACGTGTTGTCGTTCATTGCGCACAGCTCTCTTTTATAAGTTTTCCTCTGGTGATCAATGCATCACTCCGGAAATTTAATCTTATCAATCTGAAGCGTCGATTCAAATTTGAGTGATTCGAAGATGAATCGCCAACACGCCATTTTGTTCGCCAAAATAATTTGACAGACACCTGAATGCTACATCAGTTGGATAGTAAATAAATCTCAAGGCCATTTAGAATTTCCTTTATCATCATTTCGATATCGGTTTTATTTATTTTTAAGGGAATCCTCGTTCTTTATTTCTTATATAAACGCATTTTTTTTCAATGTGTGTAGCATGCAACTTGGTGTGTGCGAAGCATTGTAGAAAAAGTACCACTAATACAGAAAGAATATGTTTTATATTTTTTTAATTCACAACATATTATAAACTACAATGAACATTTATATGTTCATGATTACTAAGACACTGCATTTTTTGTTTTTTTTTATGCCAAAGAACTTTTCGACGGAAAATCTATCACAATTTTGCAAAAAATCCCTTGCACACTTGCAAATTTTCATCATTATTTCTTATATGTATTTCTTAATAAGCAAAGTTAAAAAGTAGTAATAAAATTTTAAAATAAAAAAATTACGAATTTAAAAAAATTCAAGAACAATTAATGAAATATAAAGATAAAATTAATTGCGAGCGAAAGTATACATAGCTGAAATTATTTTGCTGCTCGGTCTTTATTATTAATTTGATTATTACTAAAATATTTCATCTTTAAAAAATTTGAAATGTAGATTATACGAAAATATTATAAATTTTCTCTTAATACCGTAAAGAATTTTAAATTTTTTTGAAAAGAATTATTAGATCATTGTTTATATAATTACTTGTTGAAGATCCTATTTTTTAAAGGTAATGTTTGCAGGTATTTATTCAATACTGAGTTGCAACTGAAAATACTAAATATTTGGAACAGTCATTTTCATCAACATTCAATGATTTTGAGCTGTTATGTAAGGACTAAAATAGCCATAAAAGGAAATGAATCGAATGTTTCCTGAAAGTACAAGGTGTTACTCCAATTTATTTAAAAATTATTTCATTGACATGAAAATAAATAAATTCATATGCATAAAAATATACAAATCAATTAGAATATTCTAGTATATATTTCAATTTAACGTCAAGAATATAAATTACAAATCTGAAGTATATATTGTAAACGGCTTGATAAATAAATGAAACTATTAAAAAGCATTAATTTTTCTAAGCAAATGATTTTAGTAAATATATTTGTAGAAGCTTACAGTTATTTAATTTTCCTTAATAAATTAATTTGCCAAAATATAAAAATTTGATAATAGGCAAGATAGATAAAATTTGGCAAGATAGATAAATTTAATAAAATTCACATTAGTAAATTTCAGTGAAGATTAAAGATTAAATTAGTACAGAATAAAAAATTAAATAATATATATATATATATATATATATATATATATATATATATATATATATATATATATATATATATATATATATATATATATATATATATATATATATATATATATATATATATATATATATATATATATATATATATATATATATATATACTTTCCCAAATCAAAAATATAATCAACCAATATTAGTTATATTAATTAACTTTGTTAAATCTAAATACTCGGCCTTTTAATAAGAAAAAATCATTTGCTTTTAAAAAAATAAATGTTCTTAGTAAAATTTTTTGAAATATTTTATGAACTAAAAAGATACTATAACCACTCTTAATAATTATGTAAATCAATGTCTCTAACAATGGAAATTTAACAAAAAATTATATAAATATTTAAAAAAATCTGTTTAAGAAATCATCTCTGTAAAAGTGACATTACATTTGATGACGATCACAAATTGTGTTTTTTGCATTCTTCATGACTATAGTAAAATTATTATTTCACCTTCCAAGTGAAATAGACTATAATTTGCTTATGATGATGCACTTTATCAATGATATAATATTATTAAAGTCATTGTAGAAGAGTGACTTGAAAACATAAACTAATAACTTAACAGTATATAAATAAGTGGTAGTTATTTTTAGTGAGGTAAATCTATTGATAAATTTTACTTTAGAAATAAAAGCTATTACCATTATTATTTTTCAGAACTGTTGATTTATTCCTTCTGGCAGTCTACATATTGAATATTTTAATAAAAAAATATTTTAAGATTAAAAATGAAATAAAATTTTTGATTTGATAAAATTATAAATAATTATAGATTGCAACATCGTAATTTTTTAGTTTAATCATATTAGCTTACTATTATAAATATCAATTTAATGTGAGTGTTAGAATTTCAGTGTTCAAATTAATGTTAAATTATTAACCAACTACATCTTTTTTCTTATTATGAACTTAATTTTATTATTAAAAAGATGAAGATGACTTTTTTTAAAAAAATAAAGATTTAAATAAATAACATGTTTTCTACATATATAGACACACACAATTTTAGTTTACAAATGTACTCAAATCTATCAAAACAAAAGATAATTTCTATTACGCCACACAGATTTTAGAAACAGCGTATTTCTACGAAATGATTAAATACGACACGATGAAAGTGTTTTTTCATTCAATATACAAAATCTTTTCTGTTAGTTTCATAAAAACGAGCTATTTCTTCATCAACCAGTTTAGATAAGTTATCTCTACTATGGGTGAAATGGTCACTTTATCTAACACATAATCAGTGTCTTTGATAAGGAAAAGTCCTAGATATTATTAACGCATTGTAGTAAATCATACGTTTAATTTCTTAAATGTCATTTTCCTTTATTTAAAGCAGGAAAATACTGCTAAATTACACAATATATTTAAGTACAACGTACGTTTTTCATTGCAAAATTTTTCATCTTTCGAAAATTTCAAAAATAAAATTTTTTGTTCTGACTAAATAAGTAAGAAATTAAAATTATATAAATTATTAAAGTTAGGTATTAAAATTTTTTAAAATTAGAATAATAATATATTAAGCTTGTAAGCATATGATTAATATTTTAACTTATTTATTGAAAAAAATAGTTTATGAGGAAAATATTTTTAAAATATTTTTAGACAGAGTCTCAGAGAGACTTTTTATTTTTTCTATTCCTAGGTGTGATTTCAGTCAAATTATAAATTTTTACCATGCTTTAATTTTCTTGATAGTACAATATTAATTTCATTATGTATTAACCAAATCAAAAAAATAATTATAAGCGATTCATATAATTAGATATTTTACAATGCGATAAATATGATGAAATGCTATGATAAGATGAAGTGGATTTTAATTGAAAATTGAAAATAACTAATAGTATATATCACACACAAATTAAATATATAACATTAATATTTGTATTACTTCAAAATTTTCAAAATGCTGGAATGAGTTTCTCTGGATGTTATAGTCAAAATTCAATTGTACTTATTTTACTTAATTAAAAAAATTGAAGTGAATATTTAATTTCAAACATTCTATGTTTCAGGTTTTAATCTCCCAGTAACGATTCATATGATTCATTAAAGCTGAAGCAAAAAACATAGCGCGAACAATTTCATAATCATGTGTAATCTATAAAGATTTTCTAGAGTTCTGACATCATATTAGTTTTTCATTTATACTTTATCAGCATATTACAGCATAACATATTTCAGTTGCTTTTTATTACAATAATATTCCCTTACTCATATTAATTACATTAATCTCAAGTTTATGCACTACAAATGTGATAGAGTAAAAATTAAAAATATATCGAAAGCTGTCATAAGTATGTGAAAAAAATCCAGTAGTTTATCTGAATTTAAAAGAAATCTCAAGAATTATCTATATTCTTTCAAAAATTATTATTGAAATCACAAAGATAAGTTACTTTTAACTGACAGAATTTTGAAAATGAGATGAGCTTTATCTCTCAATATATGCTTAAGATATATGTTAAAATATATTGTTGAGATACTTAAAAATGCATATACAATTGAGTAAACACCAAAAAATTAGAGGGATAAAAAAGTTTTTGATAGAGTTTGCAGTCATAAAAAGATTAAATGCTGACTTAAAACATAATTTGATGCGCACATTAGACCTCATGTTTTTTTAAATTATTCTGTGCTCATATACACTGCTGGACAATTGATAAGGACGGATCACAAATTGCAATGTAGCATAACATTAAGCGAGACATGAGGCCTAGTAGGATAAAATATAGTTGCCACACTGTTCAGACATTAGAATAGATATTTATTGTTCTGGAAAGTACAAAAGCTGTAAAACATCTGAAAGAAAAAAATGTTTATTTGATGATGCATACGGAAAAACGGAACAATGCATCTAAAAGACAGCAGGCACCTTGAAGAAAGGTATCAGTACGGGATATGTTCACCGTGGAGTGTGATGTAACATTCCACACGTCGAATCATACTTTGCACAACATTATACAGCAGCTGTTGAGGCAATTTAGCCCATTCCTCTGTCAGTGCATGGAGGAGGGTGTTCTTGTTTGTTGGAGGATAGTTTCGACCAGCAACTTGCCTCCCCAAAGCATCCCACTCATTTTCAATGGGGTTTAGATCTGAAGAACGTGATGGCCATACGAGGCGTTGAATACCCTCGCTGTCTAGACAATCCTGAACAGCGAGTGGTCGATGACATGTTACGTTGTCGTCCATAAAAACAAACTTATCACCGACAGCACCACGGAAAAGACGAACATGAGGAAGTGGAACTTCATTAATGTATCGTTGGCCCTTCATAGTCCCATTCACAACCACATATAGGGGCGAGTGGCCATTGATCTTGATGCCGGCCCACAACATGACACTGCATGTCGGATATCGGTCCCTTTCCTGGATATTTTATGGACGATAAGCAGTACCACTTTCGCGCCAGATCAGTTGGCATCTACAATCCGATAACAGACTGAACCTACTCTCATCTGAGAAAAGTACGCAAGCCCAGTCCTGTTCAGTCCAATTGCGATGCCCACGACACCATTGCAAAAGCGCAGTACGGTGCTGTCTGGTCAATGGGACACACACAACAGGTCTGCGGGCGTATAGTCCTCCTCCCCTCAAACGTCTGGCAACACTTTTTCGGGAGATATGCTTTCCTGAGGCAGCAAAAAACTGATTTGCCACCTGCTGAGCTGTGGTGTGCCTGTTCCTTTTTGCTGATAGGACGATATATCTGTCTTCTGCAGGCGTCGTACTTCTAACACAACCTACCCCGTCCCGCCTACTACACATTTCAGTTGTTTTAAATGCATTCCACAGCCGTGAAACAACGCTGTGATTGATGTCGAATTCCCTGGCAACATATGTTATTTTTCGCTCTTCTTCGATCTTTTCTATAATTCGACCACGCATAAAATCATCTAAGTGATGACGGGAAGACATGCCAAAAATTTCAAGTTCGTCTATTAAATTTTTCCTGTAAAACTTTGACATGAAACAACAACTGTCCACACGCATCAAAATCTTTAAAGCTCTTATGAACACTATCACGTGATGAAAATACGTGAAAAAAAATTTGCATACGCATACTTCTTCTTACTATATCCCGCACTTATTCTAATTTTCCCCATTTTGCTTCCTTTCATTTTGGGGTTGCTATAGATGATAGTGTTATCCGTCCTTTTATTAAAATTATTAGTTTTATTACCTAAAATTTTATTACCTAAAATTATTAGTTTTATCATAAAACTAATAATTTTAATTTCAAAGTTAATAAACTAATTTTCTGAAATTCAAACATTTCAATTAAAATTTATAAAAATATTATTTTTAATCAACTTAATAGAATATACAATATATGTAATAATTTAAATAACATCAAGAAACAAAAAAATAGACTAGAAAATATTTTAACTCATAATTGCATTCCAACTAAATTTATTAATCACTATTTGGCTAGTAGAGCATTGCTTATAAGAGTGAAGTAAGGCGTAGTTTTATATTACAGAAGGGTCACCCAAGCCTTGAAGGTCTTATAAGAAGCTTGAAATGCCGATAGTGTTTACACTTAGTCACTAATTTCTGTATTTGGTGAGGTTCTTGCAGATTTGGATTTGTAATTAGATATGATTTAAATTTGATTATTATATATTAAATGTATTTTGCCAACATTAGATTTTGACTTATATATTTTAGATTAAATTCTACTTACATATTTTGGATTAAATTCTACTTCTTTTATTCTTGTTTGATACTTTGATTTAAATATTTGGTATGGCTTTGGGGTGAACTGGTTTCTTTAAGACTTTGTCTTGGGCCATTGCAGAAAAGCCATAATTGTGCCAATGTGGTCAACACCCCCTGATGAAGCTGGCCATATTGGTACTTTATTCCATTTATATCTATCTATCTTTCTTTGAAATTTCTTTCTAGTATTTTCAATGTATTTCTTTTAAGTATTTTCAATGTAATTCTTTTCAATGTATTCATTTCAACGTATTATTTTCCATTTAATATTTTCAATATATTGTTTCCATTTAATATTTTCAATATATTTTTTTCCATTTAATACTCTACATTTGGCATTTAATATTTTCAATGTACTATTTTCCATTTGGCATTTTCATTGTATTTTGTTTCATTATATTAATTGTATTTTATAAAATATACTATTAACTATATTTTAGTAATACTATTCTAGCTGCTTTTGCGCTAAATGTGTTGCTAAACTTAAACATTTTTATATATTCTTGTGCTTTTAGTTCTATATCTAACTTTGCGTTTATATATATAAATATATATATATATATATATATATATATATATATATATATATATATATATATATATATATATATGTAACATATATATATATAAACATATACACACTATGAAATCGCACTTTTATTATAATTTTAATGTGCAAAATTTTTTAGTGGAAATATTAACACTTTTTCTAAAACTTCTATATTTGTTGTCTATATTATAATCGATATTATAAACAAAAAATATTTATTAATAAATTTGATATCTTTCTGTAGTATAAATTGTTTTCTTTCTAATAAAAATATATTTTAAAAGCATGCCATTTTTATGACAGATTTTATATGAAAACAAAAAAATATATATATGGCTTTTTGTTTCTATTCTAAATTGGTTTATTTATTAATTGATATTTTACTATCTAATGATTTGAAATATTAATTTTTCTAGGAATTAATAATTTATGTGTATAAAACCTTACCTTTAATAAATAAAACTCTTAGTATGCCTGTAGAATCATTCGATAATACTTCACTGAGTGTTAATCATGCCATTATGAAATAAATTTTATGAATTCTTAGAGGGGTTTTAAAGAATGCTGTTGATAGAAAAACATGACAATGTTTTCAAAAACTGGTTTATACTTCAGATGAAATAAAATCTAGCTAAACAGATTTAAACGTAATTTAATGCATTTGTGTTTCAAATATAAACCCACTCGTGCCATTAATTAAGGATTATCCAGAATCACACAGAAATTGAACTCTAAAATAAAAACTTCACATGTGTAGAATTATCACACACATCTTGAAGAATAATATGCAAATTACAAAAAATCACCAGATAACGCTGATATACGTCACAATGACGAGAATGTAAGAGAGGTGTATATAAGGAATGGGTGTAAGGAAGTAAAATTGTTCACAAGCGCTTTAAAAGAATTTCAGGGCAATAACCGCATATTTATGGCACAGAGGATGCATTTGGATGATGTTTTACGTGGTAGAATTATCGCCCATCTGGAATGTGGAAATAGCCAGCTGGAAGTATCTGAGGAACTTGGAATCGCTCACAGTGTAATCTCCAGGTTTCAGCAGCAGTTCCAAGATGATGGTAATTTGAGTAAACGTTAGATCACAGGTCGCTCTCGAGTTACAACACCGAATGAGGACCGGTATTAGGCAGTCACTGCCAAAAGAAACAGACGGAGCACAGCATTAGACCTGTCTCGTCAGCTCTCTTCAGCTACTGGTAGGACAGTTTCTAGGCAGACCGTATACAGACGCTTAGGGCACATCGGTCTATATGCTCGTAGGCCTGTCAGATGTGATCCACTTACCGCAACTCACTGTCGCCTGCGGTTAGCCTGGAGGAGAGAGCATGCATTGTGGACAATGCAACAGTGATCTTAAGGGATGTTTTCCGACGAGTCCAGGTTTAGCTTTCAGTCTGATTCTCGCCGGACTTTCATATGGAGAGGCCCAGGTACTCGTTACCACCAAGAGAGCGTCATTGAACGACACTGTTACGGTGGTGCAGGATCTCTCATTTTAAGAGAAATTATTCTAGGTTCCAGAACTAACCTGTATGTTCAGAATGTAACGATGACAGGCCACATCTATCGGGATATCATTCTGGAATAAGATAAACATTTGTTCTGGGGCGCCATGGGCGCAGGATTTCTGTTTATGGATGACAACGCCCGTCCTCACCGTGCAAACATTGTAGACACATGCCTTCTATCGGAGAATATCACCCGTATCGACTGGCTAGCAATCTCTTCGGACTTGAATCCAATATAACATGTGTGGGACATGCTTGGCCGACAAATTGCAGCCCGTCAACCCCTTCCCACATGTCTACCGGAACTTCGGATAGCATTTCTTGATGAGCGGTGTTTTATTCCAATCATTCACAAGATCAGATCGATAATTTGATACTCAGTATGCCTATTTTGTACGGCCTGTATTACATCATCTGGAGGGCATACTATGTATTAACCATCATACCAACCATGTTATAATAGTTTTTGTTAATAGGTTCTTAAAATTTGCTCCAGGGAGTAAAAATCGCAATTTTTATTAATGATGTAAAACATATAGCATATTTTTCGCTCTTTATCTTTTGTTAAATAGACTTTACAAATAAGTCACATTTGTTTTTCTTCTGTCTCTTTCTTTACCTGAACTTGCATTATCCTTAATTTATGAACACGAGTGTATATTTTACTAAATTTAAGTTTAACTATAAAATAGAGGGTAAGCTTAATTTAATAATATTGAATCCTCTTGAGAAGTAATATTTTAATAATTATTTTTGCTTGTTAAAATATTAAATACTGTAGCTTTCTACCTTTCTACCTGCATTAAGAAATAGCTACATTTATAACTCTTCCCGTGTGCATCTCCTTCGTATTTTCATTGTCAATTCAGTTTGAAATGTATATCCGAGTCTGAACCACTAGCATTCCGGTTTTGGCATATGGAATATATTTGGCAATTTCTGGTGTCAAATGTTTTCATTTATAAATACAGTATGTATTCAACTCTGAATGGAAAAAAAGTATTTTAAATTCAATCGACATTGCTTAAATTTCTGGATGTAATAGTGTCTTAGGCTGAACATTATTTTAACGATAAAAATGTCTGTATACGAAGAAGACAAAAAGGTGATCAAACGATTAAAACATTAGCAAAAAATTAGAATATGCAATAATAGTTATGTAATAATTTATTAAAAATTTCAATGATTTATTAATAATTATTTCATACGTACCACCAGTAACTTTTAGTCATGTTGTAATGAAATTTGAAGACTTTCGAATACTTTGAATAAATTTCGTAAATTTTGGTACTTTTTATGATATCAAGATATTATTACAACACTAGGTCATTTATAATAATGCTTACAAGGAAATAAAATCTCTCAATGGCTTGTAAATTAATTACATTTTATTTCAATCAGCCAAACAAGGACATAATATGGAAGCTAAATCTTATCGTCTCGGAATATTTCTGTTAACTAATTTACAGTTCATTTATAATAGTGTGAAACAATAATTATCGTAATGAGGTTCAGTTAAGATGGTAGAATTTATACTTTACTAAGCATTCGGTTATACAGCTACCAAGAACGGATCACCAAACTACATTAATTATTATTTTTGTCTATGACATTATTTCTTTTCAGGGTTATTAACTTTTGTTCATTTTGCATTGCGATTTGTATCATATTTTTACACAAAATCTTTTATGGTTGTAGAATCACATTGGCGTTTTCTACACTCATTTTTTGAGTGAGTAATACTTGAAACATTTTATGAAGAAGCTGCGTGTCTTTGACTGGAAAAGTTTATTTTAATTATTTTCGAGAGCTATTGCAGAAATGAGATTTTCTGCTTATCCTCTTAAAATGCAAAGATATGAGGAAACTAAAATTAGTAGAGAAGAGAACTGGTATATGCTCTAGTTTAATTATTTCAATTTTCATATGATCAATTTAACAGTATGTTTTCTTTCACTCGCTTGATAGGTAAAGGAACTTTCATTTAGTTTATTTATTTTGAGTCACTTTATTTCAATTTAGTTATGTTTTTTGTTGGGTTGATGACTTACACTCTTTTGGCAAATTATGATCACATCTCATATATTTGATATCATAAATTTTATCAAAACAATATTGTATCAAACGCACAAAATGAATAATGTTTTCTTTGAAAATTGTTGGGTTCTTATCGTAAATTTAGTGATTTTATTATTTGTTTTCATTTCCGATATACGATACCATTATATGCGCAATCCGAACTGATTTTCACCATAAAGATGAGATATCTACTCAATTTGCTACATTTGTCTTTAAATGGAAATGAGTGTATACATTTAAAAAAAATATATCACTGATGTTTCAAATTTAAGAATTTTTTTATGGAATTCAGGTGTGATTTTTTCCCAATTTTTTCTCACTTACTTGTATTAAAACAAAATGTATTATTTTTTATTGTTTGGTAGAAGAAAAAAAAGTTTAGACTTGAGCTAAAACTTTTTTCTATGTTTAAATATATTTCTAACAAATGAATTGACTTATTAAGGTTTCTCAATGCAAAAACATTTGTAAACAATGATTATTAATTCATTGAATTTCCATAAAAATGTTTAGGCACTATTGAATTTGGTATGTTTAATAGCTCAATTTATTTCAGAAGAGAAGTTTTGTAATAATATATTTAAAATGCAATCTTAATAGTCTTAAAGTCGTAAAATAATAGAGATAAATTTTTCATGTGTATTTCATTTTACTCAAATGAGTATAAATATCCTAATATGACACAAAAATATTTTAATAATTTTATTTTTCAACTTCTATTTTTAAAAACTTTCTCTCGAACTCAAAAAAACTTATTTAATTGATCAATGGCGAAGTGGTTAACTTCGCTAAATTCTAATCAGTAGATCCTGGGTTCGAATCCTGGTTCGGTCATAAATGTACCTTTCTCTCTCTTGTGTGTTTCTCTATCCTTTCACTTTCGGGGCAAAGATGGCACACCCATTGGGTACCTTTCTGTATAAGATGCTATCACCTTCGCTCTTTGCCGCATTGAATGGATTAAACCTGAAATTAGCAAGGGAATTTCAATGGGAAAAATTAATTTATTTACAGTATTTTGTTTGAAAACGTTATTTTTGTCTAAGCATATCACATCATGTTTGTAATTTATAACATTCATGCAAAATTGTTTGCAATCAACCATCATTATTGTTTGTTTAATTTTTTAACACGCAAAGAACTGCGAAAATTAACAATCTTCAGAATGGAATCTTGATTTATGCTTGCTTATGTTAAGAGAGAAAGAGACAGAATGTGTGTTCTATAGTAAAGCACAAAATTCTATTCAAATTCTTTTGAGCTTAAATTTATTCAAATAGTTTTTATAAAAGTATTACGAATTTTAAGTCAAATCTTAAAAAAAAGTGAACGAGTAAAACTTAAAAAATAAATGTACTTAAAATATCATAACACATTGATAAAACCTCCATATTTTTGTCTCCATAAAAAATTTTAGATTTAAAAATCTTAAATTTTATATGTAATAATTTTAGTCTTTTCATCACTTTGGAGTTTTGTTAATTTGTTTAAAATATTGAAAGTTTATTTGGTAAAATATGCATTGTTTAAAAGCGACACAGTTAACAATTAATAAATATACACAAAAATATTAACACTGAACAAAATACAAAAATTGTAAAATTTTTAACACATTACTAAAAGTAATATCAAAATTTCTTAAAATATAAATGTATATTATTCTAGTTCAATGTAAATAAAAATATCAATTTTAAACAATTGAAGATTATTCGGAGTTCGAAAATAATTTACGATGAAAAAATAAAAATTTAAATACTATAAACACATGAAAAAATGTTTTATTTTCAAATAATTTCTTCAATGTTCTTCGGATTGTCAATTACTTGGAAATAGCTATGTACTCCAAAAAAAGAGAAATAGG
The DNA here is from genome assembly GCA_037975125.1 of Latrodectus hesperus. Taxonomy (NCBI): domain Eukaryota; kingdom Metazoa; phylum Arthropoda; class Arachnida; order Araneae; family Theridiidae; genus Latrodectus; species Latrodectus hesperus. Next base: position 108,974,367 of record CM075852.1, on the reverse strand, counting down.
AATGTATTCAGTCAAATGGAAATATCTTTTTCAAATTACATTTGACAATTTATGCAAAATAAGTTATCTTATAATTTATTGAATTTAAAATTTAATTTATTTTAAAAGCAAAATTTAATTATATGTTGATTTGCAATAATGTAAAGATTGTTATTTTATCGAAAATAAAATTATTTTTTGAATGAAAGGAAATTATATTTTTGTACTATTTTGGACAAAATTTTACTTTGTATACGAATGTAGGATTCTAAAGTTTCTTTAAAATAACATTAGTTTGAGAATAATTAACTATCTCCTTGTCATATTCGAAAAATGATATGTTGTAGGCGTAAAAGCTTAGATAACTAATATCCAAATGTTATGTAACAATGCGTGATAAATGTCACATTTCTACTTAGTGTAGGAGAATTTGTGGCTTATGTGTTTTGACGCTTTTATGGCTTCTACACGTGAGCATTTGAGTTTTCAACACGTGGATATTGTTAGCATTCTGTAAGAAATAAGAAAATAGTCCGGAAGAAAAAATTTAGCCGTAGGCATAGTAAAATTATTTTACAGAAGGTGGTTATTTTATTTGTTCACTGAGAACAAATATTTAAATAAATATTCGCAATTTTTGTTTTTGAAGAATAAACAAATGATTTAAATTATGTTGGAATTTTACTTATTAGATACTGTTTTTTACTGAAATACTTTTGTATTACAAAGTCAAACATACAAAATTATTCAAATAATTTCACAGATTTATATTACTTTCAATTTATTTATTCACTTGATTTTATTATATTGGAGTGAGTTAACTTTTATTATTTTAATCAATTTTAATTTATTTCCTATTTTTTCAGAGAGCTAATTACAGACATGCTTACAAAAGTGATCACATTTTAAACATAAACAACATAAGTGATATTTGAGAGGTTACTTTTATAAAATTGCAGAAAAGTAAATAAGTAAAAAGAATGAAGGAAACAAAAATAATTAAAATTAATTTTGTAACCAGTATAAAAACTATACAATTTTACAAAAAGCTAAAAATGTGACAATTTTAGTCAAATTCAAGCACTTTTAACCTTCAAATTTTTTTATAGAAAGCGTTAAAATTTTAGACTGCTATCAAAACATTAATTATAAAATTTTAGGTAAAAATTCCGTGTTCGCTAGAAAATATAGTTAGAGTTACAGCTGTGTAATTACTTAGATAATATCATCGCTCTCTAATCTTTGGTTTTAATATTACTTCAAAAATCTAGAATTACTAATGAAAAGTGTAGTTCTTAGCAAACAAATGCTACATTTTTAAGAATTTCATTGTGAAGTACAATAATATTATTAAAGTTTACTAAATTTGGACTTTAGTTAGCAAATTTGCACTTAAAGTTGCTAAATTGTGTAATGTTAAAATAAAAATTGGCTTCCTAAAAATTAATTCATAATTTAAAATTAAATTTAAAAAATAGATTTTAAACAGAATACAGGTTTAAAAATCTCAAATCAGTTATAATCTGCAATATAAAAATATTCAATATCGGTAACTATCTACAATAGAAAAAGGATTTTAATCTATAAAAACAGTTACAAAATCCTGAAGAATTTAAATTTCCAATAACGATATTGAAATCCAAATGTCGGTTCCTATATATTCGCATATTTCCTCAGAAGTACATAAAAAATTTAAATTTCTTTGAAGAGTAAATTTTAAAATTTTTTCTGGAAACATTTGAATCTTAAAGCTATGAACTTGAATTTTGAAAAGATGTATAAACTACATTATCTTATATATTGAGAAGAATATTTAGTTCCTCTGAAATATTTGAACTGTGAAAAATAAAAAGAGAAATAATAAAATATCAAAAATTATGTAATTTAAAAAATAGCAGCTTAGTAGCTATTTAGCTACTATTTAGCAATAATTTTCTTAAGTCTATTAGTATAAAGTAGTAACGTTCTAATTCTACAGGCACATTTTCATTATTTTGATGCAATTGATTAAGCTGCGAATAACCAGAACGGACTGATACCATATGTGCTGAATTTATTTCAATAATAAATTCTTATAAAACAATTCTGTCAGATAGAAACATTAGAATACCAGCGACTTTAAAGAAAGCTAATTAGCATAAGAAATAAGAAAAGATTAAAGGATTTCTTGTGTTGTTAAATTGAAATTAGAAACTAATAAAACCTCTTTTTCTCAAGCTAAATTTTGCCAATAATTATTTTAAGTATAATTTAAGCCAATAATTATAATAATTACATTATTTAAATAATTGTTTTAAGGACTCGAATTTTCGAAAACACTTCCTCATTAAAACTTCCTAGAACGAAGAGTAACTGTTTAATTATTCATCATTAAATCACTTATAAGCGTTGTTATATATATATATATATATATATATATATATATATATATATATATATATATATATATATATATATATATATATATATATATATATGCGAGTTGTGTTGAAAAAAATAGGGGAAACAAAACAGTGCTAATTAAGTTGTGATGTCATTCTGATGTGATATTCTTTATATAAAGCAAGCGAAGAGCATGCTGAGTAATTCGCTGGGACACATTTCATAGCAATATATTTCGGTAAAGATTCAAAGAGAGTGCAAAAATTCTCCTGAAGAATATGGCTCTCCATTCTCTTTTCAATTATTTGATACGCTTTTTCTTCTGAACACATGGAGACAACTCATTAAAATGACACCCAATCAAAAACATGGTGACAGGTTGTTAGAGAATCATCCGGATGCCTTACAGAACATGTTGACTGAATCATGGTGTGTGAGCTCAGTCATTATCCTGTTGATACACGACATTCAACATATCTTGAAATGAAGTAACTGCTAGCAGATAGAACCCATAGCACACCTTTTTTTAGTATTATAGACAGTATTCAGCGACCATTTATCACTGATTTATCTTACTGACTATAATACGAATTAATGGTAATTTGTAATCAAAGCCGTAATGCCAAGCTGTTCCGCAATATGACTCTTCACAGTTGAGGCTTAATTGCAATTGTCACATGGTACTCATCAAACTTGTAAAAGTTAACAGACATTTCACATTCTCTTGAGTCACATTCTCTTCTTCCAAAAATTTTTGCTTTATTCAATATGCATTGGTCTAATGAAAGTCTAATAAAGTGTCCCTGTCAAGTCGACACACTCCCAGGGTATTTATTCATCTGCTAAAAATGTCATTATGTTCATTGTTCCGGTATTACCAGTGCTAAGCATTTTCTCTGAGATAGATAAACAATTTTGCAAGATTATCCTAATTGAAAGACCAATGCTACTATTGTTAATTCCGTAGATTTCTTCCCGTGACCAAAATTAAGAGGCTGCTTTTATCTTGCTTCTATCTACCTACATATATATATATATATATATATATATATATATATATATATATATATATATATATGTATGTGTGTGTGTGTGTGTGTGTGTGTGTGCTGGTACATGAGTATTTGTAAATCCTATTATCCTATCTTGTGAACTAATAAATTCTTAGAACTGATGAACAAATACATATTCGTCTTTTAGCTTCTTTTGTGTTATATTTCCTCTCTAAGCAAACAATATTCTGGGCGAAAAGATGTTAACACTAATCCACCCACTTCTTTATTTTCTCAATTTTGTATTTCTTTAAGAATTGATATTATCAGTTTTTATTGCTAATTTTGTTTGCGATATATATTTCATTATTTGCTCATGAAAGCTTATAGATCAAGACTTGCTCGGTAAAGTAGATTCCGAACAATTAAAAATATTGAAGTCCAAGATGGGATTGAAACCCACGTACTATTAAACCGAAATCGAAGTACTTCAGTTGTTGACAGTGCAAAAATGAAGTCATTCAGTTGTTAGCTTGAGATTCGTATTGCTGCTAATTATATAATCAATTAGTCGTGAGCATTTTAAATTAAAAGCATATTTTCTGTTCTGAATAACTAGTATTTGATTTCGTTTTATTCGGCAGAAAAAACATATTTCTGTAATTATTTATGAAATTTTATTTAAAAAATGTAAATAATATAAATTCAAAAATGTAAATAATATAAACTATAAGTTTCTTATATTTTGTCCCAACTGGAAATTTTTTAAAATTTAAATAATGAAAGAGTAATAGTTTTTTTTTTTTCACAACAGAATAATTGTAAAAATGATTCCAAATAATTTCTTCAATTTAAAATCGGCAGTTGTTTATTTATTGAGATAAATCACCAGTAGCAACTAGTAGATGTGGAAATTTGAGGGCAGAGTCCAAGATAAGGGGCATGACACAAACAGTGGACGAATCACGTGCCTGTGAGAAAGACGTGCCCTCGCTTAGTTCATAATCATTGGTTAAACACGGAAACACGTGCGAAGGTATTTGTTGCTTTGGAAACGAGCCTCCTTTAAGAATGTTAAACACGTTGAATGTCGATAAATACGAAGATGATAAGATATAAGTTTTTAACTGACAAATACACACACATTCTCATTTGTAGATTAACATATATAAATTTATGTTTAACTAAACTCACGTGTTTGCCTCTTTCACGTGGTTTTCCCAAAATTGCAAATTATATGCATGTGGGAAAAAAATTATTAAAATTAGCTGTTCCTAATAAATTGAAAAATTTAAATCTTTGTTAAAATAAATATAAAAATATAGGGAAATGTTCTAAAATTTAATTTTTAAATATTTACTATTTTAATTTCTTATTCTGAAAATATTTAGTCATTAATGGTTTTCATTAATTATTAAATAATTTAAACTTATTTAAAAATATTAATGTAATAAAGTTGGGTTTAGATATATATTGCGTTATAATATTAATGGTATTTGTGAATTTAAAATCGAGATTTCTTTTTTTGCTCACTTTGAAAGAATCTGATAAAAGTCATATATACTTATTATGAAATTAGAGATCTAATCAGTTCGGTTGTGATTTAAAAAAATCGAATGTGTAAGGATTGAATTTTTTTTAAATTATCACTGTCATATAATTGTAGTTTTTAAAATATATAATTTCAAACATGTTAAAATAAATAAACCTTTTATTTTATTCAAAGCAAAAATAAACCCGATTTTTTAAGTTTACATAGATACTTCAAATATCATATTTCAAAGTTAATATAGGAAATATTATAAAAATAATATTAAAGATAACTATATTTATTCGTTATAAAAATAATATTAAAATAACTTTATATAATTTTAAGTAAATATCTATAGATATTATAATTACTGATTTGAAATTTACTGAATTAACGAAACTTTAAGAGAATTCACTGTTATGAAAAGACAATAACAAATTTATTGTACTTATTAAGCAAGCAATTATGTAGTTTTTGTCAAAAAATATTAATTTAATTTGAAATTGTATTTAAAACAATAGGCCATCTGAACCTTATACACTGAATTAATTCTCAAAAGAGTAACAATTTACCGCAGATTGTACCCATCAAATTTAAAATAAAACATTCTCTCATAACTATAGGAAAAGTCTACAAAATATTTTCTTTGCATATTTTTTTGTGATTCACAAATAAAAACTATTATCAAAAGCTTGAAGAAAAAAAAGCCAATTTTCTTCTCAATAATTTCATTTTTGTATTCATTCATTAGAAAATAAATATTATAAGCACTCGTCAGATGTAGAAATCAACTTCATTTACCACTGACACATCAGCTTTAGAAATGATGACGATGTCGTGTCCATGTATTACGTGCAAGAACCCTAAATGTCCTCGAAGCTATCGAAGACAGCCCCGGCGATCTCTACAGCTTTATCTGTAAAAAAACAGCTCCACAGGATCCTCTTTGCTGATGTCAAAAAGCTTGACCTAGCATTGTTGGACAGCTGAAGATGTGTTGTGGAGACAACTGGGCGTTATCCGGGCAGAGAGGACAAAGCCTGGTGTAGCTCCTTTGTCCACCTGCAGAAATTATTATGCCTTTGAAGTGTTTTGTTCTAAGTCTGGCTATTATAGTTGAAATGATTCTGTCGCTGTTTAATACTGGAATAGAAAACTTTTTAACTTGCTGGCAAATTAATTTTGGCTGGCAACTACACTGGCGTCAATGAGGGTCAAGCATTTGGATGGCTGAGGAGAATTACGGGCCTCTTTTGCGAGCTCATCGGCTATCTCGTTAATAGAATAGTCAGTCTTTGGAAATAATCAGATTATAAAACACAGATTTCTTTCCATAAATGTATAAGATATGAATTCTAATCAATTTCTTGACAGTCTGCTAAGAATAAGAATTTTATTCCTTTATTTAATTATTTATACTTGATTTACGATAAAAATATTTCATTTTATTACATTAGGATTATAGAGTATTTTTAAACTTGATTTCCAAATTTATAAATTGGTAAATTAGAATTTTTATACAATAATTACTGTTTTGTCTAGTTTATGCTTTTATAAAAATTTTAGTTCCGCTTGTTTCTTATGACGTTTGTAGTCTTTATAGGTTGATCAAATTAGTGAAAAACATGTTGAAGAATTGCATGTAACATAAATAACAAAAATTTTGGGTGTTCATTATATTCAAAACTGAAAATAAATAAAAAAAATGAGAAGAAAATCAAAACGAAAAGACATTTAACAACTTATTTTAAGACACAATTCAGATAATAAGAATTCTGAGATAATTGAAAACTATTATAAAAAAGCATTCAATATTAATTGGATTTTTTGGAATTAAAAATGAAAGATATATTATTCAAATTAACCGCAAAACTCAAACAGAATTTCTGCATTTGCATAATACAAAGGAAACAAGAAAGTCATTTATAATGACCCAAAAGAAGACTAACAGAAATGGTAGTCCACCTGGAAGTAATCAACACCGGAATGCAGCATTTTTTGCAAACGAGTTTCAAGTTATAAAATCCCAGGGCTGTAAAATTAAGGGGTTTTGGACTCAAAAATGTCCGTGAGTGCTAGGTACAAGTCTGCTTCATTGGCGAAGAATTTTCCGCGAAGATGATTTTCCTGGGAATGGAAGAGGTGGGGCAAGATCAAGTGAATACGGAGGATGGAGCTAAGTCTCACAACTAAGATTCTATACTGTATTTGTCTGCTCACTTAGGGACGTGTGGCCTCGAGTTATCGTCTAAGAATAGCAATTACCAGTGCACTCCTTCAGTTGCTACGCCTGTTGTACACGTTCGAATTGCTGCGAATACAGATCCGCAGTGACCGTTTAGCTTGTTGGTAGCAAGTCATAGAGAATCATTTGCCCACTAATCCACCAAACACCAGCTTCATCATAGAAGGACAGATCTTCCGACATAAATTTGTGAAAACCAATGCCTTGCCGTACGTTGATTCATTCACCATCCCCAAACGTCTGACATATTCGAAAACTTGATGCAGCAGTTGATAAGCCCACTTTGAAGTCGTAAAGCAAAGAACATCCAACGATCGCCTTTAATTTTAATACATTAAATTAAATTTTAAATTTTTTTATTAAATTTTTTCTATTATATTTTTTCTGACTTAAAATAAAATTTTTTTTCTATCATATTAAATTTTTTTCTGACTGTTGTAAATGAATATGTTATTTGAAATAGTGTAATAACTGAAGTAGCTTTCAGGTGATATGCGGAAGATAACAATTCGGTCTAACAAATTCTCATTTACATATCTCTCCAAATTTGACAGTTCGTGTACCTTACAAATATTTTCATAAACCTACCATTCTGAATGACATTACTCATCAGGGAAATACAGATTTGGCTTTGAAATGAATGATTCATATAAGTATACCGTGTTCTTCTACAAACCATAGTTTTCCTTGAATTTGTTAATAATTTTGACTGACTGAATATTTTTAAAAAGTTACATGCATCTTACAATATAAGTAATGGTTTCTTCAAAGCTGCATATTTTCTACTGGATATTGTTCCACGTAAATTCTACAAACTAACTGGAAGAGCAAATATAAGTAATTAATATTTTGTGTCTCCGTATTGTAATTGTATGAAAAGTTAAATTTTCACTACAATTGATATCTACCACATTTTCTGCATGTAAAGATATCACAAAGAAAATTGATGCAATCTTTCATTAACTAGTATTTAATGAAACATTTACAACTTTATACGCAAAAGTATTGATTTTGGATTTCAACGTGAACCAACATCTAATTAAAAATGTATATTATTAATAATATTCCAACTGTTTAAAAACGAAAAGTTCAACAAACAATAACTGCTGAAATTGAATTTTTTATGACTTTGATATTGGGAAACAGAAAATAAATATAAATTATCTATTGCTAGTTCCTGTTTGAGATATTTTTGTCCATTACCAAGAAAATGACAGTAAAACGTATAAAATCTATTCATCTGCAAATGAAAATGAAGCATTTTTAAAAGTGAAAGTAACAAAACTTTTTACATGTAGAAAACACTTTTATAACTCCCGTCAACTTTTAAAACAAATCAGGAATTAATTTAGAATATTTAACATTTTAAAAGTAGAATACGCCATAAAGTTGTATATAATTTTTTTTAAATAAGGTAGTATAATTTAATTTAAATAGGAAGAACATACCTACTTCGAATAATGTGTTTATTTTTAAATCTGCCGTATTATTTATAATTAGTATTATATTCTGTTTTAAACATGGTAATTATTTTACACAGAATATATCACATCATTTTTTTAAAAGCGTTAGTAAATACGATATTTCCATTCTATGCCACTTGTAAAATGGTCACAAATTCCGTCAGACCTTTTAGACCAATGATCATTTAAATTGCTTTCATAATAATCTATAAATATTGTTTATTAGAAGGACTACAAATAGTAGTCCTTCTGAGTTGATTCTTAATTGAAAGAATTTAATAATTTTTTCTCAGTAAATATTATTTAAGGATATTATGCAAGAATCGTTAATGTCACCATAAGATTATTTTTATAGCAATATTTTGAATTTTAAACTTTTATCCATATTTGAATTACTTTTATTTATTTTATTGAGAACGAAAGGAAAGTAATTTTACACTTTCTCAAATTAATTGACGATGAAGTTTTCCTGAAAATAACACTATGCATTTTTTAGTTGTATCGTTTAAATAAAAAGTTTTCAAAATATTTTTTTTTAAAATCTAAGACTTTAAGGAAAAGAAAAGTTTTGTGGGGTTCACAGAATTAGTATTTAGATAGATTGAGTTATAACCTTCTAGGAGACAACGCTTCTCAATTGTTTTTCTAAATTTTTGATATTATGTTTAATATAAATTCACTTGTATTTTGAGTATTGAGAAAAAACTTATCAATCTAATCCCATTGTTTTAGAAGACTTGAAACGGTATTTATTCATTTTCCTAATTCTGAAAAATGATTTACTTATAGTTAATTATTATTTCATAGCTTTTCAACGAAATTTCAGTACAGTTATATTCAAATTTCTGAAAATTTTCACATTAACAAGTTTTTATTGTTTGAAATTTTAATGAAGATATTTAATAATGAAACTTGATTTTCCTTCTATGTGAAAACTAATACTATTATTAAATCTCTTTACATGTTTATGTTGGTAAACAAAATCACACGAGTTTTGAATATCATTTGCTACACAAGTTAATAAGTGTTCTTAGAAATTATGATATACATTAAAATTTAATAAAATTATCCTTTAAATTGTGCATAAAATAGAAAGAAAAGACTTGAAAAAAAATTCCGGATGAAAAGCTTTTGAGATATATCTACGATAAATTACAAGCGAAGCATTCGACTTTAAATAAATCCTTCATCACGTGACTTCATACTTATTATTCTTTTTATATTTTTGCAACTTACTTTTTGACTTATTTAGAATGTCTTTTTTGTGAACATCACAGACAATACTCATTTTCTTAAGATCTAGGCTTTGTATGATTAAATAATATTTTTTAATGTTGATTCTCAAAAATTACCCTTTGTTAAAAAAAAATTTTTTCGTTTAAATAAAGCTTCTCGTAAATGTTAATCTCCTACTTATAATTATTCTAATGTACCGACTTAACGAAAATCCTTTTGCAAAATAAATGTCTTTATGGAGAATATATATTTTTTGTGAAATTAAAAATTAAAGATTTATGAGTGAAATATACTGTTGCGCAAATGCCGAAAGGTATATTAAAATTAATAATTATATATTACAAATTCATGGAATCAAAGCGAGAAAATGAATCCAATTCTAAGTTACAGAATATAATTAAATTTCTTGAAAGAAAGGAGTGGTTGTCATAAGGTGGGATTATAGAAATTAATTTTAGTCAAAAGAAAAAACTCATATGTTGTTTTAAAAATCATAAACATACTACTTGTAATATGCCGCATAAAACTTTATATTCATTTCCAAGATGGCAGAGGTTAATATCAAATGCAAATTGTCAAAACCATAAACTGCATATGACGATGACACATAACTTCATGTTCATTTTTCTGGGCATTAAAGATAATGCCGAGTTTTTTTTCTTTGATGCTTCGGAGAGAGCTGAGCATTTCCCAGAAAATGCTGGTTTTTTTCGACTGGAAACATGTTTGATGCATGTGCTGGATATGCAATTTGCGCAATATATTCTTATGATTACTGCATGAGATCATAGATATTCCTTTTTAATTCGTTTCAGAATTTCCCACAGTGAACTGATGCAATAAATTTTGTTATAAATGTGTTCGATAAATAACGCTTTCAATGTGCCAATTTATGTTTAACTTAAACAGTATTAGAGCTCATTAGAACTTATCACACTTATCAGTAGCATTAGAATGGCGCACTAGTTTTTTTTTTTTTTTTTTTTTTTTTTTTTTTTTTTACACAATGAGAACAAAAATACAAGATTTTCCAATATTTTGGATTGTACTTTGATTCCACTTTCGTCAAAGCTTGTGATCTGCGATGATAGGACACAGTTCTGTCACTTTTGTCCTCGTCCTTTAAGTAGATATGTCTCTTTTATTTCAATTTTACCCCTACACTGAAGTCAACTACTGTTCTAAAGACTCAAGTGTCCGAGAATTCCCAAAATTTTTCCGTTATGGTGTAAGTTAGTTGATGTTTAACTTTTTTCAGAAGGCAATTTTTAAAATAAATAACATTTATTGCAGAGACAACACAATTTACATAGAAACAAAGAAATTTAGGAGGACAGAAACAGCGCGTCTTTTTAACATGAGTTTTAGAGAGAAAGTGTTCTGCGTTCGGTCCAGATTTTACTGAGAGAATGTATAAACCGCGCCTACAAAGTATGCTGATTGGTTGGGTACATTTTCTTAAGTTAATACCATCGGCACAGAAATTTGATAGGCAAGTTTTTAGTTTTACTTCGCAATTTTCAGTTTTAGTTCGCGAATTTGAGCGTTATGTAAGAGGTCAAGAGTTTCTGAGAAAAGATGCGATGAGTCAACTCAATTTCTTAGAGAAGTCTTGAGGATCACCACACCGTTCTTTAAACAACCCTGTAGCATCTTCTATATAAGACCTAATCATTTGCAACTATTATGAGGCTTACATTTACTTTAAAGATAGACAGTTTCAAAAATTCCTTTCAATATGCATATATATATTACTCTTATGTGTCTGTTCATTAATTTTTTCTTCTAAAAGAGATAGCTAAGATTACAGTATTTAAAATTCGGGAATGTTTATGAAATAGAAACTTTATTTTCACATATAATTATATTTAGTATAATATATTAATATGTCAAAGTGCAATTATTCTTATAAAATTAATCCATAAGTTAAAAAGTGTGAAACATTTTATAATAAAATACAGTATAATATAGAAATAAATTAAGCATAGAAGAGAAAATTATCAGAGTACATATGAAATCACGTCTATTATTTAATGTGATACAATTATTTATATTCTAAATTTGAATTAATAATATTCGCAAAAACTTCATAAAGGAAAAAAAAATTAAAAACATAAAATCAGTACATATACTCTGAACAGTTACCTTATTCTAGAAGTTTAAATTTCTTAGATTCTCTGAATCGTTTTTAAAGTTTTATATTCTAAAAAAATTTAGATTTTCTTCACTAAAATTACAAATTTGAAACTATATTCATTGATTTCAGTTTCAAAATTTTATATTTCCGTAAAAGTGCTGAATTTTTAAAATCTATAAAAATCAATTTTTGCAACATACATCTGCTTAGTAATAATTGGTTTATTTGCATCAAAATATGACAACTTAAAATTAATAAAAATTTATTTCATCAAAAAGGGTGATAATTATTAAGTGCTGCCATCTTTATTCCGATACCAAAATTAAGAATAGTTTCGAAAAATCTTTCGGTTAACTATCATGTATGTTTGTGTTTAATTTATAAGATAAATTTAAGAAATTTACCAATTATTTGAGAAAATGAAAGTTATCTAAAGTTACAAGTTATAGCCTTTAGTAAAGAAATATACATTTAAAATGTTTTAAAATTTTCTTCTTTCTCGATTACGTGCGAGCAAACATACTTACCGAATCATTTGAACAAAATTCATCGACGTAACGCAAAAACAATGTATACTGTTTGTATGTTTATTTTTGCTCTGTTCATTTTATGCATTTTGTTTCGCATAATACTGTACCTTAAAAATATTCTTCAAAATTCATATTCAATTGATTTATTTTTTAAAATTACAATTACTACATTTCATTAATTCCTTCTTAAAGAGAAGATTTACAAAATAATGAAATTTTGGTTAACTATTAATTCCCGAAAGCATCAGACTCCTTTATATGTAAGTGTAAGTGCAAATGTTGAGCTTTCAATTGATTATTAAATTGTTAAAAAAATTATTAATTAAAAATTATTAAATTGTTAAAAAAATATTAAAATGAATAGTGCTTTCTGGAAATAAATGTAATGTCTGAGATAATTTAAGTTTATCAAACTCGTAACATCCAAAACCATGATAAATAAATTTTGTTCACGACGATGACATCAAATAAATAAGTTTATAATTAATGTCGGGCACATCAGAAGTCTTTTAATCTTTCTATTTTTCTGCGCTCGATTTCCTTCAAAAATTTTTTGTTGATAAATCAGTATCAGAGTCGAAAATTATGTTGTTGCTGTTATCACTTATGAGACTTGGACAACGAAAGTCGCCATGCAGTTGGATATGTGAATTTAAATTAATAGGGTTATCTTTCGTTTAACCAGAGCACCACAAAGATGAAAGAAAGACTTTGTCTGAACTCCTCCGATAGATGGCACCACCAGAGGATCCACTCATTCAATTTTGACATTGATCTGGAGGGGGAGAAAATTTTTTCCAGACCATTACACCAATGCTAACTGCTAAACGAGCAAATTAAAGATGTCATTATTTTGAAATATTTAAGAGCCTCAGTTATTTGTTTTTATTTTTTCCAAAAATATGAATTTTTTGTTTCATTTTTTTCAATGTGCAAATGCCTTATTATTCAGAAAAGGAACAACAGTCATTGGTCTCAGTACAATTTCAATTAGAAATATGCTGATTGATTTTCATTATTTGATTAAAAATATACCAAAATGTTTTATTAATAATATTTTTTATTATTTAATTAAATCTTACAATCTTTATTTAAACAACAGGCTTTGTAAATAAACTCTATTCAAGAAATTATGCCGGTTCTATTATTATACTATCGGGTAAATTGGATTGTACCTTTACATTCTTGAAGTGATAATAATTCAATGAGCAGGAAGTAAATGAAATTTATTACTATTATTTGTAAAATTATTGATTCTTCTGAGAAATTTCTGTATAAATTGTAATCTCCTCCCATATACTTTAACTCAAAATTACAATGCCTTTCCTGTTTTTAAGTAAATAAATAAGAATTTGCATTAATGGGGTTCTTGAGTGCAAGATCTCATGGCTTTCTCATTCCAATATAGTAACGTCAAAATTTAGTCCTTTTTTGCTAAAAAAGAAAAATTAGGAAAAAATTATTATTTAAAGTATATATAAGATAGAATTTGTTGTCTATTATTGTGAGTGCATTTTTTACAACATTTTTCTTTGAGTTTTTTTATTTTTATAAATGGTAGATCGGCAAAACAACAAATATTAAATACTTGATTTTATCATCCTCTCTATTTTATATTTGCGAAACTTCAACTGATGCACATTAAACTAATTTATCTTTTATCAGTAAAAGTCTGTCTGTAATAAAAAAAAGACGTAATAAATATAATTATCTGTATTTATATCTTTATAACGGAGAAAATCGAAAACAATTTTCTTATTCATTTCTATTTTTATACCAGACAATTTTTGACGAAAGTTTATTATATAACATCAGAGATATATGAAATTGATTTATAGATAAAATTTATCCAAACACTTCATAATCAGATATTTAGCTATTGTTTCATTGAATTTTTAGTAAATTATTTTTAGTTCTTATATGACACATATTTTACTAATTATAATTGTTTAAATCGCTAGATTTAATTTTACTATTTGATAAACAGTCTCAATAGTTGGCAACAGGAATGCCAATCTTTAGTAAAATGCTAGAGGTTGATATGTCATAACTAATATAATATCATAACATGTTGACATGTCAAAATACTAATGTTGGTATCAACATTATTTGATATACATCAAGAAGATTAAATTTTTTGTCGCTTTAGCAATTGTTCTATCTTCATGTTGACTCTAAAAATAGCTTAGAATCTTTACCCTGGTTTTTATCAAAATACTGTGACCAAGTATATCACCGAGTAATATTCGAAATGCTTATCATCTTCTGTTGAGTTTAGAGGGAAGGAAGGTTTTAATGTCTCGTTCCTACACATTGCATTGTGGAATAGATCTAAAAACATTTTTCTACAAACTCTGTTCCCTGGATTTCAGTCTTAAAGACATGAACAGGTAACATTTAGTTAAAGTTCATTTTCTAATAATTTATGTATTAACTCTGATTTTAGAGTTATTACCAATTTTAAGTTATAGATACATGAATTTTTAAAAATGATTAAAATGAATTTAATGAAATTTAAATTATGATAAATTTAAATGAAAGTAATTACGAAAGCTCAGATGATTTTATTTTGTTTAGTTTTTAAAAAAAAAACTATTTCGTTGCTTTATTCTTTTTATATATTTTAAACATTCATTACTTTGCTAATAAAAAATTGTATTATTAATATAAACGAAATTATATTTATAAAATATTGAAGATTAGTGTAAGAAAATATTTTTTCTTCCAAATTTTCATTCACTTCTCATAATATGTTTATTTATTAGATTATCTAAAAATTGAAATATTTTATTCTTTCTTTAACTGATAATGTTTGAGTTAACTTTCTTCGGAAGAAATATGATTTTGAATTTCTAACTTTTCACCTACTCCTATATGATAAAATTGCCAATTTAACATCAAAACGGAAAATATTAAATTTTATTATTAATGAATAAAAGAAATACATTTTTTGTTGCAAAATCAATGTTACTCCTACAATGAATCACTCAACTCCAAACGCCTAATAAGGTTAATGATGGGCAAAAACAATGCAAAATATCTTATCAAAAATTTAATATGTTATACATATTTTCAGAGAGATTGCGTAAAATACTAATCCATTTTACTAATTCTAAATGAAACAAATCAAACGATTAAATAACAAAATTTTAAACTTATTTTAAACTGTACATTTCTGAAGATTAGAAATGGTGATAATCTAACTTAATAAAACTGTATGTGAATATTAAATATTGAAACCCCTTTTCAATTAATTATACAACCGCATTCTATTAATGAATGTAACGAAATATATATATATATATATATATATATATATATATATATATATATATATATATATATATATATATATATATATATATATATATATACACTACTGGCCATTAAAATTGCTACACCAGGAAAGCGGCACACCACACACGGGAAATTTGCATGACAAGTAGAACTTGCTATGATTAGAATTTCAGCGCACTCATACAAGGCAGGCGACAGTAGCGACATCTACAATGTGTATAAAACCAGAGATTTGACAGAAGTTTTCTCATATTCAATTTCCGTTTCAATGTTGTTTTCGGCAAAGAAAGTTGTTGTAATGTCTCGAGTAAGAAGAAGAAATGCCTATCAGCACGTGTCTGACTTTGATCGAGGAAGGATTATAGCCTACCGGGATAGCGGTTTATCGTTCCACAATATCGCTGCTCGCGTCGGTCGAGACCCCATGACTGTTAGCAGGATATGGAATCAATGTGTTCAGGACAATCATACGGAACGTCATGTAGGATCTCAGCGACCCCCATCACTATCAGCAGAGAAGACAGACATCTTATCCGCATGGTCACAAGGGATCGTACAGCCACGTCACGAACCCTGAGTCGATAAATGGAGTCATTTGCAAGGCAACAAGTTTCTGCTCGAACAGTACGACGACATTTGCAGCAGCATGGATTGTCTGCACGGCGACCATGCTTTCGGCTACCATTGACGCTGCGTCACAAACAGGAGCGGCTTCAATTGTGTGATCAGCGACGAACCTGGATGCGAGAATGGCATCACGTCATCTTTACTGATGAATCTCGGTTCTGTATACAGGACCATGATGGCCGCATCCGTGTTTGGAGGCATCGTGGAGAACGCGCATTGCCAGCTTGCATTGGACATCGACATACTGGCCCATCTGCTGGAGTGATGGTATGAGGTGCCATTGGATACACGGCTCGATCACCTCTTGTTCGCATTATCGGCAATTTGAACAGCAACCGTTACATTTCCAATGTGTTAAGTCCCGCGCCTATGCCCTATCTTCGAGGCCTCCCTAATGCTTTGTTTCAACAGGATAATGCACGACCGCATGTTGCCCGTACTGTTCTGAGCTACTTTGATACAGAACAGGTTCGACTGTTACCCTGGCCAGCACGTTCTCCTGATCTGTCACCAATTGAGAACGTGTGGTCAATGGTTGCCGATTGATTGACATGCCATCACTCACCATCCACTACAGTCGATGAACTGTGGCGTAGTGTTGAAGCTGCATGGACTGAGATCCCCGTACATACCATACAATCTCTGTTTGACTCCATGCCTAGGCGGATAAATGCTGTTATTGCAGCCAGAGGTGGCTGCTCTGGGTACTGATTTCTCAAGATCTATACATCCTAATTTCCTGAAAATCTAATCACTTGTTCTTTCCACTATAATGTATGTGTCCAATAAATATCGTTTTGTTATTTGCGTTCCTTGTTAGTGTACTAATTTTAATGGCCAGTTGTATATATATATATATATATATATATATATATATATATATATATATATATATATATATATATATATATATATATATATATATGCGGTGGCCATGCCATACACCACCGCAACTCCCGATCTGGCGCGCCAACCTGGCGGCACGGAAAAACTAACTTTATGCACTTATGTAAATTACTCAACCTTGCTTGGAAACTGTAACTGTATTGTAACTAACTGATTATATAATCTTGTAACGTGTACAGGTATTCCTGTAGCACGCACTTCACCTCCCACTGCTCATAATAGTTTGTTCACTTTTATGGAGTAAAATTCTATTCACCATTTTTGTCGGTGATATAAAATATCTGACTTACGACATCCAAATCTCTGCACTGGTGACCCGGACAGTTTTACTGCTTTGCAATAATGTATTTCACTGGAGGAATCTCAACTATTATTTCCTACTTCAAGGTCTACGGAGAAGATAAATCTAAAAACTGAAGTTTCTGCACCAAAGGTAATATATTATCTGTTTTAAACTTTGACAGGCTGTTTTTTTACGTCAATGTTATTATGCCAAACGACAGGGTGGAGGTTGATATAGCCAGAGTAAGCCTAAAATTACCCCCCTTCGGGGATAAACATCCCGTGCTATGGTTTGCAATTATAGAGGCACAGTTTATAGTTTCTGGTATTACACAGGACTCAACTAAATATTATTCATTGATTTCCGCTTTAACGTCGGGATATTTTAAATTATGTTAGAGATATAGTGCTCACACTCCTGAGGAAAATAAATATGAAACTTTAAAATCTCGACTCGTTGAGTAATTCTCAGATTCAGAGCAACGACGCATTAAAACTCTAATTTCAGAACTAATTCTAGGAGACGACAAGCCTTCTCACTTACTACGCAAGATGAGGCAATTAGCGGGTAAAACTTTAAGTGAAGATTTCCTAAAAATGCTTTGGTTGCAGCGTCTATCTCCTCAATCTCAAGCTATTGTTACAAACTTATAAATAATGATTGTATTTGTCTTAAAATATCTCAGACAGATCGGAAATGGTTAAATTTTTGTCGAAAATTGCTGTATTTAGACGTGTTTTAGTTTAAAAGCGGATTTCCTAATGATTTGGCGACTTGGCGAGAAATAGGTACTTCTGGAAACATCCATCACCTAAGCTCTAGGATCAATATTTAGCGAGATAGCCTAGAAGCTTCCAGAACCTTGGCGGAACTAGTAGATTTCTCCACCAAGTCATGTATAAATACCGCAGTCCGACATGGAAGAGGCAGTTTTGTGAAGTCTGTCAGTGAATGAAGACGGTTAGTCGTGACTGCTAGTCTAGAGAAGCTGTTCTCTGTCTGAGGTATTTGAGATCTGTGGTTGGAAGCTATTTCGTATTGTATATGACGAAGCTGTATAATTGTGATTGCTAATTTCTTATATCTAGTGGAATTTTTACGAATAAAAGTCTTGTGTTCATTAAGTGGTTGCCTTATTCAACTCTCAATCGACACGAACCCTAAAGCGCGGTACACTCTTCTTTCAGTTTCCGAAGATAAGCTCGACAAGCTTGCTATAATGACCGATAAAATCCACGATACCTCAAATGCGATTGTTGAAGAAATTCAAGTCCCCCAAAATTTATCTCGTGAATTAAGTGAATTACAAATGCAAATTGCGGAACTTGGAAAACAAATTAAAAGTTTCTCTCGAGGCCACAGGCGCAAATCACGAGACCCGCAAAACTAAGTTTCTCCTCCCCGCCAACGCTCTCAAATACTCAAAAGAAAACTCACTACCAGTGCTGATATCATTTCAAATTCGGTTCGGCTGCTACGCGTTGCAAATTTTCTTGTTCATTTACAAAATCGGAAAACTAATAGCGAAATCGTATAACCAGGCACAATGCGATTTCAAATTCGGCAATACAAGCAGTCTTTTTGTGTCAGACCCAATTACAAATTTAACTTATCTAGTCGACAGTGGTAGTGACATTTGTGTTATACCATGCTCAAAATGCAAGTTTTCAAAGCAGAGTAATAGCAACTTTAAGTTAGATTCAGCTAGTGGCTCTACAATTAAAACTTACGGAATTAAGTTTCTAACTCTAAGTTTGAATCATCGCAGAAAGTTTTCTTGGTATTTTATAATTGCTGATGAAAATAAACCTATTATTGGTGCAGATTTTCTCAAGCATTTCGGTTTACTTATTGATTTGAAGCATGAGTGTCTTAGGGATAGTAATACTAATTTAATTACATCAGATAAAATCATTCACGATGTATCCCGTGTAACTTTAATTACGGATACTTTTCCTTTTAGGCAGATCTTGGAAAAATACAATGAGGTAATTCGCCCATACCCTTCAAAGCGAATAATAAAGCATACTACAACACATCGTATTATAACTAACGGGCAGCCTGTATTTGCAAAGCCGTGCAAATTACATCACGCAAAATTGGCAATTGCCAAGAAAGAGTTTGAGTATATGCTAGAGCAAGGCATACGTAAACCTAGTATGTCAAATTAGTCGTCCCCCTTGCATTTAGCTCCCAAGTCATCAGGTACAGAATTTCGTCTGACTGGTGACAACAGAGCCCTTAACAGAAGTACTATTCCTGATAGGTATCCGCTCCCCCACATTATAAATTTTTCAAATCAGTTGAATAATAAAGTAATATTTTCAAAAATAGACTTGGTAAAAGCTTACCATCAAATCCCTGTCCACCCGGACGACGTCCACAAAACAGCAATCGCTATACCTTTTGGATTATTTGAATTTTTATTTACTCCTTTCGGTTTGGCCAATGCTGCTCAAACTTTCCAAAGATTTACTGATGAAGTCTTACGTGGATTTGACTTTGTATTCGCATACCTAGATGATATATTAATCGCAAGCAATTCCAAATCGGAACACAAACTACACCTAGAAATGGTACTCAAGCGCCTGACAGATCCCGGCATTCGTATAAATTTAGGTAAATGTGTTTTCAGAGTTCTCAAACTTCCTTTTCTAGGATATTCTGTCAGCAAAAATGGTATTAAGCATCTCTGACAAAGTTAAACCTATACTCTCGATTGCCCATTACCTCAAACAGTAAAACAACTTTAAGGATTTTTAGATTTACTACTAATTACTATAAGCCTGATATCAAACATGCTGCGCATATGCAAGCATCATTAAATAAAATGCTTAAAGTTAATAAAAAGCAAAACAACGCATTAATATGGAGTACCGAACAAATTGTTGCATTTGTGAACTGTGCAAGCAACAACTGGCGAACGCCGCTTTGTTAGCCCATCCTGATACTGAAGCGAAATTAATGCTTTTCTGCGATGCCAGTCTGCGATTCCATCTAACAAATGTTAATTAAATAGTTTCGTTTTATTAAACATTTATGATATAATTAAGAGTTACTGTGTTGTTAAATGAACAAACAATTAGTTAAGATGCTTTAAAATTTATTTAAAGTATTTGTTAAAATGCAATATTTTTGCTGCAATATAACATGTGAAAAAGTAGATTCATTAAAAAATATGGAAAGAATGCTGCGAAATTCAAAACCCATGCTATTTTTATCTTCCAGTTGCTAATGTCGTGGAAAATAGTTATTCAATATTTTTCTAAAAACAAGTAAAGAGAGATCTTTTCTGTGTATTATTTTCTCTGAAATGCGATTCTTAAATGTCTGGAATATTTTTATTTTTCTTCGTTCCTGGAAGAGAGCAAAACTCAAAAATTATATAAATCGAAGAAATATTTTTTTGTTCGTTCGGCAATATGATGGATTTTTATTGGTTTCACATAATACAGAATGTACAATAAGCACACTTTCAATTTATAAAAAAATGAAAAGAATATTGAAATGGTTGTAGTAAAAAAGCTAATTTGTACTGCAATATACCAGTTTTCTTCCAATATAATTTTTAATAAATATTTAATGTTAACAACATATTTTTCCAATTAATTAAATATAATTTTTCACAAAAATTCAAAATAAATTGGCATTTTTCAATTTTTTAAGATCGATTTTTTTTTAAACTAGAAAATTGATGAACTTGAATTTGAATACTTGAAACAATCGTTACTTTTTTAAAAAGAACTTTAAATTTTGAACTATTTTAATAAAAAACTTGATTACTTATTAATATTTCTGTTGTTTTAAGATTTTATTTCATATAGGCTTTTATCAAGTAGCTATTGTTGACAAACATAATATTTGAACTGATTTTAATCCATCGTAAAACACAGTGTTGGACATTTAGTGGTCTATAATATGATGTTTTTCAGAATTTATAGAATTATTAATAATAGAGTTTTTTATATGGTGCACAAAGCATTATTCTAGTCACTTGTTATTGTTGGTTCATATGAGAGACTATTGTTGTACTATCATCTGAAACACACTTTCTCCAACTTTGTAAAACAATCCCGTATCCTAACACAAGTTTTCGCGATCACACGAATACCATTAAAACTTTCTCTTAATTACACAATTAGTGACTCTCAATTACATTCATGGGATAAAGAAATTTGAATTTTTTATTGGGTAAACCACTAGGTTGTAGTTAAAGACACTTAAAATCTCAGTCCCACACAATACAACACATTTTCCTAAGTTGATGATCTTATACAATCCAGAATTTATTACAGTTTGACAAAAAAAGACTGTCACTTTACTGCATATACCAAATACATATAGTTTAATTGGTCTTTTGATATGTTCTTTTACTCCTTTTCAATATATTACTTCATTTTGTCTTTAAATCTTATAGGTTTAGACCAAGTCCTCTTCTTCTCGATGTCCTTCTGTCTTTAAATCTTGCACAAAACTGCTGCTTGGACTGAGGTATAGGATATTCGATTCATGTATACGAAATGATCAAAGATGATGTACTACAAATAAGCATTTTTTTAAATGTGTCTCGCAAAATATATTTTATATTTAAAATATATTTTTATTATGAAGAGAAATCACACATTTTTTATAGCTTATGTATAAAGTTTGGTTTAATATACTTTGATATCATTTTTATAAATCCATTGAAATTTATAATTTTGAGTGTGATTCCGGATCACTACCGATTGTTCCATCGGAGAGTCGACCAATGACGAAGTAATTATATTCACTAATTTTGTGGCATCACATGCGTCGCTTGTAGAGCTGAATAGATTAAATCCTAAGATCAGCTGGGCATATGAAATAAAAAAAATATGTTTCATCTAAGAAGTTTACAGATCTGTAGCAAAAATCTGTAATAGTAAGAAAAAATATCTATTTTTTTCTTTTTTATATTATATGCAATCTCAAAATAAGAGGATTGCAGATAATAAAATAAAAAAATTAAATTTCATATTGTGAAAAAAATCTATCCGATCTTATTTATTATATTGAAGCATGATATCATAGATGGCAAGTTATATCATGTTTGGTTTTAATTATTCTAAAAAAATTCTAAGTGATTGCATTCGCTTAGAGACCACTTGGAAATATTTTTAAAACAAAAGATTTTAAAATATTGAAATATTTTATAGGTATTTTTTTAGTGCTACCATAATTTTTAACTGAGAACACATATTAAATTCGGCATTATGTTTTTTTTTATCATTGGTTCAGCTGAAGATTCTTCGCTTACTCAAGTAAGGGATTGAAATGATTTCAAAAAAGTAGAGTTGAAATTTAATCAAAAATTATTCAGAAAAAATTGAACTAAAGTTCAAAAGATAAAACAAGTGTTAACTAATGATATTGATATAATGTATAAAAAGAATACTTTTTTCATTTTATAATTCTATGAGGGTGATTCTAATTCATTCCTCATTCTTATTTATTCTTCCAGGAGATTCTGCTTACCTGGGAATGATACGATTAAACACATTGCCCTCTGTTTTTATGATGTAAATTCATACAGATCTCAATGATGTAAATTAATAAAGATTTTTGATAATTCTTTTCCAAGATGAAACTCATAGAGAATGTATTACATAAAATTATTAATTTACTTGAAGCAATGAATTATTTGAAACTAAATTTTCTGATAAATTATCATCAACAGTTAATACAGAAGTTACCACAATACTACAGTTTCATGTGAATTTACTTGATATTATTCCTGTATTTTTATCTAAATCAAATCAAGGAAAATTTCCATATCTCAGAAACTTAAAATGGCATGCTTAATATAAGCAAGCTGCAATAATTTACAAATGATATTTTGCTGTATGTGTTATTCTGGGTCAGATGAGTTGTGACAAGACACTTAAAAGTACTTAATAAATTTTTAAACAAAATTGAACAATAGACCACCCTACCTGCATAAAACCACTTCAAAAACAAAGAAACTGTCAAGCGAAAGTAATATAACGAGAAACTGTGACAAATTCGGGAAATTAAAATCAATGTTTAAATATTTTGAAATACTATTCAATTTTTAATACAGACTAGTTATAAGTCTAATAAATGTTTACCAATAATTAAAAATAAAGTATCTCATAAGATGAACGTCATGTGAGAGAAATATAATAATATCCAACTATTTTCGTCAAGTAAATCAGGAAATTTTTAAAGACAAACACTGTTATAAACTTTTCTGATTTAATTGATCTTAAAAATGCATTCCGATCTTTACTTTGTCATTTCAAAAAGCATAAACGATGGTGATTATAAGTGTCATATTTTATAGATAAAGAGAGAGAAAGAGACAAAAATAAATAAAATTTATAAAGATATAAAATTTATTTTTCAATTTGTTGTCATAATTACATCTATTAATTAAAAAATGTTCCAATATTATTTTCCTTAAACACATTACTTGACTCCGGTATCTCTTAAATTAATCTGAAGTAACTAAATATTTTAATACGCGTTTTTTTAAGTAACTGACACTTCGTAAGGGAACAGAATTCTTAACATTAAATCATCAAATAATAAATGAGATTGAAGTTTCATCATTTTTAATCCAATACATACTTGGAAGTTTTCTATTCTTTAAGAAGTGATTTAAGTTATGAGATCAAAAAAGTAAAATATTATTAAAGCAACTGATTCTAGAACTCATAATTTAAGGAAAATAAACTTAACGAGCAACAATAAATTTAATCAATTTGCAAATTGGTTATCATACAAGTATTGAAAAAATTAATTTCTGTTTTTGATAAATTTTCATCTCTTCTAATTTGTTAAATAAATTAATTATCTATCACAATTAAAAAGCGTAAGCATTAAAATTTAAATGAAAATTCTCTTAGCAATTTATAAATGTTTACAAAGGATGAAAATAATCATTGTTTGCTCAAACATGTAGATCAAGTTTTAGAATATAAAATATAACCTGAACACACAATTCGTCTCTTTTTCATAACAATTAATTTACACTGTTAATATAAAATTGTTTTTTTTTTTTGCCTAAAAAGAATTACTTTTGCTTAGATCTTTTCAACGTTAGAAAACGTCTTCACAGGCACAATTGATTAGGCAACGGAGCAAGAGATAATTAAGAACAAGATAATTTCGCAAGAGATAATTTCGTAAAATATTATACTAGATGACATTGCAGATACACACACCCATTTAGTTGCGCCCTCAGAAATGTTTCAGGAGCATAAATCTTTTCAAGAATTTTTATCTGATTTCAACAAAGAATATATTATACAAAATAGTTTTCTTTATTAATTAGACTACATTATTTCTAAATAAATATAACAAGCTAGAGACTTGGGAAAATTTTCGCATATATCTGGTGTCTTATATTCGAAACAAACTCATGCATAATTTCCTTCACTTACTGTAATACAAATCTTTACTCTGTCAATTAATATATAACAGATTTAAAGCAAAAATAAGATTGTTACTTAGGAACTAATTAGATAGTAATTCATATAAATATTATAATGCTAATATATGCGTTGTGCAGTTTTAATACAAGTATCTGAATAGCTTTCGAGTACATTACAATTCATACAAAATGACAAAACGTAACAATTCTTCTAATAGTGTCAAGGGAATATTTAATTCACAATATTGATCTATATAAAAAGTTAGTTTTAAACGATGGAGCAATTAGTTTATTTGAATAAAGAGCATCGAGATCTTCTATTACTTGAATTCATCCAAATATTAGACAGCAAAAATTGAATTCATGCAAATATTAGACAATTGAATACTTTAATTTCTTACATAAGTAGTTTTTAAGGAAATTACTCAATACGCAAGTCAAGTCATAATCTTTATTTCGATATTGTTATTTAATCATAATAAATATTTATAATCTTTATTAGGATTAAATTTGTTCGAATGAAATTTTGTTTAAATAAATATAGAATTTATAATCATTAAAGCCTATAGTTTTAAGGAAATAATAATAGAAATAAATAAAAAATGTGTAAAATAATTACAAATATTTGTTAAAATTTCAAGCAATGTGAATTCTATGGTACAAAAATATTAGCATAAATAACTATTAATAATTTTTTTCGATTGCTTATTTTTCTCAGAAGATTATGTTAGGAAACGTTTTAACTGATTTTGTATACCTCACCTATGGATAATAAATAAAACAATTACATAAAGAAAACTCCTGTAAAGATTAGATGCCAAACTATAAATATTATTAGTTATTTCCTTGAATACAATGCACACTTATTAAATTGTTATTCTAGAATTTCATTAAACATAATAGCATTCGCTCAGAAATATTACTTGGATTATATAAATGCATTTTCAAATAGTTTCAAAAGACGAAAAAACTAAATTTAATGAAAAAAATCTGTGACATGCTTATAGCTTCCTTTATTTCTTTAATCTATTGGTCACAAACCGTATGGGGTCAAAACTTTAATAGCTTCCTTTATTACTTTACTTAATCACGTCCTAAATTTATGCACTTGTCGCATTCGGTCACAAGCGTCAGAAATCCTTATATTCCTTTACCATAAACTCTTAAGAAAAACGGTTCATTTCCAAAACGTTTATCCCTAAGAAATTCTTGTAAATAAAGTAAACGATAAAAGTTGTTAGAAGAATTAATCAAATTGTCAAAAAATTTTTTGCACTGACCCAGAAAATTGTTCGCTGCATAACAATATGAGATATTGCATAAATAAAGAAACCTAATTCTTCGAGACAGCATTCCTCAACTCCTAATTTAGATAACTGTTAATTATTTTGTTAGTCTCATTAGAAACTCTTTAAAATCTCACAATAGTTATTTGGTATGATTATAGTGAATTTCTTCATAAAATGCAATGACATTTTCTAAAATGCAAGTGACATACAAGCTCATTGCATGGAAAGAACACAATTAGACAGCTTGTTATTCAACATATTGTTTACATTCTAACTTGAAATGATATTCTACATAACTTTAAGCATCGTTTTAAAGCCGCGTATTTTCCATCTACTTTTGAGAATTATTGAAAGCACATTGTTTCACCTTTTGATGAAAGAAATACGAGTTAACCATCATAATCACGTAATGGTAACTACCTAATTCATGATAATACACTCGTTGTGTGTTTGTAACATTTGTCGAAAAAAAGCATATATATAGGATGATTCTAAATTCTTATGGCAAACTAATAGGTGTTACAGTATCCCTCCATAAGAGCAATAGTTACCATTAGATCATAGGGTCGCCACCTACCTTGTTTAATGGTCAGAGTGCCTGACTGCGGATAGTAGGTCCTGGGTTCGAATTCTGGTTTGGGCATGGATGTACTTTCTCTATCTATCCTGTCTTTGTTCTTTCCTTGTATAAATGGGTTGTGAATGGTTGTCTAACCTATAAACGTGTACCTATGGCATATATGTACTGAGAAAGTCAGACTCCAATAAAAATATGGTTCAGATGGAAAAGTCGAGCAATGCACTCCATAATACCAGTCTAGCTGGAACACTACAACAACAGATAATAGTGTAGATAATAGGGTCATCTAATAGGAAGTAAAGAAGAAAGCTGAAACACAACAGGTAAGTACAAGGAAATTCGATAGTCGGGGAGGATTAAGCATCTCTCCGCCATCTGCATGCAGAGTAAGAGATGACGTGTTCGATTCTTATCGGATAATATGAATTTTGCTGAGAAGAAACAGCATTTTTCTCTTAGTTGGTACTGGAAGAAATCAATAAGAGCAAACGTTCCCTTTTAAAAACGATTTAACCTCATTGCTTCAAATATTATCTTGATAACATCTTCCGAAATTTTTTGATTTCTGTGATGGAATATACGTACGAAGAATTGGCAGATATGCCTTTCACATAAGGAGAAGCAAAAGGCAATGAACGTGAAGTATGAAGATTATATGATCAACGGTTTCCAACTGGTCATATTCCAAGTCATCCTACTTTTTCCAGTGTTGATTGACGACTTCGAGAATTCGATTCATTTGTCATCTCAAATAGAAATGCTGGAAGTTTACGAAATGCTCAAATGCTAGAAATGAAAGAGTGAATTTTAACTAGATTTAAGGTAACTCCTTCCACATGTACGTGAGTGATGACATACCAAATGTGTATTTCTCACCAAGAAGTGCAGTGTATTCTGAAATAGAACACTTACAACCTAGCCATATGCACAAAGTACATCTTTATTCACAGATGATTGCTTTTCGGATAGAATTTTTGAAGTGAATGCTATTGATAAAAAGTAATTATCTACGATTTCGTACATCAGTATTATTTACTGATGAAACACATTCGTCAGAGAAGCCATTTTAAACATGAATATTCAACACGTTTGGGCTGACAGCAATCCAGTTGCACAACCTCCGCTAAAAATCTGCAGAAAGTTTTCATGAAATTTTAAGTAGGTATCCTTGATGATTACCTTGTAGACCCTAATATCATGCCTGACGGATTGACAATCATTTCATACCTTATCTTCTTGGAACAAAAGCTTCCCAGTTGATTGCAGACTGTTCCGCTTCTCATATAGACAGATATGCTGTTTATACTTGATATAGGCACAACACATTTTTACATCACTGTCCGTAACTTCTGAACACCGCATAATCCACAAGGTTGATTGAACGTGGGTTACCCGCAGTTTGTCTTCCTCGCTCACACAACTTCAAACCACTAGACTTCTTCTTCTGGGACTATATGAAATCTTTAGTGTATGAGACATTTGGAAATACAACTGATGATCCTGTAGTGAGAATTGTTATTGCAACTGACAGAATTTACACGACACTATGAGTTTTCGAAATGGTTTTTCCTTCATCGGCGTCAACTGCAGATTGACAGGCGGGATCGACATTTTGGGTACTCACTGTGATTTTCTACAAAACAATATATCTGATTGTGCAACTTTAGAATCTCTCTTTCGCTTTCCCATAGCTGTTGTAAATTCAGATGGGAATTCCAACATTTCTCATTTCTACCGCTGAGAGTGAGAGAAATAAATGCGACTATATGTTCATATATGATTATTGCCTGGATGTATATTATAACTCATTTTAATTTGTAAAAAAAATGATTTTTGATATATATATATATATCTATCAAAAATCAACATATAATAAATAAAAATACTAATCTATATTAGTAAAAATGCTAATATTTACTTGTAAATTCTAAGTTTCATCTACAAAAAGGATATTAGTACATAAAATTTTAAAACTTCAATAGTTAAAATGCATTAATGTTTCTATAATCAGTTTAATTAGCAGTGATTCTCAACCTGTGGGGGTGCCCCCTAGAGGGTACTAGCACACTAATGGGGGGGCGCGAGCATATTCAAGAGAAAATGTTATTTAAAAAATTGATTAAGTGACTGAAAGGAAAGAACACACACTCACATTAAAAACAAAATACATTTCGACATATTTAGTAATTAACTTATTAAATTAAAACAACTTACTAAATTAAAAACAAATTTAATAATTATTAGTGACTTCCTTGGGCCTGTCTTTCAGAGCAAAGTTTTTCGAAAGAAGGTTTAATATTAGAAATAGACACTCTCAGTTCTTTTTCTATATTTAGCTGAGAACTATATTTTGTTTTCAAAGAAGCCACCACAGAAAATTCAGTTTCACATAGGTAAGATGTTGAAAATGGTAGTAGAATGCGAAATGCCCTTGTTTTTAGTGCAGAAAACTCATCATCCACTCCTGCCCAAAATTCAAAGAGTGATTTATTACTCAATTGTCTTTTGGTTTTGCCGCTTGCCGTGAAGTCTATGAAGGTTTCTTCCTCTTCAATTGAGAGTCCTTCGGGAGTATTTTGAAATGGATCCCTCACCCACTTGTAACTTGATATCAGTTTGTCGTCAGCAAGAAAGCGCTTTTTAAAATTCTTTGCTAGCATTGCTAAATGATTTTCAATGGTTAAAATAACAACTTTTACATGTTGTTCTTCAGTCTTGTAAGTTTTAATACAATCATTCAAATTTGCAAACATTGTTAAGTTTTCTTGCTTTAAATTTCTGCTCCACAATTCCAATTTCCTACAAAAAGCAGTAACTTTATCACTCGTATCCAATATATGTGTATTTGCTCCTGGAAGTTGAAGATTCAAGTTATTTAATTTCTTGAATATGTCGACCACACACACATGTAGCTCAATTTCATCACAAATAAACTATCGTGAAAATTCCCAGCTTCCGGTCTGTTTTCCTCTTCTCGGAAAACTGCGATTTCTTCTCTTAATTCATAAACACGTAGCGAAAATTTTTCTCGTGATAACCATCTAGCCTCTCGCAATAAAATAGTAACGCTGAATGTACTGCACCCATGTATTTACAAAGTGCGGAAAAGATTCTTGATTTCAGAGGTTTTTATGTAATTTACTACGGTTACAACCATAGTTAACACAATATTCAAACCAGAACTCATTTCTTTGGAAGCCACAGCTTCTTCTACTACTAGTAATTCTTCTACTACTGACAAATCATCACAAAATCTAGCATAGACATTGAAATGAGCATCTTTATTACTATCTGTTGCCTCATCGAGTTGTATTGAAAACAATTTGTCACGCAACTTCGATGAAAGATGACTTCTTCTTCTTCTTAGAATTGGGTTTGCATGTCATTGGGCACCTCTGCTTTTATCAGCATTTTGTACCATTAACTCCAAACACAATATTTCCTAGTTCCAGTTGCTCAGGTCACCCACTTTATTAATAAAGTCCGATAACCCTTTAATAGAGTCTAGGTGTAACTCTCTAGTATGGATGATGCCTAAAGAAGTTAATCTAGGGAGGGCAAGAGCCTCGCATTCGTAAATGATATGCTCTGCCGTTTCCTCTTGCGTATGACATTTCCAGCAGATAGGGTCTTGCTGCAACAGTCCCATCTGGTCAGAAAATCAGTTATGCTAGGGATAGCTTCCTGACTTTCACCAGAAGAAGATGGTTTGGAGGTCATTTCTACCTCAAGTGAAGGATTCATTGCTGCCCCTTTACAATATTGCCTCTGAGTTCCCTTGTCTTTTTCAGCTAGGTCTACTTCAAAGGCTTCACCTGCAAATACAGAAAGGTTGTTATTTCTTGTGTCTTTTCAGCCACAAGATAACAATTAATAAGCTCAGGTAATATAAGTCCACCCAGCATTGCCTGAGTTACTGGGCAAGGCAAATTACTCTAGAAGTTCACCAGGCAACTAGAGGCTCCGTTAAGACACCATTACCGCGGTGCCAAATAACCCTAGGTACGGGTCGCATAACACCAGGGTTTACGGGAGCTGGTTCACGGCCTCTAATTCTATATTCAAGGCTATCCTGTCATTCCTACAGGACATTCGGCTATCCACCACCTGCCGACGCGCCTGGTGGCTGCTCAAGCCCCAGGAAGATTCGCGTAACCCCTGGTTCCAGGGACGAAAGATGACACTCTACATCTTCAGCTATATCAGCAATTCGACGGGCAACAGTATCATTTGAAAGAGGTATAGAGAGACTGCAATTGTTTTGCAAAATTATCTCCAAACATAATTTCTACAATCTCAATTGCGGCTGGCAAAATAAGCTCTTCACAAATGGTGTGAGGTCTTTTACACCTGGCTATTTTGTATGAAACTTTGTAAGAGGCAATTAAAGCTTTTTCATTCACAAAGTTTTTTTAAACAATGATTTTTGCTTTTCATATGATTTTAATTTGAAAAACTCTCTGGTTTGCTTACGTACTCACTATAAAGCGTTTCCAAATGCCGTTTAAGTTTATTAGGTTTCATGCTGTCTGCCATCAACATTTTTGAGCAAATGATACACAGGGCCTTTCTTCTTCATTTACTTCAGTACTAGTGAACCCAAAATTTAAGTATTCTTGAGAATATTTTCTTGATTTTATTTTCGGAACCACGATCGTCTGTGTACTTGTCTATGCTTGTCTATCGTCTAATGCTTGCTTACACCCGCTTAAAAATTTATCCATGATTCTGCAGATGTCTGCTGCCGTGAATATTTAATAGGGTGAATTTTAAGTACACGGAAATATATATAACATACACATTCAGAATTGATTCAATAGCTGTAGAAGGATTGACTCGAATGAGATTGTCTGGAATTGAAATTGGCGTCATAGAGCTTTCTCTTTCTCCCTATGAGAAAACATTTGTTCACATCTGCGCACGCTCTTAACCTAACTTTTAAGCTCACCAGATAAATTCCGGACAAATCGAAACTTCTCGCGAAATCATGAGAATGCCTGATATGGCGGGGCAATAAAATGGCATAGGATTCTTGTTTTTTCAATGCTGGGGATCGGTGCTGCAAAATGTCAATAAATTTCCGTATTCTTGGTAATTTGTAAAATTTAAAATTAAGGTTATAATGTAGGTTTAGCACCAAAATACATTATTATTGTATACATTTTATTGTATGCGGTGGGGAAGGGGGCGCGATGAAAATTATGATTGGGAATTGGGCCGTGAATACTAAAAGGTTGAGAAACACTGCTGTAAATGATAATTATTGTTTGAGATTAATGTATATTACTTTCAATTAGATAATTTATGTTATAATTTTTAATTCACATTTCGGTTTTTTAAGAACAAATATGTATCTCTTTGTACACAGAAAAAATGAAGAGTATTATCCCTAAATGGTGAGATTTCATTTTAGTTCAGTTTTGAAAATTATTTTCATTCAAAAAATATTTTAATTCAATATTTCAATTCAATTAGAATAATGGTATTATGTTCTATACACACCTAAATAAAAACAGCTCTCAGTAAATTTTGTGTTTGTTTGCCATATTTTGTTCTAAATTACAATAATAATATATTAAAAGAAGTAAGCAATATTATTTCTAGTAATAAACAAGATTTATACGCTTTAACTCAAAATAGTTTAAATAGAGCAAAACAGCTTATTATATTCATTTTGGAAATAGAATTAAATGTAAAACAAAATTCTTTCAGTTGCATAATGTGATATGAATTTGTAATGTATACATACAAATAAATAGACTTCTAACTACGCACTTATTATCATTATATTGTACTTATCATTGTTTACAAAAATATGATTTAACAAATTGCACTCCCAAGACAGATGCTAAGAAAAATGTGAAATTTTCATAAAATTTAACTTTAATCTCTTATTGGAATAACATAAAAGAGTATTTCGATTGTTTTAAGAGTATATTTATCATTTACTCATAAGGAGTGTTTTTACATGTTATTAATAAATCTTCATACAACACTCAGGAGTATGATCTCAAATTTTTGTTGAGTGAAGTGAATTTTTTAAATATTTTAAAAAGATATCACATCGATGCTTTATTAAAGCAATTTCTTAATTCCTCTCTCCTCCTCTAATGTTCTGAATAAAACAGTTTTAACAAAAAGTTAATATGTAAATATTTTAACAAATATAAATTTTATAAGATAAATATTTCTGAGAGAGACACTCTGCGTTAGTTATCTTTCAGTAAAGTTTTGTATAATTTTCTGACAGTAAAATTTCTTTTTTAACATGCAATTAAAAATGTATGAATACAATACCTTGGTAAACATTAAAGTTGAATTGTTCAAGTGTCAATTTGGGCTAAGTTAAATTATTTAAAGTAAATTACGACGGAGTAATTTAAACTAGTTGTTTCCCAAATGACATATAATGGTCATATAATTTATGGAAAAATGATTTTTTCCCTTTTGCTAGTTTATTTTATAATTATTAAAGTCAGTATTGTGAAATATAACTTGACTTGAGTATCCTATTGAAACTAATTGGAATACAAAAATTTCCTTAAAAATGTTTTTGAAGTCACTAAGCATATTAGATTGTTAGATAGAATGGAAAATATTCGGTATTACAGTTTTTAGAAATAAAGTATAAGATGAATTAAATATAAAATCAATCAAATGACTAGATCTAACGAAATAAAGTTTTCCAGTAAAGATTCGTATAAATAATCTATTCAAATGATTAATTAAATGCAATAAATAATTTAAATACAAGTATCATTACAACAAGTCTTTATTGGACTCTATATTTATTGAAAGTAAAATCAAGGAAAATGTACTTTATCAATAAAAATAGTAACTTCTTAAGAAATTTTCCTGAAAAACATTTAACAGGAATAAAATAAGAGAATTAAAAGTGAAGTTTAATCTTAAAAACAAGTGTTGAATTTATATTAAAAAATACGCATATATGAAAAGCTTGATAACGTATATTTAGCACATGCCAGTAAATAAATAAAACTATCCACAGTATTTTGCTTCTGTATTAGAAAATGGTATTAAATATTGTATTTTAAAGTGGATTTTTCTATTAAAATTTTTTGGATTATTATTTCAAAAGACTACAGTACCATAGATTGATTTTTGTACATAGATATACGCTAGACGAATAAAAATAAGTTATAAGAAATATGTAATGAAGAACTAACTTTTATAGCTCAGTGATGGAAAATTTCAAGCACTATAAAATTTCCTTTAAATAACAAAAAATATTTATGAATTTTTAAAAAGGATAAGTTATAATTTAATACTAAATCTTATAAGAACTTTTATGGGAAGGGTTACATTATCTCTTAGGAAATTAATAAAAATGATTTAATGTTTTATAAATGATGGGTAATTTGAATATTTTTGTGAATGTATGAAAAAATAAAAATGTGTATTATACTTCATAGGTTGTATAATTTGTAAATATTTTTAGTTGAAGAGAATATTTTCAGAATTATTACTTTTATTTTATTTTTAATCAATAACAATAAATAGGAAATGTAATGTATATTTAAGATGGTTTAAAAAGTTTTTCTTGAAACATAAAATTTTAATCAAATGAAAACTTAGCGAAGCAAATTTTTATTTCGACTTGTGTATATTACATTTAATGAAATATATTTATTTATTAAAACATTATAAGAGTACTTAGTTAAAACATTTCATTAAATATCATTAATCAATTTAAATTAAGAATTTTACTATAAATCGCTATAAAATTTCACAAATTAAATTTTATTTGGGATTTGTGCATAACAAAAATTTTAAAAATATTTCGAAAAATCGGTATTTTTTAATAACTCAAGCATTTTTTTACTATTAAGAAAATGTTCTTTTTTCAAATTTGATTTAATGAAATTTGCATAAATATCACGATAAAGCTTAAATCATTTTGTACCTCTTTTCCTATTTGTCTTCTCTAAATTTTCAAAATTATTGTTTTAATTCATGCAAAAAAGGATTGGAAACTCTTTAACAGGTTCTTTAGACTTATTTCTAGAGATAATGTTATCTTAATAATTGTATCTTAATAATGTCTTTAATTGATCAATAAGTTCTTAAGAACTATTTCAATAGGGAATATTTTCTTAAACAGCATAATTAAGTAAGAAAGCATTTCATTTATTACGATATTACTAAGTAAAAACCTTGAACACGATTTGATTCCACAACAATATAAATGTACTGCTGCTATGTACAAAAAAATTAAGCTTAAAATATTATTATAAATTTATAGATATTTTTTATCTTTTCTACATGTGTACAATAGCTAGTTATGCGTATTTTTCACTCTTGAAAATAAATGTCAGATGCCAAGATAAAACAGTAACATATATTTATGGCTGATATCATTCATTTTGCTATTTTCCAGATATATTGCAAACGCATTGCATGTTTATATATTCAAAAAAGTTCCATTGTAACTTTTGTAGATTTAACACATAAATTGTAAATATAGTAATTTTCAATGAATTTTCTTGTAAATACGAAAATTAATCCTGATACTGAAAGACTATAACAGAAATTAAATACATTGCAAAATTGTAACAGAAAATATCCTTAAATATAAAAATGAAATATAACTTTTCATTTAAAATAAGGTAATAAATACTTTTTCTTTGAAAATAAGTACAAGGTTGGTTCTATGAAAACAAGTACAAAGTAAGTATAAAATTACTTTATTAAAACAAGGTCTTTTTGCGCATTAAAGTACACACTTTACATGTATTTTTATTATTGTTCATATTTATTGAGTTATAGACTCGCGAAATGCAAAGACAAAAAAGTATCTTGTCAAATTTTGTACTCAAAATTAAAAAAAAATAGTACCAAATAAATTTCATTCATTTAAAAAATTAATAATTAATGATAGATTATTATAATTTATAAAATAGAAACGATAGCACACTTTTGATTTTTACTGCCTCACGTGAGCTAAGCCATAAAACACTTTTAAATGTCAATAGAACATTAAATTGATATTAGCAAATTAATATTGATGTCAATCTTAATAACCATTTGCTAATTTCATAAATTAATCAACTCTCCCT
Organism: Latrodectus hesperus; assembly: GCA_037975125.1. Taxonomy (NCBI): domain Eukaryota; kingdom Metazoa; phylum Arthropoda; class Arachnida; order Araneae; family Theridiidae; genus Latrodectus; species Latrodectus hesperus. The sequence goes on along the minus strand of CM075852.1, from coordinate 108,938,396 downwards.
TTCACATATCAATCTCAAATATAAATTATGAAAACATTTATTAGACACTCTTGGAGAAAGGAAATTTTTAAAAAGTATTGTTTAAAATAGAATTTCTCATAACAATAATTTAGCATGAATATTTTCATTTTACTTAAAGCACTGTTTATAAGTTTTTTTCATAATATATTTAAAGAAATTGTTATTAAACTATTTTAAATTGGTGTCAGAATTGTTCAATAATTATTTTTATTCTTTAAGAAAGATTTATTTGCATTGTTTTTCTTATTAGCAAAAATTTTTTGTGAAAAGTTAAATATTTTTTCTGAAAAATTTGCAAAATTTGCTAATTCAGATTTATTTATAGTAACAAATTATGTTATTCCTAATTAATGTTTACATTTTATTTATAATAATTTTGCTAATTTTTTAAAAATGTTGATAGAAAATAGCTGTTTAAACTATTTGATGCTGATTTGTAAGCATTAAAATCTTTAAAGTTAGTCAAACTCTGTAAATTTTACTATTTGATCTTATACAACCTCAGTTTTGTCTTAAAATTTTTATTAGATCTTTATTGATAAGTTGATATTATTTTCACAATCTTATTGCATTTATAAAACATATATTTACATTTAAGATATTTAAAAAATTTTGCTTATGAAACTTGATTAGATTACTTCAGCTTTAGTCATTATAAAGACAACATTTTCTTCGAAATAGATTAAGACTCCTCTTATAAGCCTTGGCCTCCCATAAAATCTATATAGGTGTAATCTTATTATGTTGTGTACTTCATGAACAACCATTACTGCCTAATGGCACCAATAATTTCCACAAAAGACTCAGTGTCATTTATTGTAATGATAAGACGACTGGTTTACTTGTGTTACAAAAGCTTGTACTAACCATAATTTATTTATCAGTAAATGAAAATCATCACTAGACTCGTATTCGTTACTAAATTTTGTATTAAAATTATTTGCGTTATGTGGTGTTTTGCAAAATAAAATGAGAACATTTATAAAATTTCATTTAAACTGTTATTCTATGTAAAATGTGAAACAGTGCGATATTTTGTTTCACCTTACAATGAAATGTGATAAACAATGTGATTTTTATTAAGTAAAACATGGTTTATTAATAAGAAAAGTAAGCTTTATCAAACTAATTTTGAAATTAGAAATTCAGTGCTGTTTTTTATAAAACATGTATTAATAAAATAAGTTAGAAAAATATAAGGAAACTTTACAAATATATATAATCATTTTAGTGAATGTAAAATTATTATGGTGTATTAACATGTCAATCATTATTAGTTGCATACAATTATTTAGAAAGTCATAACATTTGATGGAGTAAAAATATATTGGTACAACTAATTTTTTCTGTCAGTTTTTACACACCATTTTACAGGTTACCAAAATTGCCTATTTTCGTTATGTATATATCTGCCACAAGTGAAAAATATTATTTTACTTTACTATTTTACTATTTATTTATTCTTATTTATTTAATTTACTTATTATTAAATTATTATTTATTTAATTTACTATTTTTTATTAAATACTATTTCAGTATAATTCTTAAATGTGTGATATTGCCTTCTAAAATTGTTCCAAAATCACTTAAATTGCCAGATAGACCTGGTAAAAAATACTTTATGGAAGGATAATTTATCCCGGCATATGTTGGATTTTGAATTTTCAAAAAGTAAAATTAAATATCAAGGCATTTACATTTTATTCATTTACCAGATCAAATGCAACCCACCCTATTTAGTATTCAGCGTACCTGACTTCGTATAGGGTAGGTCCTGGGTTCGAATCCCAGTTCATGCATGGATGTACTTTTTCCCTCTCTCGTCTTTGTCATTTCCTTGTATGAATGGTTTGTGAATGGTAGCCTACCCTATAAATGGGTACTTATAACATGTGTGTTCTGAAGAAGTCCGACTCAACACCAATTTACCGTTTATTTGTAAAAGGGAAGCAGCGCACCCCATATTCCTGGCCTGGCTGACAAAATGGGGACAACAACAACAACCATCTCCAATTTAGTATCATAGAAAAATTCCGTAGTTTTACAATGTCTATTTTCATATGCGTTACAAATATACAAATGAAAAATTCTAGCTCTTTAGTTTATAATTTTTTTAATTTTATCAATTTAATAATTTTCCTATAACCATTTTATTTCCTTTTAACAATCTTTTGGATTTCATTTTTAGTTAATTTTGTCAGAGTTTCGCTAATTTTCTTTCATTGTCAAATGTTTAGCATTATAATTTTAAAAAAAAGTTATAAATATTTACAATATGTTCATTTATAGATTAGATGTTTTGAGAAAATTTAAATCCTTAATCAAACTAATAAAATAATCTACAATTAGAAATGAAACTGTGTTTAAATTGGAACAATAATGATAGATTTTATATATTTACAATAGTTTATATATTAGTCCATTATATTGATTTCAAGAAAAGGTAAAAATTTTTAAATATACAAGAAATGCAAATAATGAAAAGGTCATGAATATATTTATTAACCTATTTTTTCTAATCCATTATCAATCTGCAATTTAATCAATTTGAAGCATATAAATAAATGATACTAATTTTTTCATTACATACTTAATAAGAATTTTTCTTATTTATCAAAATCAACTAACAATGTTATACAACGTAAAATAATAAAAGACTTTTCTTGCATTATAAATTTTTAATTTTTTCTATCGTTTTTAATACCTTTTTAAAGCATATACCAATATCAGATGTATTTTCCAAAACATGAACAAAATCTAATAGATTAGGTGTTTATATAAAAAAAAATTAATCGTCGTTTTATAAGACATTTAGAAAAGCTAGATCTTTTTTGGAACATAATCTGTCAATTTTAAGACGGGTATAAGACATCATAAGGAACGAAAGACGCATTGATAAGTATTGGTGGAAATTATTTGCTGAAAATAAAACAGAAATAAGTATTGACTTTATTAGATATAAATTAATGTAACAAGACAATTGAAAGCTTACATACAGTAGTTACAAGGGATTCTGAAGATTTTATCCATTCATATTTTAAGTATAGTTCATTACAGTAACACACATGATTTCATTTAGGAAATCATACGAAAAGTATCCATAAATTAACCGTATTAAGCTCTTCTATAAACGATATTTACAAGCATAATTTATTTTTCTCCTGAACAACGTCTTTATTCTAATACATTCATGTGTATATGAAGAAATAAATTTTGAGTCAATTATGTATTTGTGATAATATGACAGCTCAAATTACGATTGTTTCACAGGAGAAATTGATTTTTACTGTTGTTTAGTATATAACTTCTCTTTTCTTAATTACGCTTAAACATTTATATAGATAAATGAAATTAAGCTTCTTTTATTAAAATGTGGTCAGGAAGATAAGCATTTGAATAATTTAATCATGAATATTTATATAAAAAATTCAAAGCTTTTATTATTACAGTTAAAATTAAAAGATTGTTTTCTTTTATTCAAAACAGGTATCCTTAAATTCATGAGAAAGTTAAATACACGTAAACATTTCAGAGGATTAATGATAATGAAAATTATTTGAGTTTTAAATTTCATAATTAGGATTTAAATTACTTCTGACATTAAGATCTCAGTGATGATATATAAATAAAAATTTTAAAATGAATTTGAATACTTGAGTTTATAGTTCATAGTTTGATAATACATTTGAATTCAAATTTGAAGGGTTAATTATTTAAAAATATGCTTCAATAATTTAGTTTTAAGAGGAAACATTCGGTAAAAAGGTGTATTTAAATTAAATTTGTAAGTTTAAATTAATAGAAAAAAGAAATCTGTAGAGAAAAAATTTTAAAACGGTTCCATCCTAAGATAGCATTTAACATTTATTCCTGAAATGATAAATAAACATTATTGAAACACATATTTTCATTATTAAATTGTATAAATTACAATTATATATGAATTTATAACCAAGATAAATATCATAATGTATTCTTGGCTGCATTTGAAACATTATTAGCCATTGTAAACTTTGATATACTTTATAACTTCTATAAATTCATTTCATTATTTATTACAATTGTTTTATTATAATTTAAAAACAAAATCAGAAATTTTCATAGTTCCTAGAATATAAAGTGCTTTTTATGTTTCCTGTTTTCGGAAAAAAACAAAATTTAAACTTTATTTGAAAATTTATGAAGAAAATTTAGTTTAAATATATGGTTTCTTGTCAATAGAAAATTAATAACGGAATTGGGAAAATTAAGAAAGATGTCAAGAAACTAAGAGAGCATCTTATATGTGACATAATTTATTTCATTAACTTTTCTTTAAATAGATGATCATTGTCTTCAAGATGACTTTCAAATGAATATGTAAAAACACTAGTTTATATATATATATATATATATATATATATATATATATATATATATATATATATATATATATATATATATATATATATATATATATATATGTCCGTGAGAGGAGGCAAACTTAAATAAAGGCGTTTTTATTGATATAAATCCAAGAAAAATCATTGAGAATCATAAAATTTCGAAATAAATAACAGAATTTTACACTTAAATGATGCTGAAAACATAGTTACGGAAAAATAAATACAATGCTTATAGATTATAATCAAACAAAGAAGGTATTGAATTTATTATATCGTTAGATGCAACAGTCATAAAGGAAGAATAACAAGAAAATACCCTTGGTAAGAGATATCCTCCCCTTAATGCAATGATTGCGTTGCACCGACTTTCCATATTCAGCATCAGATTGACAAAAATTTTTGAGATAGGAATGATCATTTTTCAATTAGAATTTTTTCAATTGTTGATTCTGCATCAGAAGATGTAAGCTTTTCACAAGTTGTCCCCCAAAATATCTCCTGTATGCTCTATGAGCTTTAAATTTGGAGAATGCGCTAGTCATTCCATTTGAACGCTCTCCAATTGCTGTGGAGTTGTAGCAGTTTCGTGAGACCGAATCATCCATAAGAACGATATTTTCTCCAATAGCTTCTCAGAACAAACAAGCATGAGGAAGGATCATCTCCTTACAATCTCCTATAACAGAGCCTCTTTCGAAAACGTGGAACTTAATCCACCAGTAAAGGATATTGACGACTCCAAGACTCCCGGAAAACATCTCCAGGACTAGGATAACGAATTTTTTTCGTGATGTTATTAGGATGAATCCGTATCACGTAATTTTTATGAATGAAATTGTGTTAAGAATCACTTGTGTCACTAAAATGACTGTCATTCGCAAGGATGGTACAACTCCGTTGTAGGAATCTCCAGTTTTTGTGGTGGCTCCACTCTAAACGGTGGCACATAAATGCAGGAGGATGAGTGATCACAAACTTAGAGGGACTCACTCATGATCAGCAGCTCAGGAAGAAACAGTAAGCCGAAATCCTAGTCCTTTTTTTTATCTCGTCTCTTTAAATAACCTTCTGCCGCCCATCATGAGGCAATCCAGAAACTTCTCCAACATTCCTCGTAAGTCATTTCTGGACTACCCGCATCCAGTTGAATAGGTGATTCCTGAACACATGGGGTGGTTAGAAAAGGCCCTCTCTAGAAATCCTTAAAAATTCATTAAGGGATCACGCTAAAAGGGATTCTGGTTTCCTACAGATAAATCGCAATTCAGTGAGATGTTTAATGCCCCTTCTTGAGTTACTTTCTGTCGTTCCCACGGTATCGCGAACCACTTCTCGTGATTTTACTCCAGTGCTAGTGTGTTGCGGGTTATCATCTGGAGCATCAATCTCCTTGACAGACTAAATGTCCAATGGACGCTGGAAAACACTTTGAGTTAGGAAGGCAATAACGAGGATGTTATAATACATATATAGAGAGAGAAGGAGTGAGATAAAGAAAATTATCTTGTTAAAGAAAAATTATAATTTATGATTCATATTACTAAACAAATTATACTTATTTGTTTGTGTATGTTATAATTTTTGTCACTAAATATAATTGAAACAAGCACTGGAAATCTTTGGCGATTTTGCTCTTAAATACATTCACCACTGAATTTTAACTTGATAACATTTTTAGTACCTGGAATCCATAGTATTATTACGTCTGCTTAATTTGGCAATAATTGTGCGGATGTAAGATTATTATGGGTTTGACACACGTTAAAAAGTATCTGAAACCCTTCATAAAATGTTAAGGAAATTATTTTTCTTGTTGTTTCAAATTTAGAAAAGACTATTAGACTTAAAAAATTGCAAAATTTGTCATTCTTTCTACATTTAAAGCCCTTTTAATTTGTTAATATGTAGGTTTAGTATAATGTAGACAATATTATTGAATGAATATATAGCACATATTTTGAATCAAAATTTTAAATGAGTTACCCTCTTTAAAAGTTGAAAATAAGTTTTATGACGAATAATGTTATATTGTTGCAAGTATCAAACAAAAAAAGAAATTCAGATGTTGGAATATATACTCTGAAAGCCATTTTATTAAAATGAAATTACATTGCTGATTGGTGGTTGTGTGAAACACAAGAAGCCAACACATGCTTCGAAAATCAAGAAGCCTGGGGAAACTATTTATCAGTAATCAATCATACTCTCAATATTCCCCTACTTGACGTTGCCCTCGAAAGGGGCATTATAATTCTAAACCCTCTTTTCTTCCCTCGTAGGTGACTCTTTACCCCATGTTGCAATCAGAGGCATTGTTTCTAAATTTCTGCCATTTGTAACTCAACCTCGTGATCCAGAGGGTTTTCTCTCACTTTTCTTTACTCATTTATTACTGGGAAATAGTGTAAAAATGTAAATTAATGAAATTTGAAATGGAAATGGATAGTTTAGGATGTCTATTAGAAATGTGAATCTTCTGCAGAAGATATTAATCAATAAGTAAGGATGAAATACGAGTCATGATGAAAAATACACAGTTCTCATGATAATGACAGTTGATTTGAGCAAAGACATGAAAATAAAGAAGAATATGGATTAAAATAAATTATTTTTGAGAGCAAAAATCAAATAGTTTGAAATAAAGAAAGACCACATCAAAAAATTAAAACATTTTCAAAATTTGTTCATTGATGAAACTGATAAGAAACAAAAACACAATTTATTATATTTTATAATGCAACAAAATGAAGTGAAGATACAGTAGAAGAAAGCCTGTGTCACATCCTACAGCTCAAAAAACCGATTGATGGCCATTCTTATTGCTCATTCAACCTGAAAGAAATAAATACCTGAGTTATTTTAATGTCAATAAGGAACCCTGCAAAGCAATTTGCTAATAAAAAGTAATTCCTTAGAAACCATTATCTTTAATAGAACAACACATGGAGCCAATAACTATGCAGATTCTTTTTAGAGAACTGTGCCAAAAACATCAATGAAGCTAATTCCAGTAGACCAGAAGAAATTCAATTGCCAACAAAATATCCAAAAAAACTAACAAACGCTTATGAGTTATGTGTCCAAGATCCAGAGATAATGAAACTATAGTTTCTTTCATAAAATGCAATAATTTCACTTGAAAAAACTTATGTTTCCCAGAATTATAGGTTGATTCAGAATCTTCAGTATATTTACATAATTCTTTTGTAATTTATGCTTGTTATATTTTCTTGAACATTAAAATCGTTTTCTTAAGAATAGAATTATATGTTCACAATTAAGTAGCAAAATCATTGCTTATAATCAAAATATTTTTTCTTAAATGTATAGCTCGTTTTTAATGAAACTGATTGGAGTGAACCAGTACCACGCATGACCTCCTATGTCAGTGTCTGGAGCGTACCTTCTGCCGGGTTACAAAGTTGATAGTATTCTGTAGCCTAGTTGGTTTGGTTTATTTTTTCTCAACTTTTTTGGTTTATTTGTCACTTTTTGCTCGTGGAGACTAATTAGCCCGAGATCCACAGTTTAAAGTGGTTTCCGAATCATTACGAATACCTAAACCTGATATAGAAATCGAATCTATGGACTATTGAACCAAAAACTAGATTGATAACCATACGGCTGCTATCTGTCCCTTTCTTTCTTACATTATTGGGCTCCAGAATCTCTGTCTTACACTTGGCTTGCACTTTATAACCAAATTAGAAATTAATTCTTTTCTCTATTCTGCTTTATATATCAAATTCATCGCACACTTAATTTCATAATGAATTATTTCACAAAGTTTCCCATAGAGAAGAGTAACGAAAATTTTCCTCTAAGTTTATAATCCCTTGATATGAATTGAACTTTTGAAAATATCTAAAAATATATAATTAATGCAAAATATATGCTGAAATAATTAAATAATTAAAGAAAAAGTAGTTAAACTGATTCAGTTTCATTTATAAGCACATGTCTGGTTTAGAAAACAACAAAGCCATAAAAATATTATTAACTTGTTTAAGAGTAAAGTCACATTATTAAAAAAATCTATTACCTTGATAAAAATGCTTAGACTTATTAAATTAATTATTTAATCTGAAATACTGTATTCTGCTACAAATAATATCTTGCTGCAGTTTATATTAATATCAATTAGGTCTAAGAAACATCATTGATATTAATATAAAGTTACGAAATAAAATATTAAGACCTTCAAATTAGTATTTTCATCTAAAAAGTCAATGCGTTTACTAGACAATTTGAAACAGTTGAGGAAACTTTTAATAAAGTAAAAAAATTAAAATATTAAAGTTTCCAATTTTTGTGTGTGTGTTTTTTAATTAAAAAAGTCAATAAAACAAATTTTTAAAATATACGTTAATACTAATTTATATATTCCCTGAACAAGATATTATCAGTAGATAATATTGTATTTTAATTAAGACAAATATAATTTACTATATCTGTTTGAAACTATAAAAAGGGTTGCTGGATTATGAAGATTTCTTAAGGTAAGAATTATATTACTTATATATATATATATAATATATAAATAAAATAATATTAAAATATACTCTAATTATCTTTGCATAAATTTTCTAACATTTTTATATTTCTTATAATGAAGAATTCAAGGGTTTGTATATTTATAAATTATATGAATATATAATCACTTCTATCATCTCGAAAGAGAAGTGTTTTAAATAGTAAATAGTTAAGAAACTTGAATTTTTGGAAATTGCAAAATTTGTTTCATAGTAGTAATAAAAATTAAGACAATTATTATTATAATTATAACTATTTCTGAAGGTAAAATTTAATGCTTCTCATAATATATTTTCCATTTTTATATCTTAGTTATATGCTTAAATAAATTTGTAAAACTTCCTGGTAAATTTTAATTACATATATCTAGATAACTAATAATTGTTATGGTAATAATATATTTTGCAAAATCTCATAGCATAAAAACTATTACTGTTAAGATTCTAAAGTATTAATATCAAGTATCAAAGTTTAAAAGTAGTTAGAAGTTACTTATTCGTGTATTATTTCTTATAGACAATCCTTTAAATTATATAAATTCAGTTTCAATGAAAAACGAAAGTAACTATATTATAATATCATATACTTTTAATGTGTCTTAAACAGTTTTAAAATATTTTACGTTTTGAGTAAGTAAGTATTTCTTATTTTCTTTCGCAAATAAGCTATTCAAGTACATTGTGTTAAATGGAAAAGTCTTAAATGTTTTAAAAATTTGATTATTAGAAAATAACAACTGAATTTAACATCACCTACATTGTAATCTTATAAAATTTTAAATAGAGACATTAAAATAATAATTTCTTGAACATTTAGTGGCGGATTTAAAATATAAATTTTTAAATGTTCAAATCTAATAAAAATATGCTTTTAATCATAAAATATAACTTATTAATAAAGATTTTGAGAAAATTATGTGAACTTTTAAGCAAATTATCTACACTCGTGTCCATAAATTAAGGATACTGCAAGTTTAGGTAAAGAAAGAGACAAAAGCAAAACAAATGTGACTTATTTGTAAAGTCCATTTATTAAACAAAAGATAAAGCGCAAAAAAGATGCTATATGTTTGACACCATGAATAAAAATAGTGATTTTCACTCCCTGGAGCAAATTTCAAAAAAGAACCTATTTACAAAAAACAATATAACAAAATTGGTTTGATGGTTAGTACATAGTATGACCCCCATACGATGCAATACAGGCCCTACAACGCCTAGGCATGCTGAGTATAAAATTATCGATCAGATCTTGGGGAATATTACACCACTCACACACACACATCAAGCAATGGTCTCCAAAGTTCCGTTAGACATGTGGGAGGGGGTTGACAGGCTGCAATTCGTCAAACAACCATATCCCACACATGCTCTATTGGATTGAAGTTCGTTGAGTATAAAGGCCAATCCATACAGGTGATATCCTTCGATTGAAGGCATTCGTCTACGTTATGTGCACGGTGAGGATTGGCGTTGTCATCCATAAACAGAAATTCTGCACCCATGGCGCTCCGAAACAAACGTACACGTTGTTCAAGAATGACATCTCGATAGCAGTGGCTTGTCATGATTATATTCTGTACATGCAGGTTAGTTCTGGAACCCAGAATAATTCCTTCCCAAAGGAGCACAATCCTGCACCACCGTAACAGTATCGTTCAATGGTGTACTCTTGGTGGTAACGGGTACTTGGTCCTCTCCATTAGATTATTCGGCGAGAATAAGACAACAACAACAACAACGAGAAGAGGAGACCCTGGTCTGTACCTATCGGTTATCAGGTCCAACCCCCTCTTTAAACTTGAGAAACAAATACCTCATACAAATACCAGGCGCCCGCTGAGATTCAGAACTCGACTAATTAGTTGAAAACTAAAAATGAATACAATTTTGGACATTCAAGCCTATAGCTGTATCACACGTCAAAGAAGGAGGTTCATTTGAACAAATTACATCATTTGAGTACATAAGAAGAGAGGAAAAATTGAAAATTAAAAATGAAGACAAAAATAATGTAAATTAAAGCAGAAGAGATTAAGTAAGTATAAAAGGTGGTTGAGATTACTATTAAACACAACATCCATTTTAGTTTAAATTTGGGTTTAGAAATTTGCATTAAAGTGAAATTCTTAAAAAAAAAAAACATTTGATCACATATTACAGAAATAAGATACAGTAATTCCATGAAAAAGAAATGCTTTTTTTCAACTACCAAGTGAAGTGGTGGGGGACCTGCGATGGTGGCTAAGGCTGCTGTCGAGGTAGCCTTAAAGCCCCTGGTGATAAGGAGAAGGAAGAATCTTTGGATGTTGTTGAGGAGCTTGATCTTCCTGCTAGTCATTGGAAATGACCAGGCAGAGCAACCATACATAATCATTTTTTCTACTATGGCGAAGTAAATTACCTTAGTGATTCTTCCTTTAAGTTTCCATTGCAGTCTAATCATCGCTTTCAGCCTTTGTGCGATCAAAATAACTTTAGTTTTAATAGCTTGCAGATGCGGAAGGAACGAGAGATTAGTATCAATGTCCACACCGAGGTATTTGAGACAAGGGGTATGCTTCAGGCTTTCACCATTCAGAATAATTTTGGGATAGGATTTAAGTCTCTTATTCTTTGTGCCGATGATCACAACTCTAGATTTGGGTGAAGAGACAGTAAGTTTAAGCTGTTGGCACATTGAAGAGAACAATTGCAATGATTAATTACAACTCTTATTAATTAATTCTTTTGATTTACCATTAATGACAAGCAGTGTGTCATGAGCGAAGGCAACTATTTCGGTGTGGGGGCATTTTGTAGTGAGGATTTCATTGTAATAGATGTTCTAAAGAATCGGACTACAAATAGATCCCTGGGCACATCCTCTTGTTTGCTCCATCCTAATGAGAATCAGACAGAAAGCTAAACCTGGACTCGTCGGAAAGCATCACACAAGACAACTGTTGCGGTGTCCGCAACGCATGCTCTCTACTCTAGACTAACCGCAGGCGACAGTGAGATGTGGTAAGTGGAACACATATGACAGGCTCACATATAGACCAATGTACCCTAAGCATTTGTACATGGTGTGCCTTGAAACTGTCCTACCGGTAGCTGAAGAGAGCTGACGAGACAGGTTTGATGATGTGCTCCGTCTGTCTCTTTTGGCAGTGACTGCCAAATACCGATCCTCATTTGGCGTTGTAGCTCGGGGGAGACCTGTGCTGTAGCGTCTACTCACATTACCATCATCTTGGAACCGTTGCCAAAGCCTGGAGATGACACTTTGAGTGATTCCAAGTTCCTCGGATACTTCCAGCTCTGTACGTCCACATTCCAGACGACCGATAATTCTACCACGTAAAACATCAAATAAATGCTTTTTTGTGCCATAACTATACAGTTATCACACTGAAATGCTTTTAAATCGCTTGTGAAAATTTTTACTTGTTTGCAACCATTCCTTATTTACCCCTCTCTTACACTCTCGTTATTGTGATACACTATCGGCGCAATCTAATGGTTTCTTGTAATTTGCATATTATTCTTCAAGATGTGCGAGATAATTCTACAAGTGAAATTTTTATTTTAGAGTTCAATTTCTGTGTGATTCTGAATTATCCTTAATTTATGGACATGAGTGTATTTTATATGTAGCATTTACAAACTATTTTAAATTTCTTCAGTTATATATTTTTTCCTTTTTAACATAGTTTTTCTGAAATGATTTGAAATATTTTGATATTTTTTTAACTGGCAAGATTACGTTTATGCATCTATTTTGCGTGTTTATGTTACACAATTTTCCAATAATACTGTACAAAAGTGATTTTATTAATACTTCAGGATATTAAGGCACACAAGCACATTAAACATTTACCGATAGGTTATAGGTTAATTTATTTGTAAGTCTGTATATATTCAGTTTAACATTTACAAAGCAATTTAATCTGAAATTATAATTTAAAGTGATTAAAACCTGCAACAAAGGAATTGCACATTTTAAACATGGGATGAAAGTCAAATACTCGAGTTGGTGATTTAAGTTACAATACTGACGATACAGATCTCAGTTCAGATAGAGTTTTGATGAAAAATCATATTTAGGAATAAAATATGTCATAAGCTTCTTACAATAGTGTTGGAGAAAAAAATTCTACCTCAAACCTTTGCTTAAGCGACCTCTTTTCTTATCAAAACAATTTTGAACTTATTTCCGGTTAGTATGCTTCGGCGAAGTTAATCGTAATTGAAATATTTTCGTAATAAAAGTTATTATTTTGCATTTCATACTGATAACTGTGTTAAATAACAAAATAAACATACAAATTAAATATTAATGTTAGTAACCAATTTTGTTCATATCACATAATAGCTACAGTGAAATTCATTGCTAGAAACAATTGTACGTACACACACATACACAAGCTTAGTTTTTTTCACACGATTTCAATTTGTTTTATTTCAAAAATTGACTGAACTTTTTGGTAGACCTAATATTTAAAGAGTGGCAAATATTTTTATGAAATGGATATCATTCTTTTGTTTAATTCCCCTTAAGTAATTAGAAATATTTAGATACAGATGCTAATTTGAAAAATGTTAAATTTTTTAAACTTTTGCGTCAAAGTTTACAACTTTAGTTTCAGTCTAATGAAAATAAAAGAATTGTATTTTCAAGATAAATTTTATTTGCTGCATTAACGATATTGTAACATAAGTTTGTTTAATGCGCCTACAAAGCAGTAAAAAATAATAGTTTTTGCTCAAAACACTAATGATTTTTATTACGTCAACAGACAATAAACATTATTGAAAACTTCTATGAAGGGATTTGTTTAGTAAGCTTATAAAAACTTTTTCTTTTTTTTCATTTAACGACAGTGCGAATTGCAAAATAGCAAACGACTGAAGAAGAGATGCTTTATTAAAAATTTATAGGTATAATGATGTTGGTTCCTTATTTAACAAGACGTGTTATTTTGCAACAATTCTTCTTCATTTATTAAAATTGTTGAGAACCCTAATGATTTGTATACTGATTTTCTTCTGTCACATTGTTATATTTAGAATATAAAGTTTTTATAATATTTAAATTTGAATATTTAAATACGGTATTAAATATAATAAGGTTTCAGTTCTAAATTAAAATTCCTCTCATAGATTTTATTGGTATAAACTAAAATAATAAAAAAAGAATTCAATTTAAGTTAATTAAGCAATTTACTTAAAAATTGCTCCAAAAAGGAATTACTTTTTTTGAAATCATGTTCAGATATTTATTTTAAAATTTTTTCCTCCATAATTTCTTCTTACATAATTTATAAGTTTCTACTTTTCAAATGCACTTGAAATTAATAAAAATAATTATGCTGATTTTTTTAAATAATGTTATATACATTTTTTAAATATTTCGGCAATTATTATCGTTGTTTATATTAAAAAATAGATTAAAATTTGTATTTGCATTAGTTTTAAGATATAATAAGGTATTCCTTATAATAACACAACTAAAATAAATTAATTAAATATTTCTAAATTATATCTCAAATTGTATTACAAATTCATTCAAATTTTGCACAAAATTTATCATTTCTTACTTATTAACAGATTAATTTCAAAACAGATGAAGTAAAAATAAAAAAATCATAATTATAGAATCTTGAGAAATAATTACAATGTAAAAGAATAAAATACGTATTATAGTTTGGAAATCGCAATGAGCTTCTTTTACTGCTATGAGGCAGTTAGAATCTTTGAAAGTAAATAGAGTACTCTTAACAATTTTAAATTTAAATTTCATTAATTTTACTCTTTCAAAAGAAATAAATGTATCATTTATTTTTTTAATATAAAACATATTTTGAGGAAGAATTAGTAAATTTCAATATTGCCCGTTAGACTGTAAATTTTTTAATTTTGGTCTCGAAATAATTTATAGTTTACTTAAAGTTGTACCAGATAGGCTGGCATCATGGGGCTGCTCCACTTTTCCAACTGTACCGTAATTTGGTGTGGAGTCCGACTTCCTCAGTACACACATGCCATAGGAACCCGTTAATACGGTAAGCAACCATTCAGAGCCCATTCATACAAGGAAAGAACAAAGATAGGGTAGATAAAGAGCAAAAGTACATCCATGCCCGAACTGGGATTCGAGCCCAGGACTTTCTTATCCGCATTCATGCACTCTGACCACTAGACATGGTGGGTGACATTTTATTTAAATTATCCACTGCAAAAGATACTCAGGTGTGAATTTCATGTTGAAAATCCTTATTGATCCGTTTCAAATCATTGAAGTGCAATTTTTACTTACATCCAAATATTTAGTAATTCAGTAAGTAATTTTATCAGATAATTTATCAGTTATTTTTGAGAGATTAAAATAAAAAGAATTTAGACGTAAATTTCATAAAAAAAACTCATTTTATAAAAATCTTAAATCATGAAGGCATTATTAAATTCCTTCACATGATTTTACAATAAGTCCAAAGCTTCTAATAACTATTGTTTCTTTAGAGCCAATAAATACTTAATAAATTAAGTGATTTTGAATGTTAATTCTATTTTTAATTCCTGTAAAAACATTTATTGGTGAATTGAAAGAAAAACGTGATTTTACCTAACGTGATGGACTCATTAGAGTTACTAAGACATGATTTTATATAACACATAGTTTTTATAAAATACAAATTTAAGAGTTCTTTAAATATCAAGTTACATTCTATTGCAAATATCTTATTTCTTGTTAAATGGCGTTGACACCTAATGATGAATTGATTAACAGAATTTTTCTGTAAGCTTAGTTTTCTAAACAGCCACAGAATTTTGTTTTCTTGAATGTTTTTTCGATAACAGTATAAGGTATTCACGTATTGCGAAGGGTAAAACTCAACTAAAATGTTCCCAGTATTTACTCCAAAAACACGGTTGCACACTTTTCTCTTTGATGAACAGTAATCAAGTATAATTTACATTTATTCTTAACAAAACCAAATCCTAATATAATTATTCAAAACTTAATTATATCCGTTGCAATCAGAAAGGGCTACTTTGAAGTTAACAACTTATATCCCATTAAAACATAATGTCTCCTTTAAGAAAATACATTGTACAGATTACAGAAAATATACTGTACGAAAGAATTATCAAGTTTCTGAAGCGTTTATTTCGTTACACAAAAGGGTTACAGCAATGAGTTATACATAAAAAGAGATATAAAGTATCCAGAATTGACGTCCATACTATAGGTTTTCAATAAGTATTCATTAAGTGATACGGCAGATGTCAAGGTGATAGTCCAGTTCGTTCCACACATTACATAGCTTTGTCACGTCGATAGTTGCGAATGTAGTCGTGATTCTATAACTCAATAAAATTGGTTGGTAACGGTGGTATATAGACACAATCTTTAAGATATCCCAAACCAAGATACCACATGGTGGAAGGTATGACCTTGTGGGCAGCCATGAAAACATTGTCTTGTCATCTAGGACACATAAACCAATCCGTATTGGTGGAGGTTGTTGATTATGGTAGTCATGAATCTCTTTGTGTCTGTGTGGTGTAGCCTCATCTTGTTGATAAATGAAACGATTCAAATAGTTTTCCATTTGCTGAAAAACCATACATGAATCATGGTAAAGTTAATAGGATGTATGTGTCACATTGTCCATGCCAAAGATGAAAGGCCCATTCACCTTGTTATGAAAAACTGCATATAAAACTTTGATTTTTGTATAATCACGTTCATGTTTCACAATTTTCTAGTGATATACCATGCCGTTCCCCATGTCAGTTGATCTTGTCACTAAGATGAAAGAAATCGAAAGTATTCAAGTATTCATATTACATCGAAGTATTCATACTTCATCACTCAAAATAAGCTAGTTTCTAGAGTCACGTCTTCACATGTCTCTTGTATGTTCTTTTAAAACGTCTTTCTTCTGTTATAATCGTCCAGCTTTAATATCCGCAGCAGTTGAATATTGTACAGCAAAACTTTCTATATGGTAAGCTGTGGAATGGAAGCTTTACAGTTAGCAATGTTTGTTGATTTCTTGGGATTACGGATGAAACTCTCTTTACTCTGTTCACAGTTTCTTCAATAATGCTTGGTTTGCCAGAACTTTTGTTTTTAAATAAGCAAACAGCTTGAACTGCAAATATCAGTGCAGAATGTTTTTTTGGGTTGTTAGTTTATGTTTGTATAACTGCACAAAATGCTGTATAAAATGTTATGAGCGATTCACACTTTGAAAATTCTAGAACACAAAATGCTTTCTGCTGTCCACTTGCCATTTTGCATAAGATGTTCTCTCAGAAGCCATGACAACCACAATGCACATTGCATATACGTAGCGTGAAGTTGTAGTTAACGGATTCTTGTTTACGTTATCATTTAAACACATACATTTCCAAGCTCGAACATAGTAATGTAATGCAACCTGATGATTCATTTGTAATAACATTGTATTATGCCGACATAAAAGTTACTAAGCATAAATCGTTCAATGACGTTAAAAAATTCTTTCAAAATTTCAAAGACACTTATGTTACAAACTGCCATTAATTTATCATGAATATTAATTTATTTTTAGATGAAAAGTTCAATTTCTCCTTTTCGTTACAGTAATCTTCATAAGTCTTTTGTCAAATTTAAAATTTAATTGTTCACATTTTTATTAATAAAATATTAAATAAAACTTAAAATTTTTATCACCATTTTGAGCTGCTTTAAAATTATGTATATTAATACGTAATAAATTTCTAAAAGTCAAAGAGAGCAGAATTTCATAGAAATTTTAAATAAATTATTAAGAACGCTATTTTAAGATAATAAATGATTCATGAATCATTGTTTATTTATTTTGAAAAAATATTCTACATGATTTATAAATTAATGTTATGATGTTTTCAAACTGAAATTTTAATATTGTATGAATTATAATATTTTTATCACCCAACCTAAAGTAAATACTTGCGTTGATTTTAGAAAATAAAAAATATACTTTAAGAGTACAATTTTGTCCGAATAACAAAATAAAATTAAAATTTGGATCAGTATAATTTTCAAATTTGGCAAGGTATCTTTATCAGATTTGGAAGTATAATTAAATAACAATGAATTTTAACCTGAACAATTTAAAATTTATATTGAATGGAAATTGAAGCATCACTGTGACAAATGTCATTATTTTAATAAATTAACAATGATTATTAAGAAGAAAATGAATAATATATATTTATTGTTAATAATGAAAACATTTGTTTTTTTAGTGAATAACTTTGTTTTTTATAAACGAAATATGAAATTTTAATAAAAGGATGTAATATTTAAAGAAAATTAAGGATTGACCCAAAAGTTTCAATGTAACGAAAAGTGAGTAAATTACTTCACTAAAAGTAATTTAAACTGGTTAAATAAATATATTAATTTAAACTAAATTCACAATTATATTGATTGAATATAACTAATCAATCTTGTTAACTATTGAGTGATTTTTCAATGATTTCCAGAAAACAAATTCAAGCAAATAGAAAATTTTAAAAATAAATTTTAATTTATTGCTTATAAAATTAAAAATCATTATTTTAAATAACATTTTAATAAAAATGAGATATACGATTGTGAATTTAGTGATAATTTAACAAATTAAAATCTACATCAGGATAGTAAGATTTTTTATGAAAAATTAAATATCTTCAAGGTGGAAGTTAGTATAAATGACAAAGACAAGAAAGAGTAGAAAATAATTTTTTTCTTCAAACTACGTAGTTTTTGAAAGTAACAGTTATAATTTGTATTAATTTAGACAGCTTTTTCTGCAATGTAACAAGTTCTTCAACACAATAAAATATATTTCGAATAAATTGTATTTAAAAACAATTACGATGAAAATAAGTGTTTGGATATCATATAAAAATTTTCTTTAATTTTTAATTATTTGTTTTCTGAAGTAAGCAGAGACAATTAAAACACTATCCAAGCATTAATACAATTTTCTAAGTAAAATAAAGTATTTTATACGAATTAATATATAAAATTTTTGAGGGCTAATAATTAAAAAACTAATTAAAATATCATTTTCCGGAATATTTTCTATTAAAAATGTTTTTTATCATGCATATAAGTAAAAAAAATCTAATTCATTGTAATTATTTGAATCTGAGTAGTCTCATATTCAACAAAAATTTACTTGTATATGAATAAATATTATTTTTATTTCAATAATTTTCTTCTACATTAAAAATTTTCCTTATTAAATACTTAGATGAAGCTCATTTATATGATGTATAAATATTTTTTTTTTCTTATCTTTAAAAGACAGACTTCCTTAATAAACCCATAGTTCATGTTTAAAACCTGATATCATGTTAATATATAGATTATTTTCAAAAGATTGATTTTCATATTGAATAAATTATATTTAAAGGAATTTTATGTATTATTAATTCGACAGACTTTTCATTGAACTGAAAAGTTTGACAACACAAGAAAATGTTTGTTTGAATACTTAAATTATGACATTTTATCTGAACTTAGAAAACTGTTGAAAATATAATTAAATGGTTTTTGACTTAAGCTTTTAATAAAACAATATTTTTAATTCATAATATCTACATTTATATGTAAACAATTTAACCATTTTTTTACGACTGATATTTTTGAGGTAAAAAATTAATATTGGAAACATTCAAAAAGATGCTGTAAAATTGATTCTACTTACTTTGAATTATGTCTCGTTTCAAATGGTAGAATTTTCTAACATTGTGTACTTCTATGTATAGAACAAAATAAAATTTACTCTTTTTAAATAATAATGAAATGATTCTGAATGAAAAATGTTAGCACAGATGTACGTTGATGAAGTGCTAACAAGGAAACAGGTTTTGTAAACTAACCAATATTTCATTCACTCTTACACAGTGCTGAAATTGCTGTTTTTATAAGTTGGTTAAATTCTAATTCAAACTATAAAAAATTGTAATCATGATCATTCATATGTTGGTATAAGATGCTAAATCGTTCTTAATCCTGAATCAGATTCATAACTGGAATCAAGATTTGTTGACAGCTCACACAAAATTCTTATCTAATTTTGCAAGACACTTGATGTTACTTCAGGGAAAACGGCCCTGAGTTAAATAAACCTTCTGGAAATAATTCAGAGATGTTAAAACAATAAAAAAGTAACTAAATAAGATCATGAATCTTTAACTAAACAAGATCGATGTATATCCATTACATCGACACATTTCTCTGCTTTCTCGTAACTTCATTGTATAACAGGAAAATAAAACGTTAAAGCTTAAACTTCCAAGAAAACCTAATACAAAGAATGTTTAGATAAAAACTTAATTAATTTCATACCACTTACATTTGTGAATAGGAATATTCCGTAACAAGGTTTAGAATTCAAATCGAAAAATGCATGGAACAATGGACAACAGTTATCTTCACAAATGCGTTCTGTTCAACTTAATCTTTGATCCCCAGCATATTTTCTGATAGAGAGAAATTAAAAACCCATTTTTTACCTATTCCTTACTATCTATAAAGTATCTAAAATTGCAGTGTTGGTTTGATGATCAATAAGATATCATGCTAGAGGGTTTCGCACTCTTTCATGTCCTTGAAAAAGGCACTGTAAAAAGTGTGAAAATTAGAGATTAGATCCTAGTGCCACATATGTTTAATTTATTATGACCACACAAGTCTTTGGTTTCATTTTAATATATGAAATCTAGGCTTTTTCAGCTAGATATAAATTAGTCTCCATTTCTTGGAAAAAGAACATACTCATTGCATATCAGCATTCTTAAAAATGCATTGGACCCTCTGAAGAGGAATATAATTGTAAACTGAAATCTAATTTTGGAATGAAATACCTTAAAATTTCCTTACAATTTAGTTTGAAATTTCTCAATAATTCATTGGCTTAACAACTCATAATCTAAAATTTAAAAGTAATTTATATTTTTAAGGTAAAATTAAAAATTCAATGATATTAATTTTTTATGTAAACTTAAAATAAGTGTCCAATGCATACTCTAATAATCTAATGATATTTAAATACATAAAGATTACTTTCTACAGATACTAGATGAGTTGTTGAACCACTGAGAGAGAGAGAGAGAGAGATCTCAGTTCATTTCAATATGTGTCCATTTTAATATGTTTAACAGTGTCCATATCTGTTTTCATAACCTAGAATTCTGGGATGCGAAGTATATGTCCTGTTAGATTTCCTGTCTAACACAAAACTCTTGGAGTTTTTTTTCTCAAGCATGCTGGGCTCTCAATTTTATCGACCTAATGAAGAAATAAAAAGCAGAAATATATGGATAATTAATGCATATCTAGGTACACAGTAAAATTATTTATAGTTTAATACCTGTGTCACCTTTAATCGTAATTTAGGAATCTTTGTAAAAAGTAGAAATTAATTCCGACAAATTTTGTTTAAAATTTTTTTTAGCAATTAACAATTAGTTGCTGAGAAGTGGTTTTAACAGCAGATAGTAGGAAGACAGTATGGTTTTCAATAAAAATAAGAAATTTGTTATAACCTTTCAAGTCACAGCATATTTATTTTATATATGCTATGGGAAAGAATTGCGGGAAGATGCAAATAAATGAATATCAAATGATGCTTGCACAAATTGTTTTAATTTATTAACTGTGCAAATATAGCTTCTGCCGTTTATTGAATTGCTTAAAGTAAACCAAATTTTCTATTAGATGTTTAACTTAAGCCGAGCAGTACACGATGAACAAAATTAAATGTACAATATTAACTTCAAGAACAGTAATTTCTATGAAAAATTATTGCGCTGAATGATTAGAAAATGGGGATTTATCTATTGTATTATTAAAAAATATTGTAATTTTTAATAACAAATGAGTTAATGAGTTAAAATTCCTGAGTTTACTGTTTATTTTCGAATTGTTCATAGTTTTTCAATTTAAATTAATAATTTTTTGTAACAAAAAATTAAAATAAAAATTTTTCTAACCATCTTGATGGTGATTTGGACTTTTCTTCCCTACCTCATCCATCTACAAGATCTCCTGCTCCTCTTGCTGCATTTGATAGCGTTAGGGAAGAAGACTATGATCTAATTTACTTTACTGATGGGAGTAAAGTTAATGAAAAAGTAGGTCTTGCATACGTATGCTTTCAGAATGGTTTTGAAGTGAGTCATCAGGTATACCGCATTAATGATTACAGTTCTATTTTCCAAGCGGAGTTACTCTGCATTAATCTTGCTGTTAAAGATGCCATAAGCAAGCCTTTTCAAAAATTTCTAATTTGCAGTGACTCGATGTCATCCCTACTGGCTCTACAAGATGTAACTAGTTTTGAAAGACTTATAGTAGAAGTCCAGACTTCAATTAATATGTGTGATATCAAAAATATTTCCTTCACTTTCTCCCATGTCAAGGGTCATAGTGGTGTGTATGGAAATGAAAGAGTGGATTTCCTGGCCAAATCTTCTCTTTCACTTCCAAATAAACTCAATACCAGCTTACCCAAGTCTTTTTTCAAAACCACTACCAAAAGAAGATTATCACAGAATGGAACTCAGGTTTCATTTCCTCTCCTAATTGTAAGTGGACCAAACATTTTTTCCCTTCAGTTCAATGCAGAATTAAGAACTACTGGTTTTACACTGACTTTAAAATTACGCAATTCCTCACTGGACATGGGAAATTCAATAGTTACCTACACCGTTTTCACATTAAAAACAGTGAGGTGTGCAAGTGCAACTCTGGGAGTGACAACCCTTCTCACATTCTTCTTGAATGCCCATCTGTTTCAGAAGTAAGGAACGAGCTTTGTAAAGACTTAAATAACAGGTGGCCCCCGATTATGGTGGACCTAGTTAAGAAAGAGAATTTTGAATTTTTTGTAAAATTTATCCATGCTGTTATCTAATTCATTTTTCATTTTTATATCTTTTTTTTGTCTCTCTGCTTTCTTTTATTATTACTTTTTTCATCTCATGTATTATTTGGATTTGTTTTGTAGTACATTTGTTGTACCTTCGAGCCCTGTGTGGTATTCCTTGGTGCACAGGGAGATATTTTTGTTTTCCCAAATAAAAAAAATATAATAAACCAAAATTTATTTTCGTATAATATTTGCTGATAAAAAGTTAAATATAATTTTTTTCTTCTAACTCCTTGATAGGAAATATTTGCTATTGAATAAATTCTTAGCAAAATGAATGCTTTAATAAAATGTAATTTTTAAGAAAGCAATATATCTTTCATAATATAAGATTTTTAGAAAATTAGAAATGAAAAACTACCAAGTGAATGCGTCATTATAAATAATTAATGAAGGTCCATCAGCAATTATAATTCTTATTCTTCATCTAAATTAAATTTTCAAAATAAGATATCTAAACTTTATTCATCGCTTTTCAAATTTTCATTTATCGATTCTATTATTACAGATAACTTTAAACTTTCCATTCTTCATTGGTTTGCTCAAAATTTAAAAGGACTATTTCTAACAAGGCCTCTAGAAATATAAAAAAGAAATTATTTTTACTATAATTCAATAATGGTTGAAATTTTATTTCGAAACATGTTTTGAATTATTAAGATCATCATTAAAAATTATATTCTCAAAGAAATACTATATTCTTGACAAGTTTCATGTATACAACATGAGTGTAAGTACTGCCTACAAGGATTTTTCATGTGTACAATATATTTTGAAGGAAGAATGTAGATAAAAATATCATATTAGCTCAAATTTTTAATATTTCAACACGGTAGATTTTATGGTAACTTTGAATAAAAAGTAATTGATATAAAGGTGTAAAAATATTTAGAGAAATTTAAGAGCTAATTACATGTATTGATAGATTTTTACTTACATTGCTAAGATTTTCCTTACTAATAGTACAAAAAATGAGCATAACACGTTTGTCATTAGTGTTCTATATTGCAAAAGTAATCACATTCGCATTAACAGATTGAAACATGACAATTTGGTTGTTTTCCAAAAGCAATTCCGGTAGACCATTAGTATTTTTTCTTATTCGGTTTTCTCCAGAAAGGAATAAATATTTTTCGAAATATCTCTTTAATACTAAAATTTGTGCTTCTTAACTAGAACGGAAATAATCTAGCTAAGAACAGATTTTAACACTTAAGTTTTCATCGGAATAGTTTCTTTATCGATTGGAAATTTCTTTAATTTTATTATAAAATGGAATTATTGTCTATCACACATTTTATTTGAATTACTAGAAAATTTAATCAACAAAAGTTTTTAAACATATTAGATAATAGATTTTGTTTTACAGTTTTCTGCAAAACAAAATGATGGTGATAATTTAGTAGACAATTACAGATATCGGAGACACTGATGCATTTTCTCCATTATTTACAGACATATCCAGGTGTTGCATAAGAAATGTATTAAATATCAGCTTCAAATGCTGAAGTCTTAAGATGATGTTAATCCTCATTTGATGTTAAGGATGTTTTTCTGCAAAATATTTTTACCCGTTTTTATATTATTAATAAAATATGTCATACATATTATCTAAGATTAGTAAAATTTTATATACTAAACATTTAATTTCTCCTCAAATGCAATTTCCTTAAAATAAAATTATTTCACATAGTTTTGACTTTCTTCATGGATGTAATTGTTAACACATTTACATTTTTAAGTACAAAATTGATTTTATCTACACTTAAAAATGTTAAATGTAGTTAAAATTGTGTTTAAATTTGTTTATTTCTCATTATTAGATGAGAAAATATATTCATAACTAAAGTCATCTGAATTTCAAAAATAATTTCAAATGAAGGATCAACTGAAAAAAAAAGATAATCTAAAAGAAATTAAGAAAATATTTACAGAATAATTTATGAAGTCATACCCAAATGGTATATGCTGGTGTTTCAGGTCATGAGCAGTAAGATGTACATAAGAACTAGAATTTGAAAAGTCATTGCAGTTCACTAGAGGGCAAACGTATTGCAATAGGATCGGTTGAAGTTTGGATGCTTCAGAGAAAGAATAAACAGGAACATACTTCAATTCTTGGGTTTGAAGTTCTTGTGCCATAGGATTGACAAAGGTGGCATTGTAAAATATTCACTGCGTTCCTCTCATTTAAAGCCTTTATATTTCCAGTTTAAGCATTTGCTGTACGAGCCACTTAGTCATGTACTTCATAGAGCAGATCTCTTTTCACTGTTAAATCTTCACGATTTCATGTGTTGCCAACTAAATAAGGCATCGTGGCAAATGGGGAAGATTTTCGATTAAGGTATAATTGAACTGTAGCGATCTTTTTTCTCAGCTTCAGATCCTATGTCATTCTCACTGTGACAACACATACACCCACTCCGTTTTGATATTATTCATTCATACTTTAAAATTGTGTATTGTATAAAAATGGAAGGTGTGAAAAAGCTGATCAATTTGCAAGCAAAATATTACCAAAAATTCGGATATTTTTTGAAGCATCTAACGAAATCTGAATTCATATCATTTTTCTTTGTTTGAGTATTTTTCTTGGCAGAATCATATATAATATCTGGTTGAAAAATGGGAGAAATAACTGGTGAGTATTACCTAATTCTCTTGCTCTGAAGTCTCTCATCCCTGTATCAAATAAAGGAATCGTATCACTTATAACCAATTTTATGTATAATTGCACATTATCACACTGCATTAATCTTGTGAAAAGATATTTGTTGCAAACCTTTAGTCAAAATGGTGTGATCCATTGGGATTTCAAGATCGTATAATCCCCAAATCGAAGAACTTCAAATCGAATGATTTCTGGATATGGCATTATTTGATAACATTTATGTAGCAATCATTACCTTGGATTTTGACTGAATTCAAGAATTCTAATTGCCAATAACTTCCTCTAATTCATTTTGAGGTGTTACATGCTTCTGCAAAGGGTAATGAAAGTTGTTTTAGTAATGCCTTAGAGTGTATTGGCATTCATATTGGACAAATCTTAATGTATGAATAAATGAATGAAATATATTGTTATATCCATTTCCTCGTGCTTCAGGTAGTCTGTGCCCACTCTCGGTGACTTTTTAGCTAAATTTTCTTTCTTTTCTTGTTCCAAATAAAATTTTAATTACTTGTGACTTCTTTCTTACAAAACACATATTTTTGTTGCCTCTTTTTAAAGTTTTAAGGCATTTTGGCTTACTTTATTACACACACACAGTAATTGAATTAAATAAATAAGAATACTATTTGTATTATTTCAAAATGCAGGAATTAGTTTCTCTGGATACTATATTCAAAATTCAACTGTACTTATTTTACTTAATACAAAAAAATTAGAAGTGAAGATTTGATTTCAAACATTCTATTTTTCAAGTTTTAATCTCACAGTAAGGATTCAAACGATTCATTAAAGCTGAAACAAAAAATGTAGAGAACAATTTCATAATCATGTGTGACATATGAAAATTTTCGACTGCTGCAAAGATTTCTGACGTCATATAAGTTTCTCATTTCTATTTCATCAGCATATTACAGCATAACATATTTTATTTGATTTTTTATTACAATAATATACTCTTATTTATATTAATTACATTAAACTCAAGTCTCATGTACTACAAATGATTTATTAAATATTACAAACATATCAAGAGCTGTCTAAAGTATGTGAAAAAATCCAGTAATTTATCTGAATTTATGAAATCTCAAAAACTATCTATATTCTTTAAAAATATTATTGAAATTACAAAGATAATTTATTTTTAATTGACGGAATATTGAAAATGAGATGAGATTTAACTCTCAATATATGTTTAAGATATATATTAAAATAAATTGTTGAGATACTTAAAAATACATATACAATTGAGTAAACGCAAAAAAACTAGAAGGGTAAATGTGGTTTTAATAGTTTGCAGTCATAAAAAAGCCGACTTAAATCATAATTTGACGCGCACATTAGACCTGATGTTTTTTTCAATTTATTCTGTGCTCGTATATTCAGATATATTTGTAAAGAAAATATTTTTTATGCAGTGTAACTACAAACTTTAAATTTTTAGAGAGTAATATTCAAAAAGTTATATATTTATTTTATAAATCATATCAAGAAACTGTATTGTGTATAAATAAATTTTTAAATGAAGATATATAATTTTGTTTTAGCATTTATAAATTAAATAATGATAGTCATTGCAATTTTTATGGTAAAAGATACTAATTAGCATCTTTTATTTTTTTACCATTCAATGATCCCATAATGACAAGTAAGACTACTGTTATTTGCTGATTTATTTTATCTTAACAATTGGTATCACTTTTTAAGTATTTCATTTAGATATTAATATGTTTTTTTCATGATTCTTACTTTTTGAAACATTTCAGCAATAGAGTTGTTATCTCTTCATATTTGTATCAATCTGAAATATATATGTGGGACATAAATTAAAACTTTTCAAGTGCAGGTTAGTATATTTTCTAATACCATTTTGTAGAGTAAAACGATTTTTTTGTATATAACTCGTAATTTGTTCTTAACTAATACAGCTTATTACTATTTATACGAGCTATAAAATATTTATTTTGATTTTAGTATGATTTGCCTGATTCAGTGTATGCATTTCGTTAATAAATAATCATGATAAATAAATAATTACAAATTTACATGGTATTCAATGTAAAAAGGATAAATACTAAAAACAAAATTAAGATGAAAATATAGAAATATCTATAATAAAATAGTTTATGTATTTTTCTACATTTTTTCTAAAACATCTATATTTGTTGTCTATATTACATTCGATATACACACAAAAATGTATTTATCATTAAATTTGATATCTTTCCGTTGTATAAAATGTTTTCTTACAAATAAAAATACATTTTAAAAGCATGTCATTATTTTGTTCCAAATAGAATTTAAATTCTTTGTGACTCCTTTCTTACAAAAAACAAATTTTTGTTACTCCCTTTTAAAGTTATATCGAATTTTGGTTTACTCATTACACACATACACACGTGTGTGTGTGTGGTATCACCACCAGAATTTCATGATTTAAAATTTATGAATAAATGAAGATATTTCTATATAAATATACATACTATTCCATGATTATGCAATAAATCTCTTAGGAAATAAAAATGTTTCTTAGCGTACTTAATATCAAGTTTCTGTATTATTCTACACGGAGAAAGCTGAAAGAATAAACTTATGATGGCAATAAAATAAAAACAACTAATAAGAATGTAAAAATTGGATATGATACATAACTTCTACATTCTATGATATAATATGAAGATTTTCTATTGATTTATTTTACATCTAAATTAAACATGATGTACTATCATGTTATTTCGATAGAGAAATATTATGTCTAATAATAATTTCCAAGAAAGTATTTCCAAGTATCAGAAAGAATATGTATTTCCAAGAAATCACCTGATATATATTTTAAAAAAAGTTTTTTTAATTACTATTCAATCTATTTGCTTTTTGATTATGAACCACATTTTAAGTTTTGAAAATGTAGATAGAATATATGAACTTACCCTGCGCAATATAACCGATATTAACATGCATTTCAAAAAGTATTTTCCGTATGAATTTGTGCAGGTTAACTCATTTGTTTTATGAAATAATGTTAAATCAAGTAGCAAAGTATACATGCATTTGAAATTTACAAAAATCGTAAATCACCTTACTCTGATTATTTTCCTGGATTTTATTTACGAAATTGGGTAAATGAAGAAAGTGATTATGCCGAAAAACTAAGAGAGCATCTTATATATGACAGAATTTACTTCATTGACTTTTCTTTAAATAAATGAATGTATATATGTATTAAAATAATTAAAATATATGCACAAGTGAATGATCATAAATATCTCCACAAACTTTAGGAATGGATGTAACTTTGTGATGATATGGGTGGCAGTGTTGAGGATTTCTGGTTTGCAAATTGAATGAATAGCACTACACCACTCGGATCACAGAGCGTTTCCAATATATTCATGAGCCGGGCTGGTAGCCGAATGGTTAGCGCTCTTGCCTTCGGTTCAACAGTTCGTGGGTTCGAATCCCACCTTGGGCATGGATGTTTGTAGTGGTTCGGAATCCACTTTAAGCCGTAAGTCCCGGTCTAATTAGCCCTCGTGTGCAAAAAAATTACCGTTGAGTGACAAACAAACCAAACCAATATATTCATGAATAATGGTGCATTATTAGGCCCTAGTACGAATGGTTTTTTAAAGAAATCCAAGCCACATATAACGGACCAAAGGAGGTTCTACATTCACTCTCTCTCTCGAGTTTAGATTTATTATGATTTCAATCCGCAATTGATATCTTCTACCTCTCTCTTGCAGGAATAGTTTGTAATATGTAGTGAATCATAGAACGATATTTTCTGTACACTATTCAGTAATTGTAAGATTCGATTCTCTGGTGGATTGATGTTGTATTTGTTGCCAAAGATAATCATATGCCCTATTAATTAAGGATTCCTTATAAATCTAAGATATTTAAATTATTTAGAATAAGAGATGTGTGTGTACTGGTATATGTAAATAAATTTTTATACCTATCTCTCGGTTCCAACATACATACATAAACACATATATCTATATATATATCATGTGCCAATATAAAATTATAATCTTTTCTTACAGTTCATCTTTATCTCAAAAGGATTTCTGTCTATTATTGTAAAGAGAAATAATTTCTATCCTTTTATTACTAATATTTTCGTATATAATTACATTTCTGAATGGGAACATGCAAATATATAGAATGTTAGACAAGAAAATGAATTTGGTCGATTTAAAAAATCTATTGTTATTTAAAAAGTAAAAGCTTGATGTTCGAGGTAAAAATCTAATACTTATCATTACGAAATTTTTACACTTCTTTTTTCAAAATACATCTTATACCAAATTCCTGAAATAAAATATTATACAGATTATGCATTTATTTTTATAGTTATTAGCAAAATATGTTTCTTCAAACAGGATTTTTTATGACAGGTGATGTAATCTCATAGGAGTAATTTTAAGATTGAAAGGATACTTATTAAATTAAAGAATATTTCCTTATAATTATAATTATTTTTATAGTCAGTTCATATACAAGTAAATTAATTTTGACTAAAAAATTTTAATGATATCTAAATCATAAAATGAAGTATGAAAGAATACTTTCTCTCGCATAAAACTAAAAATTATTTAATTAAAATTTTAATTAAATTAATTTTTTTATTAGCATTTCATATATAAGTAAATTAACTTTTGCTAGTTAATTTCAATGATATCTTGAACATGAAATGAATTGACTTTTTAAAATTAATATTTGCATTGAATATATTAATTTTAAATTATTTTATAGTAAAATATCTTGAACTTCATCGATTCTTTTAATTTAAGATAATTAATAGCTGAGGAATCAAAAATGGAACGGTATTTTTATTAAATTATTTTAAAGAAAATTAAAATAATTTATTTTAAATTAATTTAATCTTCATTTTAAGAGCTTGAATCTTCGAATTACTCTTCTAAAATTTGGTTTGGAAATCAGTCAGTGTAGGTTGAATTCATTTAATCCTCAGAAATAAAAATGCACTTAAATTACAGCATAATCTGCTTTATATTGGCATAAAAGTGGTTATCAAAACTATGCAACATTCCTAATGAATTTGACCTATAGTATTTCTCTTTCTATATATCAAAGTATAGTTTAATCTACTACCAGCTTTGAACACATAATTCTTTATGTTAAACTAGTATTGCAAACAATTTTTAAAATTGTAACATACATCGTAATAAAATAAAGCAGCTTTACGGAAACAGTATATGTCTTGAAAGAGACTGATGTGTTTTGAAGTAATTGTAATGCCTAAAGACATAATAAGAGCTTCATAATTGACTGCAAAATTCATTGAATCAATAGTTTCTCCACTGTTAATTATATTTGCCTTCAAGGCGTTTATTTAGGAGCCATATTCATAAACTGAATATTTTTGGTAAAGCAAATGATTTTCAATTCAGCGGCATAGATATTAAATGCAAATGTCATCTACAGTATTTCAATAGAGCCAAACCTATTTGATTGTTAAAGGGAAGACGATCGTAAAGCAAATCGATTCCTCATACGATTGTTTCATTCAAACGGGCAGGTGAATGTTAAGAAGACACTTGCACAAACAGAAAATAATGATTATCGAGCTTTTAAAAAATCAAATACAGAAATGACTTCATTTTAAAGAACTCTAGCTTCACTTTTGTCATGATGTCTACTAACGACGATTGCCGTGGTTTTGACATCAAATCTAATGGTTATAAAGCCTATTTCACCTCGCTTTTCGATTTTATGTTTATGAGTTCGTATAAAATTTTCGTATAAAATTCTAATGTGAAATTAATTAAGGATGTAATATAGTGAAAATTTTTTATAACAAATTTTTTCATCAGCTTTTTCCAATGGAATTCAGCTTTGCTCTAGATAACTTTTGTCTATTCATTATTAAATTCCTAAATCTATTTTTGGTATCAAATTTCTTAGAAAAATTAAAATTTGACTTGACAGAAGCCTTTCCTGGATATTTTCTGGACGATAAGCAGTACCACTCTCGCGCCAGATCAGTTGGCGTCTGCAATCCAATGACAGACTGAACCTACTCTCATCTAAGAATAAATAGTACGCATGCCCAGTCCTGTTCAGTCCTATTGCGATGCTCACGACACCATTGCAAACGGGCAGTACGGTGCTGTCTGGTCAATGGGACACACACAACAGGTCTGCGGGCGTAAAGTCTTCCTCTCCTCAAACGTCTGGCAACAGTTTTTAGAGAGATCTGCTTTCCTGAGGAAGCAAGAAACTGATTTGCCACCTGCTGAGCTGTGGTGCGCCTGTTCCTTTTTGCTGATAAGATGATATATCTGTCTTCTGCAGGCATCGTACTTTTAACACGACCTCCCCCGTGCTGCCTACTACACATTCCAATAGTTTTATATGACTTCCACAGCCGTAAAATCACGCTGTGAGCGATGTCGAACTCCCTGGCAACATCTGTTATTTTTCGCCCTTCTTCGACCTTTCCAATAATTTTAACACGCATAAAATCATCTAAGTGATTTTAGGAAGACATGCCAAAATATCACGTTCGTCTATTAATTTTTTTTTCGTAAAACTTTGGCTTGAAACAACAACTGTCCACATGCGGCAAAACCTTTAAAGCTCTTATGAACGCTATCACTTGATGAACAGACTTGGAAAAAAAATTGCATACGCATACTTCTTCTTAATATATTCCACACTTTTTCTAATTTTCCACATTTTGCTTCCTTTCATTTTGTGGTTGCTATAGATGATAGTGTTATCCGTCCTTAGCAATTGTCCAGCAGTGTATTAATAGTTATTTTTTACTGAAAACATAATCTTATTTGAGGAGACATTTATATGGATGTAATATTTAATAATTTTAAGTTATTGGGAAAAGCGAATATTTTTCCAATTCCCTTTTAGTTTGTTTATCATTATAACCTTATATACTTATTTTTGATGTATTCTTAATTCTTCTTCTTCCTCCATCGATTATTTAGATAATTTCTTTAAATATTCTCAGTAATGAATAAACAACATCATTTTTAAAGTTTGCAAAATAAAGTTATTTTTAAGGAACCATTTTATGACAAATAATTATTTTCTGAAATGCTTAATTACATTAATAATTTAAAATATTTAAATGAATTTTATACGAAATAGTAATTTTTGTTCATGAAGTCCAATGTAAAGTAATGTTGTCTTTCCTATGTTAAATATTATTTCCTCCATTAAATGGTAATTATAGAAAATAAGCAATCCTTCTTGTTAGTTCATAATACTTTTGAATAATTTGGGATTAAAATTATCTTTTGTTAAAGACTTAAAACTAGTTCCGAATTTTAAATTACTTATAATAAAGAATTTTAAAACAGTTTTAAAACTATTCTTCATCTAACTAGAAACTGAAATAGGAATTATTTTTAAAATGTAGGTTTCAAGAATATGTAACCCGTTTTTGTCATATAAACTAAGACATTTTGAACTAGGAATTATTTTAATTACTTGAAATCTCATTTCAAAATTAGACTGGTTATTCTGATTTTGATAAATGTGCCACAGTCTTCTTTCAAATTATTTCGACACATAAATTTATTGTTATTTTAGAAAAGTTATGTATGCCATAATTTCATAAATACTTTGGCTAGTAATTCTCTAACTTTCATTAACGACAAATTTTATTCCTAGCTACTATTCTTTAGATTGATGGGAATTTAATTTCTAAAATACTTCAACTAATGATTATCAGTTTATTTTAATATGCATATAAAATGAAAAACATTGAATTACTTATGATTTTTTTCAATTAAAACAATAAAACTAAAATCTAATTAAATATAATATTTTGCTCAATAGCTTACATAGATTAAATCTAAATAACAGGTTGATAATTTGCCAAATTTCTTACATAATTAAATTAGGTATTTAAATTTGTGGGTCTAAGGATATTTAATACTGTATACAAATGTTATGATTGTAGTTTGCGCATACATAATTGTAAGCTTTGGCCTTTGCATTCAGAATCCTTTTGTAAATTCGGAGTTTCCACAAAATATCAATTTATGCTTCGAATAAAAAGAAGAAATGTTTACCAAGTAAGAGTTGAAATTCATTAATAGCAGGGTCGTTGCATATAGAGAGTGTGACTCATTGTTCATTGTTATTGCATTGGCTGCAATTCAACTGGTGTCACATGCAACTTGAATCGATGGATAGTTGAGGGTGATACTAAAAGGTGCACAAGGTCACTAAGCTTTCTTTTGAATAACACCGAAGAGAAAACATAAGTGTTTTGATGATAATCTTTGGAAACCGAACAACCACAACAATAATCATTAGTATAATATGGACTTTTTCAGCATATCCCGTATCTGTTCGTGGATAAAACCTTATTGTTTGCTTGGCTGCCCATGTTTCAGTTTTCCTTTGACAAAACTGGGTAAAAAAAAGCTAAGTAATGTTTGTTTTTCAGACGAGTTCCGGTTCGAGTGCAACATTCTATATGGCTGTATATATGACTGGAGACTAAGCGAAAGGATCTGGTTGCAAAAAATATTGCAATTTAAATTATTTATTTTTAAGTAGTTAAAGCAACAAACTTTTTACATTGGTTCAATAAATATGTCTTATATATTTCCTAATTTGAAAACTTATTAACACCCACACATTTTAAGGGAAGTTATTATTTTTATTTTAGACTATGAATTATGATAAGCTCTGATCCTTCTTTCGCCTATAAATAAGAGAATCAAACGCTTTAATTTTACAAATTGCTGCTAATAATTGTTTAATAATTTAGTATAATTTAAGAAAATATACAAATAAACGGACCCCTAAAAATCTTTATAAATGCATGAAAAATGAAAGATAAAGAACTTTATGAGTGAGAAAGAATTTCTATTATCCTTAATTAAAATACTATTAATGTATAATGTTTTACTAAAGGATTATGGAAATTCAGATTGCAAGTAATGCAATTTATATGCCCTGTATAAAAGGATGTTGCCGTTTTTTTAACGCATTATAAGTTAATTAAGTCAAGAGATTTTATTTTTATTAAATGAATAATAAATATCTTAATAAATAATAAAGACAAGAAAAATATGCTTAAAATATGTTTTCTGTATCTCTTAATTAATGGATGTTAATTCCATCCTTTAAAATGAATATATTTTGAAAAATAAATCCCCATCAATAAATTTCCTGAAATTGAAGAATTGAGGCCGAGTAAACATTTGATAATGATAATCTTGTGATTTACATTAAGTTATAAAATATTTTAACGGTGATAAATTAATTTAATCAGTTATTATATTACAATATAATGCCTAGGAATTAACAGAACATATTTTACGAATAAATGAAACTCTTTATTTGTTGTTCAGATTTTTTGTCATTTATTATGTTTATTCTATGCAAACAATTTTTTTTCCAAAATTAAAGATTTACTTTGAAAGTTTTGAAGTATGTCTATACTTAAAATTGTGAAATTCATCGGTTTTGTTTGAAAATGCCTTTCCACGATAATATAACCACTATTAAGGAAAGGTATTTATGTGTTAAAAGAAATCTAAACATTTTGGGAAAATAAATTATGGCTAGTTATACATTTAAGCAGCTGCTTTCTTCAAATGAAAAGCTGATACTATAAATGCTTTATAAATTGTGTTAACATTTTAAAATTTTTATTGTATTGTCTCTTTATTTTGGAAATATTCATTTACTTTCTAATGTTATAATATTTTATTCTCAATCAAAGACTGCAAAGAAGTTGATACCAAATATTTCACTTGTAATATTAATTTTTCCGAAAAAGACATTAGCTTATATACAAATTTTGAGCTACATAGCAATATTTAGAACATTTAAAAATTTTGTAGGTAAGCAATAAAAAAAGCATAAATTCAAAATCTGCACACAAAAATTCGAGCAAATATACGTATAATTTTTACCATGAATCCCTAAGTATTAGTCCAAAATTCCTATAATTTACTCTTGGAAATAACACTTTTGAGAGAATTAATGGTATTAAGTGAATACAAGTATTACTTATTTTTATATAATTTTAAATTTATGGCGAATTAGCTGCTAAAAATAACATGTAATTTTTAATTCGTACAATAATTCCTTCATGGGTATATATATTTCAATTTATTCGAGCTATCTTTTAAATAAAACGAGATATGTTAAAATTTAAATTATATAAAGGAGTCAAATATATAAAGAATTATTAAGACATGCTAAACAATTTTTTATTACATTTATGTCAAAATTCAATTATATCAATTCGATGAATTTAATCAGCTGGATTGCACAATCTAGTATGATAATCAAATAAGATTCGTTTTAAGAATATATAAATTAAAGATTGAATAAAAATATTCTTTCAGGAAAACAATTTTTTCGGATAATTTTAATTTACTTCATATAATATTTACGTTACTTCTATTCATCACCTTTTAAATAAATACGAAAAATATTTTCAAAAATGTCTTTATATTATTTATCATGAAAGCAGAAAATTTTTTTATAAAATTCATAGATTTTATTATCAATTATTTCGCTTTAATTAATTTAGGTGAATTTAATCTATAAAAAGTGAATTTGTTTCGCTTTCAAGAGAGTGGATTTTGTTTTCAAAAGTTTGATGAAATTTAAGACAATAAAATTTCGTATTTCATTTCAATTTAATTCGTTAAATATTTATATAAGAATGTTGAATAAGAAAATATAAATTAAAATTCGAAGAAAATCAGTATTCTAAACAAATATGTGATCATAACAATGCTGATTTCCTTTCAATTTTACTTTTTTACTTTATTCGTCATGCGGATGTTAAAACAAAAATTACAAATTTTATTCAAACTGAATAACTTGCATTGATTATAATTTATTTTTTTATATTTGATTTTGCTGATATTTTATTTTAATTTTATATTAATTGCTTAAAGAAGCAGAGTGTCTATTAAAGAATTTCTGTAAATGCATAATAAGCCAAATTATCTGTAAATATTATCCGTTAAAATATAAAAAATATAAAGGAAAATATAAAAAAAAACATGTTTGAAAAGGTCTTACGACCTTAAATTCTTTGAACAAAAAGGCAATGTAAAAATAATCACATATTTAAAATGTTTATTTTCGCCCTATAAAAAATTAGAAGAAAATATATTTTAAAATTTAATTTCCTTGAAAACTCAATTTTTTTAACATTAAGACTATTTTAAAAGAAACTTTGATTTAGTTTACAATATTTTTCATTTAAATGTTTTAACATTGATAAATGCTTAAAATTGTTTTTCATTATAAACTCTCGCCATATAATTTCTAAATATTTTTAATAAATATAAATTTATGTTAGAATTTTAATAAAATGATGGATTGATATATTTAATATTCTAATAACACCATTGATAATTAATTTAAATTGAATTACAGTCACTAAAAACATGCGCATTCTTAATGGGATAACTATATGCATGTAACAAAACCAAAATATTTCTTTTTCTTAAATAACTAATGTATGAAGTTTGGTGTTCAATGAATTTTATGCTTATTGTCACACTGCAACGCAAAATATCCTAAATATTCTGGCTGAATTCCAATACTTCAGTTAAAAATACATTGCCACATTAGAAAATAAATTAATGAGCTGTTCAGCTGAAAATTTACCGCTTCAATTGTGCGCAGTCAACCAATATCCTTGGCAACATTTTTCTTCAGGTTCTCTTGTAATGTAGGTTAAACATTTTTATCTCATGATATTCTCTGAATTGCATGTGATTAGAAAAAATTCTTTCATATTGAATTCTTAACGATAGAATAACTCGTAAGGGTTATCCAAATTCTAAATATAAAAATATTGGATTACTTAAATTTGTAAAATGTTTCAAACATTTTTGAAAATGTTAATTTCTTCCCATTAAAAAATCAATAGTTGAAATTCACTATTGATTAAAAAATGTTATGACAAATATGTATGCATTTTACACTGCATATAATTACATACATATTTGTACAATTATATAACACTAATATAAAATGCGGCTTTTAGCTAGATGAATTATTTTTATTAGTCTATTAATAATAAAATTGTTTAATATTCTGACTATTTTATTCTTTTAAAAATAGTGCAATGGCAAAATTAATTTAAAGGAATTTATGTACATTAGTTTATTTTTTATAATTTGACTAAAATCCTTATGAAAATTTATATTTTATTTTAAGTTACATCAATTGTAGATTCAGGTAGATATTTTTTTTATTTCAAGTGCTACATATTCCTTTAGTCATGATGTTTTCAAATAGATAAAAAGTCTTCAAACTACGATAAAACTATTTCTACCTACTTAAAAGTATATGCCTTTAATTATTATTTCAATGACTGTAATGTTATGCATTCATCATATTAAAGGAGTCAAAAGCAGTGATTGAAAATTGATATTTGGGACATATATAATGGATATCACCTAAATCTACTTAAAAAATTCTACGTTAAAACATGCGTTACACAAATGTTATGTAAATTGTTTTTCATTTCTACTTTATATGGAATAACATCTTCTAATTTGTTTTAAAAATATTTTATTAAAAATCTAATTATTTTTAAAAATATTTTTTGACATATATTACAGCTTTCATTTTAAAGAAAAGTTCTATAACTTGATAATTATATTCTTAAAAAAATTTGCCAGAATCATATGAAATTATACTACATATTCTAAAACTAAAGGACCACATTTTAGCATTATTTAGATTAATTCCGGAAAAACCTCATCTATAACGTTCTAGCAAAAATATACATATCAAAACATGAGATTTGAATAACAAATATACGTTTCTACTCCATGGGATATATTTTTGTGATAAATATTTTTCTATAGCAAAAGCTTAAATGCTAACTTTATTCATGATTTTTTAAAAGATTTCCCGGGAGAGAGGCTTATATGATCTATAAAAATACGTACCAATACATTAACATCGGGCACGTATAAGAGGAGAAACATACTTAATTTTACATTTCAACAAAAATGTATTTTTATAACTATATAAATTTGCAGGAATATATATATATATATATATATATATATATATATATATATATATATATATATATATATAAATACAAGTTTAGATACAGAACTGAAAAGCACAAGAATACATAAAAACATTTATGCTTAGGAATACATTCAATGCAAAAGCAGCTAAAAAAGTATTACCAAGATATAGTCAAAAGTATATTTTATAAAATACAATGAAAAATGCCAAATGGTGAATAGTATATTGAAAATACTAAATGGAAAACATTACATTGAAAATACTAAATGGGAAATAATAAATAAATAAATAATTCCAAGTATTTTAAATGTAAAGTTTTCCATTTAGTATTTTCGATGTATAGTTTTCCATTTAGTATTTTCAATGTATTGTTTTCCATTTAGTATTTTCAAGGTAATATTTTCCATTTAGTATTTTCAATGTTCTATTCTCCATTTGGCATTTTTCATTGTATTTTATAAAATATACTTTTAACTACATATATATATATATATATATATATATATATATATATATATATATATATATATATATATATATATATATATATATATATATATAGGAAAATATTTAAATATTTTATTTTCAAATTCATCATCTATATTTAATATGGATAAAATATTTATGAAGTTTAAGAATTTTATTTAAATTTCATAATCACTTCAAATTTCGTAATCGAATATCACGAAAGGCAAAACAGACATAAAAACATTTTTGTATAAAAGTTTGTTTTTATAATGAAATAAATACCGGGGATAACTTTAGGAATGCGAATTATACTAAATGAATCCACTAATTTCAATGCAGTTGGAATATTTATTGCATTATATGCAGCTGTTTGAATTCATAATCACGCAAATTTTTAAGTCCCGTACATGTACACGTAGAAAATAAAACAATGTATTTTACAAAGTTTTTCTGAATGAAAAATATTTTCCTTTCAGATAAATGACTCTGTTCGCCTCCTTAACAAGTTGTATTCACATATTTTATTGAGTTTTTTGGGATAAGTGTTGAAATGTGATACTCATCTAACAATATGTTAGCATTGAGAGTGCATTAGGCAAACTAAACATCAAGTTTTACTCAAAAATTTTAATTTTTACAATAAATTAAGTCCTGAAATAATTTTAAAGGTTCATTTTATTCTAATAGCACCTATTGATTTTAATATAGACAAAATATTTATAGAGTTATATGGGCGTAGTTTGATTTTTTTGCCACAATGATGCCACAATTTTCTTATGCCACAGTTTTTTTAACTCCAATGTCGCATAAATCAAACGAGTCATAACGTCGTTTCCCCCAAAAAAAAGTATTTTTACAGTAAAATAAATACTTGGAATAAATCAAGAGGTTCATTTTATTCTTAACTTACCCATTTACTTTAATGTAGATATAATATATGTATATTAAGTTATAGGCAATTGGGGTTGAATTCGAAAATGGCGCAAATTTCTAAGTTCAGTACAGCATAAAGCAAAGGTGCTCTGGGCCTTGGTCTAGCAGAAACTTCACATTCCCTCTCCAATGACTTCGTTGTTTCTTTGAAAGAAATCATTTAATCAGCAAACTGTATATATGAAGTTATATTTTATGCATTTTAATAAGTTCTCCTGGAAGAGTTGTTGCAATGAACGCCTATACATTAACATTGGTTGTTTATCAGCCGAAACAGACATGAAGACAATTTTTTTAATAATACTTGAAAACATCTTGAAAAGTTCTAGATTTTAATTTTACAAAATCAACTCATTAAATTTTGTACATATAGAAAATTTATAGAGTTATTGGCTGTTACTTTTAATTTAAAATACACCCTAAAGCTCAATTAACGTAATTTATTTAATTATAAATTGGAGAAGATGGCATCACATTGGAGAAGATGGTATCCAATAGGCATGCCCAATACTAATTAAACGAGACTTAAATGCCACTTTTAAGGTCCCATTTTAGAAATATTTTATAAATATATGCATGAATATTGCTGTGTTTCCTTATTTAGTATAATTTAAAAAAGAGTACACTTTTTAAGCTATTCAAGTATTGAGAAAAGTACTTCTATATGTATTTCGCCTGATTAGTACTGCAAAAAAATCAAACAATATGCGTTAATACCAAATATTCAATATTCAATATATGTTAAAATTAATGTGTAGATTTAGTGCAAAATGTTCCCATATTGGTACTACAAGCATTTATTTTTTTTATAAAAATTAATTTTTGGAGAAATTCTTATATGTTTTAAAAGTGTGCATGCCTATATTGAAATGATAGTTAGGAAGATGTTCCATAATTCTTTGTTCTAAAAGCATTTTAAAGTACACTCATATATTTTGGTGTATTAATGTTACTTTTGAATTTGAAGATGTTTTTTTTAAATTATATTTCTATAAAATGAAATAAGTTATTGCGTTTTGTGTTTTGTGTGTGTTATGAACTCAAGCATGGACTGAAATTTACATTGTTGGAAAATAACACAACAGCACATCACCGTATGAAAAATCTCAATCTGTATAGAAATAATTGATGAATTTAGTATAAAATTTATTTCAATAGCCGTGTCACTTATTTAATTATGAAAAAAAATTGTGGAGATCAATATGGCATTATGTCTGGTAGGACTTAAATAAATAATCCGTCTATAAAAAATAATAAATATTTGTTTGAGCTCGATACTGAATACGGACTATACCGATACAAGAAAATACACTTCGGAATCAAATTTTTCAGAGAGAAACAAGAGCGTAGGAGGTTGCCATAATTGCCGCACTTTATCTGCTGATGAACAATTTTTCAAGGCGGCAACAATGTCTGATTCTTCTTATGAATGTCCAATGCTAACGTATTGGAACTTAATATGTCACATATCAATATTTTTTTTAAAATTTTATTTTGCATTCATAAATCTTGCTGCCCTATTCAAGGGACTTTGAAGTATGCGCAGCTGGGAAAATCAAATTACTGTTTACAACGTTAGAAATATTCAATCAATATTAAAATGAATAAGAAAATGTAAAATGAAATACAACATTAATCTATTAATGACTTTTTATTTTATAACAAAGATGAATTTTGGGGTAATAACCTTTCATATCTGGTTCGCCAAATGTTTCATGACTTGAAAAACTCAAACGACTGCTTCTTTGAATCTTTCAAAAATGTATCTTTGCTAAAATTAATGCTATCTTTAGTATAAAATATATGTCGCTAAATTTTTTTCAAGTACATATTTTACTGAAAAATTATATACATTTTTCATACATTTTATGCTTACATTTTTAAATTTTTTTTATGGGCTGGTTTTTTAGGGATTATAAATTTTTCTGGATAAGTGTTTATATTTGACAGATGCTGCGAAATATAAATGATTTCGAGTTTGCATAAGGTGAACCAATTATGATGATGCTTTTTTCTATAACTTATTTTTATAATAAAATAAATACCTGAAAAGGGTTTTAAGGCGCATTCATACTAAATGCAATCTACAATTTCAATATGGATAGAATATTGAAAGTGTAATACGCAGTTGTTTGAATTTCAGTTCGCATATTTCGAAATCCACTGTTATAGTTGAACATGTGAAAGGACACTTCTACGACAAAATTATTTTTTGTTATAAGATAAATCACTGGAATAGCTTTAGGAGTACAATTTATACTAAATGCAATTAATAATATTAATATCGAATGATTATTAACAGGGCTATTCACACAGTTTAAACTTCATACTTACGCATTTGTCTATGTCACCTACTTAGGTATTTATAAAAGGGAAAAGAAACCCATATATTTCCTAGATTCTGAAAAAAGAGAAAATTTTTCTTTTTTTTATATGTTTACCAAAAAATATTTTGTATGCCTTAGTATAAGTTGCTAGGAGAGGTCCTTACGTGTGTAAAAATGCATCAACATTGGGCCAGCTTATCATGAAGTAGACATGATGGAATTCTTCATTAAAAGTTTATTTTTCATAGTAAATAGAATACTTTGAATAGCTTTAGATCTGCATTTAAATGAAGCCATGAATTTTACAGATAGAATATTGGTACAGTTATAGGCTGAAGTTTGAACTTCCTAATTTGCAAATTTCGATCTTGAATGTTCTATTTTGCATCCCGGATGTGAATACTGGTTACTCTGAAAATTTATTTTGTATAATAATGTATATATATAGGGATTCATTTTATCAAATGTATGCTTTCATTTTAACACGGATTGAAAACTTTTGAATATTTATTGAAGTATTGGAAACTGTTTATATAAATTTCTTTGTTGAGCAAATTTTTGCCATGTTTGTGTTTGAATAAGCTGGAAAAGAAATTCACGCTCTTCCTAGAGTTTTCGTCTTTACGGAAAAACTTTGTTTGTTGTAAACATTTTAGTTTGTATAAGATACATTTTTTTATTATTTTTATAAATTTTCTTTTGAGGAAAGTGTTTATGTTTATGCATACTTTGGTCGCTTATAACGCAAATCAAAAATGATGACATTTTTGTTCAAAATTCTTTTTTTATATTAAAATAATTAGAAAAGCTTTAGGGAGGCATTGCATATTAAATTCAAACGTTAGCTTTAATATGAATTAAATATTGAGTAATTATAAAGAGTTGTTTGGATTACATAGTCAACTATATTTTGTAGTCTAAAGTCTTATAAAATGAACCACATATAAAGACTCATTTTCCTCACATTAATTTTTACATAATAAAATAAATATCTGGAGTAACGTTAAAGGCTACTTTTATAGAAAATTCATTTATTAATTTCAGTATATATAAAATATTGATTGCATTATACTGAAACAGATACAGTTATTTGTATTTTCGTACTCCAGAAATACGTATCAAGTTTTCATTTTGTACTTCAATAAGTTTTCATGTGGGAAGGTTGTATATGTGATACATACATAGCAACACATCAGTATTGGGGATGCTAAAGGAGATTCAGAGATGATGGATAATTTTTCTTACAATTTATTTTTATACTTAAATAAAAAAACTAAGAACATATTTAGCGATGCATTGCATAGTAAATAGGTCAGTTAACTTTAAGCAATATTGAATACTTATAACGCTTTGAATTTGATCTATGTTATCAAGAAGAGACTAATTCTATCAATCTAAAGTTAGAATTATACACACTTTTTGGCACTTGCATTACTGCGTAATTATGTGTATAAAAGTTTCATCGCCAAAATAAAGTAATGGATCATTGTTTAATAAACTACTGGTAGTAATGCATCATCGTTTTATACACTACCGTCTAATAAATGCAGCACCCTGAAGAAAGTAATCAAATAACATGAAATTTACAATGTATTAGCAGAATTGAGATATGCAAATGATTAGAATTTCAGCACAGACGCCATCATGCGCGCCTGTGGCGCCACTTCAACGTGCTAATTAAAGCTTGGAGATTTCGACGATGTCAGGTTCGGCAATTGTGTTTCTTATGGCATTTTCAAGAAACAATTAATTAAGCGATCCTTTTTCGATCAAGTATCCAAGTTCGACTGAGGAAGGATAGTGAATTACTGAGATGGTGGATTATCTTTCAGTTTGATCAGTAGTCGTGTTTGACGAAACTAAACAACTGTGATGCGAATATGTGATCGTTGGATGTAGGAGGATACGACGGACCGACGTGCTCAATCGCATTCACCTCATTGCACCACTTCACGTGATGGCAGGGAAATTTTACTCATGACAGTGATGGAAAAAATGGTGCAATTATCTCACAGAACCGCAAAATCTATGTAATCACATTTCTGAATGATCACAGATGTAAAAATACCTACAAAGAAATCAATACACATGTCTCATAATCATCCAAAATAAAAACAACATTATGTTTAATCTTATAAATGGATATGATATTACTACATTATATATTTAATGTTTTTTATAAATATTTCAGGTGT
Organism: Latrodectus hesperus; assembly: GCA_037975125.1. NCBI lineage: Eukaryota > Metazoa > Arthropoda > Arachnida > Araneae > Theridiidae > Latrodectus > Latrodectus hesperus. The sequence goes on along the minus strand of CM075852.1, from coordinate 108,893,886 downwards.
GTAATGTTCCTGAGAATTATAATTCAATAAATTTCTGTGACATGATAGATCCTTTTAATCAAAAAGGACTTTGTGTAGTACGAGATTAATGAAGACAGATTTGATGTAGTATAAGACAACAAGAATGTTTACCAAATAATTTTTATATTATTAGCTTCATTGTTAACAGAAAAATATTATTTCTTGTAAACATTATTTTGATCAAGAAAATGTTCTTTTTTCTACTTGTTTCCTTACTTTGTTTTTCTTGACTTTCTTTTTTTCCGGTGTGATATATTTTCTTTTTTATTTTTGGAATAGTTAGAAAATATGTAATTTAACCCTTGCTACATTTACTTTATCACTCTTCACAACATGAGCTACCTTTGTACAGCATTTGCAAAAAAAGGAAAAAATTGTAAAGGAAACTTGTTAATCTTCATAATTTAATATTACCTTAATATTTGTAGAATAATACCTCAAAATTATTTGTTATATTGAATATTTATATTCAAAACGAAACTTGATAAAGGAATAAAAAAGGGAAAAATTGTTAAGGAAACTTGTTAATCTTCATAATTTAATATTACCTTAATATTTGTAGAATAATACCTCAAAATTATTTGTTAAATTGAATATTTATATTCAAAACGAAACTTGATAAAGGAATAAAATAAACCCGCAAATTTTAGAACTCTGATTTATGATTCTTTTTTCTTAACTATTGGATTCTCTTCAGATTTTTCATATAATGAAATAAAATTACGAACATTCATATAAAATGCACAGAAACTGCTTATTTGGTTGATGGAATTTAATTTCATTCCTTCAGTATTTTTCAACATCTGAATATGCATCTCAGAAAATTTTATTTTGATATTTCGATCACGTCATTTCTGATTCCTTTTGTACAGCTTGAAATGAATCTTCTCTAACTCTATTTTTATATTGAATGAGGAATACTTTCTCTTCATCTCTCGATCTGGTAAATTGCTGACAAGAATTCTCTTTCATCTTACAGAATATTGGTATAATTTATTTTGAAAAGCCATTTTTTATCACCGTTATTATTCCTTGGCCCGAATTCAATATTATTTTTCAAAATGTTCTAGGAACAAACGAATAAAGGAGCTTATTCTTAACATTTTCCATTATATTAATCTTCGTTTGAAGTCTGACAATTCCGTATATCCCTCATGATGAAAATGCTGCTGAATAGTCTTTAGTAAATGAAAATACTTTTATATTGGTGATGATAAGGTGATAACTGTAAATAAAATTTGCATTTGAAAATTCCTTTAGTCTACTTCACCCACGCTTTTTTAGAAAATATCAAGAAACGTATAAATTTCATTTTTGTATTAAGAAAATTACTTATTTAAAATAACCTAATTAAATGAATTTATTACTGTGTAAGTTAAATGTCATTTTTATTATTTATATTAATAAATACAGAATTCACAATATTATGATAAATTCTATGTTAAATATTTTTAAATATGCAATTTAAATCACAATTTATATACATTATTGTAACTTAAAGTTATGATAGACATGCATTTCTTGCTATATTACATCATACCAAGAATTAAATCTACAATTTTGGATATGTAAGGCACTACTTAGGTTTTAATTTAGAAACATAATGTAACATCTGGTTAATGTAACATCTTACATTTTTCTTCTGATTATTTTAATATTTTCATTTTCAAACTAAACTTATTTAAGCCTTATTAGAAATATTTAAATATGAATAGTGCATATTTTTTTCTAAAGCTTATAATTTTACATGAATAAATTGGTTAAATATGATTCAGAAAAAACATTTTTAAACTTAAAAATGTTATGTTAGTTTATTAGTAATTAATGAACAGTTAATTAACAATTTAAAATGAATTACTTAAAACATAAAAATCTGCTAATGGATTGTGCAACTTGTGCCAGACCATTAAAAATTTTAATAAAAAATCAATTAAGATTTTCAGATTCTCACAAAAAATACGGGAATGCAAAGTAACAGATAAAAAGTATTTAATTTATTAAAAGAGTAAATTTCTTCTATCGTCTTTTTATCATGCTTTTAATTTCTTGGTCTGAATAATTCTCAACTTATTTGGTAAAGATTTATACAATAATTTTATTTGTATTTTTATATTTAAAGTTTTATAATCTCCTTTCAAATTTTTAAAAGTTACAAAAGTAAAACAAAATTTATAAATATATTTCATAGTTGTTTATTATACTACATAATATTTATTATACTACATAAAATATGAGTTTAGTTAATAGAAATGCATAAAATAAATGTTTTAAAGTAACGTAAAAATATTTAAATAGTTACATTGTGTTTGAAAATTCTATTTTCAGTAATATATATATATATATATATATATATATATATATATATATATATATATATATAATATAGAATAGAATACTTATCTATTTTAACAACCACTACAGTATTTCTATCACTATTATAACTATCTAATTATGAACTAAGCAACAATATTCAGAAGATAATAATATTTATTGGAGCGTAATATTTCTTTCTTAAAATGAATGAAACTTCCGAGTACATTTGTTTCCCCTATAAATACTGTATTTTCAGAAGAAAACACTAATTCAATATAATTAGAGGTCTAGAACTTTTTTAAATTTTGATATTTTTCTTATGTTAAATTTTTAATCTAATTTTTAAAACATTTAAACATTTAAAACAGAAATACATAAATTTTCACGTAAATAAAAGAAAAAATTACTATGGAGATACTAAATGTTTGATGACTCTGCGTGTCCTAAATTTTCTACTCATTATTGGATTAGTATTACAGTATTTTTTAATAATAAAACTAGATTGGCTTAATTTTATCTATATATGAAGCGCACTTCATCATTTTCTCACGTGTATGCATTGTTTGATAATTTTTTATTTTGTATTATGTTTCTCATTATCATAATTTTTGTAATAACTTATAAGTTATTCCCTATTATGTAATTTTTTGATGATTTACTAATTGTATCTGTTATTATACATTACAGGTAAAGTAAAGAATTTTACATATTATGTTAATCCTACGTTCTTCATTTAATTTCCAAAAAAACATATTCCCCAGAAAGTATTAACAAAAAAATTTGACAATGTTTTATTTTTAAATTATTTGAAAAAACAGTTAAAGCACAATTTTTATAAAATAAGGAAATCAAATATTGCTATTATTTATGTGGAACCAAGAGCTTTTAGTATATTGTATAAATGTTTGTATGCTTTGTTATCATGGTCGAATTAAACTTATGCAAAAATAGGAATAAATTGTTGAAATTAATTTTAAACAAAATTAATTAAATATTATTTACTTATTAGTTTTGGTGCAACACATATTTTAACATTATGTATACACAACTATTTGTCGGTTAATTTGCTCCTATTGTAATATGGAGTTAAGTAGAACAATTGGGATAGATGTGTATTGTTTATCGTTTCTTTTGCATTGGTTTATAATAAAAATATAATTTTTTGTAAGGAATTTGAGGGTGATTTAATCAAATCACCAATTCTTTTTTATATTAAAAAAACTATGTATCTATTTCATATATAATTTTAAAGATAATACATTTAATTTAAATTATCATTAATGGAAGTAATTCGAAGTAATTCCTAATTAGGTGAACATTATTTGAATGTTTGAATATAATTAAGAATGTTTTCATTTCAAAAGTATCAATGAGTTTGATGTATATATTTTTTTGTGCTTATAAACTTCACTTAAAAGTAACACATAAAATTTACATACTTTTATGTGAAATCGTCCAAATTAATTTACATTTACTATTTTACATCTAATTTTTTAAATTACTTGTGAAAAAAATTTTTGTAAGAATTTTTATATTTGTAAAATATTTATTAGCAATTAGTATAAAAATGTAATTAGTAGTGTCATCACGATTGACTGTATTTTTGAATTTACAAATGCAATTGTACTTTATTCAATTTCAATTTATTAATTCTATTTTGCATCGCTAAATAAAAAATAAAATTTAGTTTGAGTTAAAATAAAATAAATATATATTCCAGTATTTCATTAATGAATAATTTTAATTATTATAAAATATTTTGGGTCACAGTATTTATTATAAATTTTCTTTTGAAGAAAGAAAATAAAATGCTCACAATTTTAATTATATAATACCTTATTTATTCAAATATACCAAGATTAATTGTAAGGTAATATTAATTTTTATTATTCGTTTCTAAGTTTGCAGAAGTTCTAACTCTGTTATTATTTATTGTTACTATACATTTTAATATATATTTATATTTTAAGGCACTATTTATGTTTTCAAGCATTTTAAATTTTATAGTTTCAAGATACAGGCATCACGAATAAGGTGGTTGGGCCACCTGTACAGATGCACCGATGGTTTTCCCACCAAAAAAGTGACATTCTCAAAAATCGAAGGGATTCGTCGTAGAGGACGCCCACCCACGCGGTGGCTGGAAGATGTTGAAAAAGACCTCAAAATAATGGGAGTCAACCGATGGAGGGCTGTTGCGGCTAATAGAGTCAGCTGGAAGAAGATCAGCGAGTCAGCCTTGGCCTGCAATAGGCTGTTGAGCTTGTGAAGAAGAAGAAGAAGTTTCAAGATACATCAACTTACCATTATTGAATTTTTCCTTTATGTATTACGAAATCTTTTCTATTTATTTTTAACACATAGTATGAATGTAATTATCGTATTACATTCAATTCTTTGTTTTTTAATTAAATATAATTAATAAACTTATGTAATTTTAATTAATTTGGAGACATTTGCATTTAAGATTGATTCTGATTGTTATTTGCGAATAACTTCTTAATTGTTCATCCTCTAGCAAGTGTTTTTAAATGATCAAATACTAGATATAAATTATTTAAAATTCTTCATTTGTTGGAGGGAAACAATTTGTTTTTTTTCCCAAACTTAAATTATTTCTATTATTTTACAAATGATTTCTTGTCGTAATAATGCGTTCTGTTTTTCTCTGGTTATATTTTATTCTTTCTTGAAATTTGATGTTATTTACATTTTAATTTCTTTAATAATTCCTTCATTTTTCATTGTTTATCATAAAGTTGACTCATTACTGTAGAGTATCTTCAATCTTATTCAATGTCTGTCTGCTTTGCGATTAATCCATGCAGCTCAACAAAAGGCGAAAGTGATGGCATCATATGCATTGGGGCACACAATAGATATATGCCACAATAGCCTTGAAAGTGATATCATAAAGAAACACAAACAGAAAGGAAGAGCCTTGAAAGTGTTATAAAAACACACACAAAGAGAAAGGAAGACTCTTGCTCTAACAAGGATTCGAACGCGGGACCTATTGCTTTGAAATAAAGACATTAACCACTCCGCCATCGGTCGGCGTTGGTTTACTGTTGGCATAAGAGAGAGTATATATATTTTTAATTACGTGTGCATAAAAATAGAATGAACCGTTTCTGTTCAATTAGTTTCCTAATCAAAATAAAAAAATGAAATCAGATTGTCAAAAATATTTTTCCTTCGAATTTATCTGATACTTCATGCAATTGTTTTTTTTACAGAAATTATTGTGAATAGTGCAATGAAGTTATATCCATTGAAAATGTTTTCATCGTATATATTCTTCATATTTAATGTCTTGGCATACATCACTAAAAATATCGTATGCAAATTTTTACATTTAGAATTTAATAAGACGTAATACGTTTTACCTGCATTCATTATATATATTGAGTTTGTGGCTGTAAAAGAATCAAATGATCGTTTTTTATTGACAGAATCAAAAATACGTGTTTATACTTTCGATACAAATCATCAACTAAGTACATATTGTTCATAGATGGCGCTCTCAGCACTGCGATGGGATTACTTCACAGTGGCATATTTATTTTTCACATGAATTTGTTTTTTGGTTTTGATAATTTAACATTCTAAAAACTTTTTTTATTTCATAGTGGCATACTTATTTTTCACATGAATTTGTTTTTTGGTTTTGATATTTTAACATTCTAAAAACTTTTTTTACTTCATAGTGGCATATTTATTTTTCATATAAATTTATTGTTTGGTTTTAATATTTTAACATTCTAGAAAAATATCATTAGTTTCAAATTTAGATTTGAAAATTTATTTTCAACAAAGCATCAGATTATTTCACTTGTCATTTAATCACTTGATTATTAAATTTTATTTCTTAAGTTATACATATTTAAAGTCTTAAAATGTATAGCTTTATTATTTTCGTTCATTTATCGCTAAGTTACTAATAAAATTTCTCTTATCATTTTCATGATTACACTTTAGCAACCCTTATCAATCTTTTCAATTCTTTTTCAATAAAATCAAACTGTTAACACTAAATAGGGTAGGTAAACAGGATACGTACAATACAGATTAATTTTTATTTACATCAGAACTTTAGGTGACATAATAATCCTATGAGCAAGAATATTATTGAGTATATGCTATTCCAATTATTATAGTATTATGAAAATTCACTGATATTAAATAAAAGTGTTCTTGTAAGTAAATTTAATTTTATTTTAATAATTGGAATGCTATAAATATATGTTTAGATTTAAAACTGTAAAAATTATATTGGATTTAAAAAAAATTACAGTAAAATATTATTTCTTCATTAGTTAGAGTAGAAGGGTTCAAGTATAAGAGCTGATAAGATTTTTTAAAGAATAAAGTGGAACAATGGAAGTTTTATATTGAGTATTATTTCTTTCTTACTTACTAATTTATAAAGATATTCATAAGGTAATGTTGAATATTAAATTGGAATAATTATTTCATTTCAAGTCATTAATATAAGAAAATAAAAATGATATAATTCTAAGAATATAGTAAGAATCATGATAAGAAATATTACAATGAATATCATATGACATTAAAATAAATAAAAAGTAGCAAAGATTAAATAACGCAATGAAATGTAAATTGAATTTTCATTATCAGTATTCTGAAATGAGGGAAAGAAAATTTCATGCTCTTTGCAAGGTAAATACATTAGCTAAAAGCAAACATTCAGCTTGCTTTTTGCTAATATATTTGCCCTTAGAAGTTAGAAGAGTGCAAAGACCATTTTTTGAAATTAAAAATGATAATTTTTAATATCAAAAGTGCCTGGATAATTTTTTCCTTAATTGAAAGGCATGAGCTTTTTAAAAACTAAAAATTATCAAGTTTTAATCAATTTGTAAAAAAGTAGTTAAAAGGGATTTTCCCATTAAGAAAAACTAAAATTTTCGGTTGAATGACTTATTTAATGCATGAAATAACTGAATGTCAATTGCTGATGAGATAAAGGACCATATTATTTTAGAAGAATATTAATAGGATATGCTAAGCCCTTATTTTTTATATGAATTAACAATAATCAACAAATATCTAAAGAATAAGACATAATATGTGTGGACATCAAAAATAATTTGATTAAGTAGAAGTATTTTCCTTTAAATTATTATTTGCGTAAAGTTTCGAAAACTCAATACGAGTTTTACGATTTTTATACTTGACAGCTTCTGGTTCTTTTCTTGAATTGCATAAATGATAGAAAACACAGTCTACTGTCAATTATATCTTCAAATAGGATATAAACTATTTCATATGCACAATTATAATAACATTGATTATCTTACTTGTATATTAAAAAATAATTTTCACTTTACTTGCAATTGTGTTTTTATGTCATTCTTAAAAGTTTTTACAAATATTACAATTCTCAGAAATATCATGAATTTGTGCCTACCTTTCTAAATATTTATATTCTCAGAAGTATTGGGTATTTAGAAATACAACATATTTTGATCATTATGTCGTATGTAAAACCAATGCAGACGAAAATTCTTTTTATGAATTTTTCCATTACTAGGTATTTTCCATTTACTTTATGATTAAAGAAATAAACATATATAAGTTTAAAGTATCATTATTTGATTTACGCTTCCAATAAACAAGCCTAATTTGGAATCAGTATTTAAATGCTGTTAATATTTGATGTTAAAGATTTAAATCTTCATGGGGAATAACTAATGCTTTAGAAGCAAAAAATTCTTGTATGGATCATTAATGATCATATTTCAGTTGGATTTTCCTTATAAATTAATGCATTTATAAAATTATAAATATTATAAAAAGCATTAAAATAAAACAAATGTTATAAGATATTTTTTATTTATTAACAAATAATAATTAATTATTTGTTACTAAATAAAAAATATTTAGTAAACAATATTTAGTAAAAATATTAATTATTATTTATTTAGCAAAAAATAATAATTAATTATTATTAATTCTATATTGATATTTATTTAATTATGCTATGTGTAAAATAATAATAGTAATTATTTTACAAAATATTTCGTTATAATTTAGTTTTGCTTCATTAAATTAATGTTTACAAAGATTTAATCGCCTCGGCGGGAATAATAAACTGATTTATTTCATATATATATTTTCCACGAGATGAATCAAAGATTTATAGCTTCATTAAAGTAATCATTCAAGAAAACATTTGTTTAAAATTTGCTTAGCATTTCATAGAATATCAATAGAAACTTTCTGAATATATTTAAATCTTTGTGTATTTCTAATTAAAAATATTATCTGTCATCTTATAAAATTAAATAAATTTTATGTAACTTGAACTTTACTGTACCTAAGTTAAAATTTCAGATAAACTTAGTGTATTTATTTAAAATATAGATGTGGCTTTGAATAAACTCATTAAACTCTTAAACACACGGGTCAATAATTAAATTCCTTAGATTAATATTTTATTAGATCACCTTTTTCCCGAATGAGAGCTCTTATTCATTTAAACATCGAGTTTATAAGTTTTGAAGTGTTCAGGGAATAGTTATCATTGGCTATACTGCTTTTGATACCTTGTAAATTAGGAAGAAGATGAGAGTGTTTTCGGATATCGCTTTCAAAAATATTACACACATTTTCTATTGGGTTAAGATTTTAAGTCTGTGGTAACAAAGAAAGTCGTCAGAGGTTCTGGAACGATATATAATTGCACTTTTCTCCATGAAGTATCAGTGACGATAAGAATAAAAATACAACATTGTACTGTGCACTTGATTTGTTAGTATATCTAGGTACCTCATAACAGTTTTTTTACCCTTGGGAAACAGGGAACAGCAAGGCACCATTTCCTTGCCAGCAAAAATACCCCATACCTTGGAACTCTCTCAATACTTTGCATAGTTGAGTTAGATAAGGTGGATTCATGACTTCGAAAGGTTCTCCCCAATTTGTACATTCTCTATCAATACAAAATAATAAATTCTTTATCAATAGTTCACTAGTAGCCAGTTGACAAGTTGTAGATCTTCGTTTCAGTGTGGATGGTGGGTATCTCTGAAAAGTTTCTCAAGACGTATTTCAATTCATATCAAGTTTTTTGCCGTCTATTAGTGATCACTGTCGAGATCCATGGGTTTGTTCTGAAATCCAAAGAACTTGCGCTAAAGATTATTGAGCAGGTTCTGCAAATGAGGCACTATAACGCACCAAAAGCAAAATAGGAATTGTTTTCAGAGTCATTGACTATAGTAGAGGACATGAAGGAACAAGATCACCCATCAAATATCCATTTAACCACCCTCCCTCCTTCAAAGAGCCATGTCTTGTACTCTAAAGGAGGGAACTACGACGTAACGCTAAATATTTGCAAATACTCTAAGGAGAAAAAATTTAGCTGTTGAGCAGAATATTCGGGAATCGATCCTTTGTCAGGGAATAAGAATTCCTTTATACTTATATTCAAATTTCTTTCATCTTATTTCTGTATTCCACTCTTATGCTAATTTCTATTGCCTAATTTCACTTTTAATTGTTTTTAAAAGCTTTTGGAATCTATTATGATTGTAGAGATGCGATTCTTTTATAATAAATGGTTAGCCATAAGTTGCCTCAATAAATGTAATTAATTTTGCATTAATGCCTTATTTGTGTCTATTGAGCAATATATAGATGTATATATAAGCATATAGTAATATGGAAATATAAAGAGATGTTTCTATTTCTAAACAATGTCTCTAAAGTTGTGCAGCTTGTTGTATCTTTATCCATGAGTATTTAGCAATTGGACGTACATAATTCATAGTGTGATGTCACCAGTATATTCCTATTCACCCATTTTGATGATCAAAATATTCAACTGTTAAAGACATATCCTCAATTATTATCCTTTGTATCTGTCTACAAAGACTAAATTGAGAAGATCTTTTTCAAATAATATCATTATCTGCTAGTCCCATTCATCTCAGCAACTTAATACGGATTACTTACAAAAGGGAATTATTTATCCGTAAATTCATAGATTTTTGTATCCTTGAAATTTGTTTTGTACTGCGTAGTTGTGATTTTTGGAAGTATAAGTCTTATAAATACTCAAGCATGTTTTATAATTTATTTTCTGCTTCTATATTAATAAGATCCTTTATTATCAAATACCTAATTTCAGAGTTATATTTATAATTAAGAAAAATGGCAATTCATTCATTCATTATCGTGTGCCAGCCAGGCTGGCAATATGGGGTGTGCTGCTCCACTTTTTCAACTGAACCATATTTTGATGTGGAGTCCGACTTCCTCAGTACATACATGCCATAGGGACCCGTTTATAGGGTAGGCAACCATTCCCACCTCATTCATATAAGGAAAGGACAAAGATAGGATAGATAGAGAAGAGAAAGTACATCCATGCCCGAACCGGGATTCGAACCCAGGACCTCCTTATCCACAGTTAGGCACGCTGACCACTAGACAAATTGGTCGGCAGAATGGCAATTATTTTGCTTATTTAGATTAAATAAATTTTTCTATGATTTTGTTACATAATTTAGCAAGTAAATACTTATATATTCATTCTAATTTAAAAGCTACTGCATATTCATACTAATTTAAAAGCTTATTTAGATTAAATAAATTTTTCTATGATTTTGTTACATAATTTAGCAAGTAAATACTTATATATTCATTCTAATTTAAAAACTACTGCAAGTATTTTCATTATACATTTTAAAAATAATTTTGTGTTAGATAAGATAAAAAGAAAAAAAACCCACTTAATTTAAAATTTTATTACTTAATTACATCGTAATAAGAAATTTATATTTGAAACCTACACATTAACAAAAAGTAACTTTAAAATTAACTGCCTCTCCAAACCCTTCAAAAATAAGAAAGACAATTATACTAGTTAATAGTTATATCTGAGTTTGAACTATCGAATATATATTAAGGGAATAAAGTTAGCGTAAAACTTTAAAGATAATGATTTAGCTACGCAATAACAAGCTTTTTATTTTTTTAAAGGCAAAATAAAGTACATTTTAAATATAAATTAAGATATATTTTATTTTGTTTCTGTGTATCTATAATGCAATAAATTAAGTATCTTACATTTGGGTTTATGTTGGGCTAGTCGTTGAATAGAATTTTCCAAAGCGATAGTTTGAGGTTTCTATTCAAGCTATCTGTGATTCAAAGAAGGTTTCACATTTGATCTCTTTTGAACAAAGGAAATTTGGTGTTCCGTTTCTGCACATTTATTGATGAAAAGAGGGTTTTTGAGAGTTTACCAGGTTTGTTCTCTTGCAACACATAAATATAACCACAAATCCATGAAAATAACTCCTTGAAAGATAATCCATAGCACATTTATAATATCTTTATAATGGTTTTTGATGTTAGACTATTCGATATACGATGTCAATATGCCTAATTGCTTACGTAAAGAAGAGACTTTGATAGAATTGAAAAAAAAATTATGAAAAAATTTCATACAGAATAATGAATACACACTTAAATTTAGATTTTGTGATTAATTGATTGGATAGGAAATTCATTTTTATATTTTCTAACCATTTCAATGTTGTGAAGCTCTATTTTTTAAAGCAGATTTTTCTTTTAGAATTCATAAAAGTTGCATTTAAATAGTATCTTGTTTTTAAATTTCTATTAAAATCTCACACTCTTAAATGCATAATAGATGTCAGTAAAATATATAATAATAAATTTATATTTTGAATAAAAATATCATCTAAAATACCAATCAATTGTCATCTTTTAAAGTTATTTGTGTGTTTAAGGAAAGTCCCTAATGTAGTAATTTTTCGACAGATTAAAATATTAAAACCAAAATGGTAAAAATATTCATATATAATTAAAAGTAATGACACACAATAACTGTCTTTATTTCATTAAATAATTATTTTAATTAATGCGTATTCAGTAAATAGTAATACTATCAGAGCAAATATTTCTGTACCCTTTTGAAATAATTATGTGAAATATTTATAACTAAATTAATTTACTTTCGCAATTAATGATAAAAATAATTTTGAGTTTTAGAAGCAAGAAAAATTTAATGATATTAATATGATGAGAATTAATGCATTGGAAATTTTACATTTTAATGCATTATTTATAATGGAATATTTTGTTAATACATAATATTTGATGTCGCATGTTTAATGTAATGAAATCTGTATGGATACAGAAATGAAAAATGTCAAATTTTTTATTATAAGAAATGAAAAATTAAATTAGAAATGCTATTAATCAATCATACGGTTAAAAACAGCTTTGAGCATATTTTAAACATATTTTTTTTAATTTAGAGATGGTTTGCTTAACGCTCAACGGTCGTTTTTTTCCCCACGAGGGCTAATCAGACCGGGACTTACTGTTTAAAGTGAATTTCGAACTACTATATGCATCAATACCCAAGGGGAGATTTGAATCCACGAACAATTGAACCGAAGGCAAGACCGCAAACCATTCGGCAACCAGTTCGGTTTGTATTCATAGACAGATAATAGAAAAGAAAGAACATTTTTAAAGTTTTTATTTCAAAATGCTTGACTTATAGGAATGTTGCAAGAAAAATGAAAAAAAACTAATTTAATTGATTGACATTTTATTCCTTGTGTACAAAAATTCGTAAAATATATATTAAATCTACTTGATTTATTATATAAGGAAATAGAAATCTTGCCCTGTATTTGTATACTACTGAGGTAGTTTACTTAAGAAAAACACATGGAATGAAGAAACAAGTGCCCTTATGTGTAGTAAAATATTTGCTTCTATATTGCAAAAAAAAAAAAAAAAATCAAGATTTATTTTTTTTACAGAAGTTAAATAAATTTGAAAATACATTTCACTATAAGGAACAAATAAATTGTAATTAAAACGACAACAGGTTGAGAAATTTATCAATTTACTTCAAAGACGGTCTGAAATAACGAAATCCACTTTAGTTAGATGATTTAAGAAAAGCCTTATCGGTAATCATGAGAAGTGAATTTCATTATTTTTTAGTTAGAATATACATTTAATTGTAATTTTTTAGCGTTACGTACAATGGTGTCTAAAAATTTTCATCTTAACAGAGGATAGAAGAAAAAGAATACCGAAATTTAATACATTTCAGTTTTATTAAAAGAGGTTATTATGGAATTGGCTGAGTTCTTGTTTAGGATGTTTATGAAACTTGAAATCTGTATTATGATCATTGGATCTTCATAAGAAATTCAGTGATTGTTATATCTTTACTTTACATTTTGTTTTCGTATTTAACAACATTGTGTCTTTGAGTTTCCTTTGAAATGCATAATGTTTGTTATTTCCACTTGTTTGTATTTATTGGCATTATATATTTGAATTTCCTCTTCATTGGAGGATTGCAATGATTCAATTCATTGCAGACCTAAAAAGCAGAGGGAACATATCAGTAGATGATTTGTGTGTCTGATCATTTGATTTTGTCCATCAAGCACCTTAAACATGTGTAGAACTTTTTAATTGTATTTGGCATCAGGTCACCTTGTATCAATAACGATTCTTTCAATAATGAAAACTTTCGAGACCTGTTCCAACTGTTTCGTTGAATAAACTAAGCCAGAAACACTTGATTGAGTGCCTGGGGCTATCCAAGTGAAATTTATATGACGATCCATTGATGGTGCTAAATTTTTTGGGGTGTTTAACTTATGGGCCTGGTGTAGCACTGCTGTCAAAAGGGGAAATGCAATAACAACCACAACGATTCTACAAATTTGGTTGGCACTGCTTGGGGAAATTAATCTGCTACTTTAACAATAGTTTGAAAATGTATACCCAATGTATCAATAGTAAATCATAAAAACATGTGGATTATATGTTGTATATTTATTATTAAACTTTTTTTTAAGTTTTCTTCAATTATTTATAGTTTATCTTTACATTTTATCTATTCATATATTTAGCCATATATTTTGAAATTATAATTTGATATTGATACCGAAAAAATATTTCATTAATTGATCATTTCTACAGGGTGTCCCGAAAGGTCGTTGCCAAACTTAACGTGGTGGTCTGTCATACCATGGCAAACAAGATTTACATAGGAACTTGGGACCGAAAATGTGAACAGCGACTGCTAGAGGGCAATGTTTGCAGGCGTAGAGGGGGAGAAAGAAATGATGCTGAAAGAAGTTTCAATTTGTCTTTTATTAAATAATATGATTAAATTACAGAAAATGTTCAAAATTCCTTCCACTCGCAACAATGCAAGAAGCTTCACAACGTCGACGCATACGTGCTGCCGCTTCCACGATCCTGGCGACGAGATCCGTGTCCGATATGTCACGGGAATCTCGTATATCAAGGATTTCATGTATCCCCACTAGGTAAAAATCCAGGGGAGTCAGGTCAGGGGATCGCGGTGGCCATGGGACTGGTCCACCTCTGCCAATCCAGCAATCAGGGTATCTCCTATCGAGATATTCCCGTACACTGTGGTTAAAATACGCAGGCGCTCCATCATGTTGAAACCACATGTTTTGTCGTGTAGCTGCTGGAAGGTTAACCAACAGATCCGGCAACACACTTTCTAGAAAAGTATGATAGTTATTCCCATCGAGGCGTTCAGGAAGTAGGTAAGGGCCAATTAGCATGTCACCGATAATACCAGCCCAAACGTTAATGCTGAAGCGTCGTTGATTTGCATGAGCACGTGTACATCTTGGGTTTTCATGCGCCCACACGTGCATGTTGTGCAGGTTCAGAACACCGTCCCGTGTAAAAGATGCTTCGTCAGTAAACAAAATCCGCCATGGAAAATCCATCAGTGCAATCCGTTTTTACAAATACCAGCGTGCGAATGCAATGTGTTGGGAATAATAATCATCGCACAGTGTCTGTACTCTTTGGATGTGGTAGGGGTGTTGCCTGTCCTCGTGCAGATGCGCTGAATGATGGAACGAGGTACACCCAAGACGCGTTCGATAGCTCAGAGGCTTGTTCCCGGGTTCCTTTCAAATTCCCGTAAAACAGCTTCCTCTGCGAAAGGTGTGCGTGTAGTGCGTTCTCGACCGATGAGGCTACCTGTCTGTAAAGCTCCTGCCTCGCATAATCTGCGAAACAGTTGCCCAAACAAAGCACGACTTGGCTGACATCTGTTTGGGAAGCTCTCAAGGTAGATTCTTCCCGCGACTCGTCCATTTCCATCCGCAGCACCATAATCGTAAATCTTATCGGCCAATTCTTCATTAGAAAACCGGTTCTTCGTTCTCTTGCAGCGTCGTCGCCTGAAATAATCACACTTCCCACTCTCCCATCAGCCTGCGAACATTGCCCTCTAGTGGTCACTATTTGCATTTTAGAACACAAGTTCCTAAGTAAATCTTGTTTGCCATGGTATGACAGACCAGCACGTTAATTTTGGCAACGACCTTTCGGGACACCCTGTATATTAGTTTCCTATTTTGAAACATAAAATCATTAATATTTAAATATAATATACTTAATAGTCCTATTATGTGAATGCTTATTATAAAAATAGTTTATTATCAGTATGGTGCGAAACTGATTGCCAGTTTTAAAAAGATAATGTATCTTTCTATATCTCCTCTATCTCTATCTGTACCTATCAATGTAATATATATATATATATATATATATATATATATATATATATATATATATATATATATATATATATATATATATATATATATGTGTGTGTGTGTTCAACAAATGTGGTTTTCCCTATAAATTAATGAAGCTACTGTTTTCATTATATATCTATCAAAGGAATTAACCAAATATAAATCAATGTAAAAATATTATACTGATGGAAACAAACAGATCATACAAAAATATTTCTTTATCATAATCACTAATTAAATAATTTTAAAATTGTAATCGCTGTTTTTTAGAGTTCCACATCAGTCAACTTTGATTGCTTATCAGCATTAAATAATGTTGACTTGTTTGCTGTTGCCTTCAGTAATTTATTTATTGCGGTAGTGTAATAATTTACATTATTGTCAGTCATAATTTTAAATCAATTGAGTTTTTCTTGCATATGTAGAAAGGAGGGATTCAGTTTTATTGGAATTGATCATTGTATTGCAGACTGAGCTAGTCATGCAATGAAATAATTAGTGTTATATGCCAGGGAAGACTGGAAGTGAACACTTACAGAACGAAGTATTAGAATACTAAATAAGTTATTAACAGAAACGATTTTAGTTTAATTTTAAGCTGAAATCTTTTCTGTTAATAACTTATGGTTATTAACAGAATGGAATAATAGAACAGATGGGTTTTAAATATTGCTGTCATGACTTCTCCTAAAATCAAGCTTAATCCATCATACGTTTCTATGACGATAATTTGAAATAAATAAAGATGATTATTGGTTTTGAACTAAGTGCTTATATTAACAAATATAAATTGGAAAAGTTTTGAGAAATGTTGAAATTTTACTTAAGTTATTTGAATTCGTTGCAAATGGAAGACTAAATATTATATTTTCTAGTGAAATATAAAATTTCATGATTTTTCAGCATGAGTATGTTTCAATAAATATTCTCATTAAAATTATTTTTTTTTTTTGAAATTGAGTCTTAGACTAGTTTAAAAATATCTAGAATATCTAGAAATATTAAATTCAAGTGAGAACTTTGTTGTGTAAGATGTAAAATGTTAGCAATCTGATATAATCTATGATCTTTTAGAGTCGAAAGAATGTGGTGACCGCATCAGCGTGACTGGATTGTGTATTACTTAAATCATTTTTATTGTTTTCAGATCGCCCAATATGGGAGAAAATTTGTTCATAAGTTTCAATTATGTATAGTGTAAAAAAACAAAATATAGTTTTAGGAATTTTTTAAAACATAAAAATGATAAATTCACCAGAAATATTTTGTTACAAAATGGACATAGAATTATATTTTGTGAAAATTTCACTTTTTATTAACATTCAATTAACGAAAATTGAATGAATAAATTCTTAAATTTAATCAAGTAATTATCGTAATCATTTAATAATATAATGAATACTGCAGAATAGGTAATGTAAAAGACTTTTATATAAAATAATTGGATTTTATTTCTCAATATTGAAGAAATATTGAATTTTTTTAAATAACGGCGGGCATTTGGGTGACTAACCCTTCGCCACAACAAGGCCGGAAACTGCTACTCATTTATCGTTACCCAGCGGGCACCTGTGAACCAAGTCACGGAGGCGAGTAGCATTACCCGCGTCATACCACCACAGACCCGTTTATAGGGCGGGCCACATTCATACATCAACACACAAGAAAGGACAGAGAAACACAGAGAGATAGTAACATCAATTCCCGAACCGGGATTCGAACCCGGGACCCACAGCACAAGAGTCAGGAACGCTAACCACTCAGCCATTGGTCGGCTATTGAAAAATTGAATTAGTGTGTAAATTTAAAGGAAGATTATTTCAAATATTTATGTCTAATGGTAACTATCTTTATTGGCTAACTTATTATACATAAAAAATCCAATGTGATCAAAATTCACAGAAAACAATTTTGAAAAACATAATTTTTATTATAAAAAGTAATTAATATATTTCTATTTAGTCAAAACATGTCGTAGTTCATCATTCCCAATTTTTGTTTTAAAAATTTCCCTACAAACACATAATATATGATTTACTTTAGAACAGTACTTGCAGAAATAAAACATGCATATATTTTAATCTAAATGATAGTAAAATATTTATTGCAATTAAAATTAATAACACAAATATTTATACTTTTTATAAGCCATAATTCTTCCTATTTTTCCTTACAATGAAAATCATTATACTTCCCACACTCTGTTACATACTCAATAGTAGGCGTGTGATAAATATACAATCATACTTTATTATCTTCCTTGAAATTGAAGTGTACAAATATCATCTAAGAGGGCTTCTTCCCATAAGAACAACTTTTCTGTCCCTTGAAAGAAACTGTAGCACAACACGAACAATGAATTCAGAGAATGATATATCGTCAACAAAGGAAAACGTGACTTAAGCAATGAAAGTGATTTTATCTTGTCATTTTATTTACAGTTTCTTTATATATTTTAACTAAAATTGTAAGTCTAGAGGACTCTAAGCAAGAAAAATACATATCATTGTACCAAATTGTTATAGTGAAGTTTTTTTTCATATTTTTACAACACTTAAACATCTAGTATCCAAAATCCATTAAACAACATTATAAAATTTAAAATATATTTATAATACTTCATAAAAGCTCTTAGATTAGATATATTTATGAGCATATTACTAAAGGAAAATTTTATTTTATTATAGACAATTAATAAGAGAAAATCACGACCACGATATTAAATTATAATTATTATATTACAAATAATCTATCGTTATTATTATATTTATATTTAAAACTAAAGAAAAAATATTACAATAAATGCAGACATTAATGAAAACATTACAAATTTTGTATAATTATAGCTGTCACTTGCCAATGTCTTGCATAAAGTTCAAGGAATGATTGTTTTTTCTATTTTGAAAACTATATAGGCATGATATCTTAAGAGGTAAATTTATTTATTATACTGTCATTTGTGTATGGAACAATTAAATTAAATTTTATTTGGGACAGCTGCTTCAATTATTTATTCAAAAAGCTGTATTATGATTGATTATATTTCTTTTTAATGGTATAAAGCATATTATAGTATTCAACTCTCGTGTAAATATTGGAAATATATGAAAATATAATTGCACTTTAATTAAAGGAATATATCAATTAATTAGTTTATTCCATTACATAACTGAAATCCATTAGCATTAGAAGGTATTAATCGCATAAGATAGTTGCCCATTAGTGCTTTTCTATTTAGAATCACGAATACACTGTGAATTCGCATTAAGTTGATCTTTAATTCAGTTTTGAATAGTTTTGAATTACTTGTATTCTGATATCAAACATTTAAGTTTGATTTATTGCATTTATATCATGAATTTTATTTTGCAGAAAAATAAAAAATAAAAAAATTGTTCTTAAAAAAGTTTCAATCACGCATTTAACGGCACTTTTTCGTGCTCAATGATTTTTCACAAATTTATAAAAAAAGATTTCGCATCATTCATTTCATATAAAGTAAAATAATGTATAAATAACAAATTCAGTGGTGTACCATGAGACGTATTTTTAACTAAAAACACTAATTAAATTTAATCAATTAATTATTTATTCAAATTATTTTTAAGTGAGAAATTTCTAGATTTAATTAACAATTTACACAGGCAAATTATTTTAAAATTCGTTTAAAAATCTAAACTTTTTAAAGAAAACTTAATACATTAAAAATTTCTCATATTGACAAATGAGTTTTTTATTTCTCATATTGACAAATGAGTTATGTTATGAATTAAATATATTATTATAAATATACTGAAGAGCTTTATATATTAACATACATATAATTAAATGTATATAAATGTATATATATATACATATATATATATATTATATATATATATATATATATATACAATCCACCTGTAAATACATACAGTGTTATGTATATATATATATATATATATATATCTATATATATATATATATATAGTATATATATATATATATATATATATATATATATATATACACACAGTGAGAAAACCTTTATATTTTTACAAATATTAAACAATGATAGAAGAACCTAATATTTCTTCAATCAAATAGTGGATCAAAATTAAAACAAGAAACTTTCATTAACTTGTATTTTTTCATGATAATTTTTTGCAAATATGCTTTATTAAAATTAATAATAAAATTGTATTTCTTTAATATATATGTGTTTCTATATTTTGTATTTAAGTAATTTTTTTCCATTTCAAATAGTTTATAGCATTGTAATTTAACATGTAGATATTTTTAGAAATATTTGTTGCTCAATAAATGTCAAAGATGTGTCTAGATCTTTATCTCTCTCTGTATATATATATATATATATATATATATATATATATATATATATATATATATATATATATATATATATATATATATGTTTAGTATTTTTTGATATTAGATCAAAGAATAGATATTAAAAATAATAAGAAAATGTATTCTTATTTTATTGGTAATGCCTTAAATCATTTTAGAACATATTCCTTTTAAATTTTTCTTTTAATATGTTGGTATATTTTTGGTATTTATTTTTACCAAATGATTACATAATTTGATGTTATTGTTACAACTATTGACAATAATTTATTTTATCTGTTTAAATCTAAAAATAACTATTATATAATCTCAGTTATAATATTCGTATACATTACGTGTTGAAATGTGTGTTACAATTAGATCAACATTTTTTATTTGTTAACAATAGCATTTCTACTTAAAGACTTTTATATTTTTCAATCTTAAAAAATAATTTGTAATTTTGCAAAATCTATTATATTCTTTTATCTCCCTACCGGAGTTATTAGTAATATACAGTTTGATCTAATTTTAACTATATACTATTAAAATTTATAAATAATCTTTGAAACTAATATTTTTAATTTTTAGGAAGAAATTATGCGCTTCTTTTATTTATTATTTTTTTAATAAATATATAATGATTAAACCATAATACATAAATTTTTCTCAAAGAACAATATTTGGAAAAATAATTTGAAATATTTATTGCAGCTTCATCCTAGTTTTGTAAATAGCTAGTTTGTTAAATATTTGTAGAATCACTGCTCAATTGAATCATTTGTGTTTAAATTATTTGACATACTTTTGGTATCTACAATATTTCTTATAATTTTACATTTTTATTGTTTTTGAGTAAATTTATATAGAATTGAAGATTAAGTAACGAATGAAATAAATAAAGAATTACAAATTTAATTTTGATGACAAATGTAAAAATAAAGTAGTTTTCAAATTAAAAAAATATCTTATTGATAAATATAACTTTACAAAAAAGCAATTTTTAAACTAATAAAGATATGAATATTGTAATTATCTAGTGAAAAAAGTTTAATCTTCTTTCTTCAAATAAAATTATCATTTTAACAATCTACATATTTGCATTCTGAAAGACTAAATGTAAACTTTAATAGAAATTTTTAAAAAAGTTATGAGAGTAAATTTGCTTTTTCATTAAGGTGTTTGACAGTCTTTTCAAATTCTTCATTGTAAAAATTTGATGTCTTTAATATAATTTAATAACTTCTAACATTTCGTAAATTTGTTATTTTCATTCATTTTACTATTTCAAGGAATACACTCTGTTTTTCAAAACAGCATAATAAAAATAATTTTTTGAATCAATCGTTATTGAGAAAAGTTTCAATCACCTGTTAAAGATTTACATTAAATTTCTATTGCTCTCTTGAAAAGATTTGCGTATTTACTGACATTTAACGCTATGAATAAATTCTAACGCTATGAATAAATGGCAGTGAATAAATTTAAATTGTATTTTAAAACCATCAGTTGTTGATAAAATATACTTTATTTCTTCATTCTCCAGTATCAATAACGTAAAACATATACAAAAATATTTATGGTTTCTATTTCATTTATTAATGATTTATTTGTATTAAAGCAATGCAAATTTATTTGATGATTCTTTACGTATGACAAATTAATATTAATTTTCATGATACTTGAGGAAAAATTACAGGATTGCCTTATTAATTAAATAAATGAAAGCTGTTTCATTATAATACTGCTTCCGTGCAAGAAAAAGTTTGCGCTGATATTCCTAGCTTATATTATTGCCACCATGCGGCATTAGATATAATCTAACAACTTCTTAATAAATGATTGATTTTTAAAATTATTTTAAACTTTTCTTTACATTTTCTTCGATTTTCTCTTTAATTTAGTACTTTTTGCATTATATATTTATTAATGTAAGATTTTTTTAGTAATTACTCTTCTCCCTGTTCAAAATACGTACTACTAATCAGAAATAATATTAATTTCTTGTTTACTTATTATTATTATTTATCTGACCTAACTATTATTAAAAATAACATTCAAATAAACATGTCTTAATTCTTGCAGGTATTTATTTGCCTACAAATTTGCATTAACAAATTATTATTTTTATTATAATCCATACATAAAACAAATTTTTGTAAAAATTTATTCCATCGAAATAAGCAATATTTCATTTAATTTTGTACTATTTATTCAAAACATGTAGAAATTGCAGAAAAAATATATTGATCAGAAATAAATACAGTATTTTTTCAATACCTAATTGTCATAATTGAACATTTTTAAACATAGTTGCTATTAACATAAAAATAATTGTTGAGATTTTGAATAAATTTCTCTTCAGGTCTGAGATTATAGCAAATATTTTCTAGGTTGCTTTGTATAAGAACTAAGGTTAAACATTATTAGGAAAATATATATATTATTTAAATAAAATCTATAATTTTTATTTGTATAAAATGTTTCTTTACAATTTCCATGCAAATTTTACCCGAATATCGTATTTGTATATAATATTATACCAGTTTTCATACTTGATCTCTTGTTGTAGGAAATCGTCTTTGCATAGTAAGAAGATGCATACTTGTGTAAAAACAATACTTAGTTTTATACAACTTTTGATAATGTATCATAATTTATCCATCTCAATTGCTTAAAAAACTTTCAAGCAAACAATGTTGCGGCCAAAAATTTCGTCTTTAATTTTTTAAATGTGCACAAAATTCTTACTAAACTGTTCAAATCTCATTAAGGAATATTGCATATACTTATATTAAAATGAAACTGTATCAGTAGATTAAACATTATAATTAGATATCTTTAACTGCTAATTTAACAAAAATGTCATTTTTATTTTATGTTTGCTTGTATAACTTTAATGTTGATAAATTGTGAAGGAATTAAATGTATAAAAATAAGATACTCAAATTATTTTTCTCCCAAAATATTTGTTTTAATAAATTTAATGTCCTTTATCTAATAAAAAAATTAATGGCTTTAAAGTATTATAAAAGTGAAAGAGCAAAAAGTATTGGTAAATTCCCTAGAAATTTTATGTAGTAAAGATCAATGCTTTTTGATTAAAATTGCTAAGGCTTCCTAAGGAAAATAAATAAATTAGCTTAAGAAATATTTCTAGATAGGTCTAATGGAATAATAGAGCAATTAAAAGAAAATTCTGAAAAACACAGCTATGACAATATGACTTCAGCGTTTTTTTACTCTTGAAAATATTTTTATTTCTATTATTTGTGTAACAAATGTATTCTTAAGATTAATAAAAACTATTAATTATTGTGATTTTTAATATAATAGTTAATATAGGTAGTATGCACTTAGTCATTTATTTGCTAATTAGATATTGTAGTGACATTTACAATACTTTCGTTATTAATATACATGAATAATGAATTCATTAATTCGAAATAATAGAAAAACCCCTTATTAAATGCCTAGTATCCGCTAAAATTCTATCAGGAAGATTAGTTGTAAAATTTTGTCAATTTTAATATCCAAAAATTAAAAAATGTATTTCCCATTTTGCATTTAGAGATTATTAATTTCATCATCATTAATCACTTTCATCGTAGATTCATCGCTAATTTAAAATAAATTCATTAGCAAATGAAATTGTTTTACGTTTTATAAAGAACTAAATTATCCTTAACTATAATTTTAATTACTTCTTTACCCCAAATTATTTAGTTTTCAGACATTTAAATATGATAACCTCAATTCTAATGGAATTTAAATTTTGCTTTATTTAATATAAAGTTTATAACTCAGTTTTAAAAATAAATTATTTAAGAATGACTGAAATTATATTTCCTGGAAAAAAATTTCGAAACTCCATGTTTGTGCGATTAAATATTTCATTCTGTGATTCATTTAATCCTTTAAAACGCATTCCAGTTTTATCATTTATTTCTGCTAGACTCAAATAATTAATTCATTTTGCTTAGTGCTAAAATCACATCACAGTAATCTTTCAATCTTTCCCTGACTATATTTAATTTATAAGTAAGCAAGTAAGCTTGCAAAAATGTATGACTTGCACATTATTATGTCTTTGAAAATTTTAACGGATGCATTTGATTTTTCAAGAAAATTTATCTACAATTATTTTCTTCAGTTTATATTTTCTCACTAATTGAACTTCACAATTTAAATCACAAACTTTGTAAACTTCAAGAAATAAATTTCATAGAATTTCAATAAAAATATAAAGCATATTTTTAACTTGAAAGAGTTTTATTTTTCATTAAATGTTCAAATTGTAAGATAGTTTCAATATTTCCGGAAATTATATATAAAAAAAGTATCTACAAGATTTTTACAAAAGTTGCAAAATCTTAATGATTTACATTTTTGAAAATTTGAAAACATTCTTACATTGCTTTCAATTTTGTTTAATTAAACAAAGGCATATATTTAAAGAATTGAATATAAATAAATATAATATTGAAATATGTACATTTATTCAGAAAAATGCATAAAGGATATCACTTCTCATTAATTTCTCTTTCTTAATTTTATTCCGCTTACTTAACATGAATCTCCTAAACTTGATTTAATATGAAAGTTATTTTATGCTTTGTTCACTTTTATCCTTACATAATATCATTTTTAGCATTTTGACTAACTATAATTAATTTTAATATCAAAATAATTTATAGACAATTGAAACATTTTCTTAATAAAATAATTAATTTTAACACATGGAAATAAAAAGGAAATTTCAAATTATAGAAGTAATGCTTTATGTATTTTACTTTCTGTAAAGATTTATAATAAAAATATGTATTTATTTTCCCCTATGCTCATACTATTCTGAAATTTTGTACTACAAAAAATTTTAAGGTTATTTTATGCAGTATCTATATGCTTTTAAAATTTCTATTTAAAAATTATTAAAGATGTACATTTTTAATAATTTTTTCTCTTTTAATTAAATAGGAATGTTTAGCACTAGTAATGTGATTTATTGCTTCAAATGAAAACAATTGATTTTAAAGGATAAATTACAAGTGCCTTAGATATTAAGTTTCCTAAATCCTTCTCTAAATTGAATTATAAATATATATGCCTTTATTTTTAAATGTTTGGTATTTTATCTATATTCATTGCAATATATTCTTATTAGTAGGATATCATAAAAAATGCTTGATTTTTGATGCACAAAGTTTAATGAGAATTTTTTCTAAGGTAAAAATACAATGTAAAAATCTCTTATCAATTGCTGCTTATTAATTGTATTAAATTTGTTTTAAAAATATAATTAGAGCAATGTGAATTTGTGTTTTTAAATGTAAAGTGATATTTTAAATAATTACTATTATTGATTCTAGATTTGTAAATATAAAGTTTAAATTTAACATAATTTGAAATTAATTAGAAAATCATAATTTATTTTTAAAAAAAATTAATTTTTGGACTTGAATATAAGCTAAAGTGTTAAAATTATTTTTGTGCGCTTAAAAGCTAAATTTCTTTCATAATTTATTATGTATAAAGATTCTGTATTCTCGTTTCCAACTATATTATGTAACTAAATTACATTAAAGTATACTGGTCCAAACGATTTCCTTTTCTTTAAAAAATCTGATGAACATTTAAAAATTTCTTTCGTATGAGATTCTCGTTATGTTACTAATTGGTGAAAAAAGAGTAAAAGTATTTTTGTAAGATTAAAGTTAAATTTAACTATTAAGTCTAAGAATTGCTTGGAAATAACATAATCTTTAAATTTTATCTTTAAAATCGAATACATACTTCCTTAATTTAGAATCTGAATAAATGCAGCGAAAATTCTGCAACATAAATGAAATATTTGAAATCAGAATTTTTTTTATACAGTGAAAATATATACTGGCTGAACGTATGCAGTTATATGCCTGTCTGTTTGAGATTTTAACTGAAAATCTTTCTGAAACTGCTAACGAAAAGAAAAATAATATTTTATTAAAGCACTCATTAAATTATAGATTTTTCTTACACTCTCAGTCTTTTATATAATAAATTAAATCCATTATTGATTCATCATAATCCAAATAATTACATGTTCCTTTAATCTGTGGAAATTTCAACTTAATTAATTATTTTTAAAGTTTGTTTAATGAGGATTTGTGAGTTATAAATCTTTAAGTTTTTAAAATATTGTCTGCACAGAATAATTAATCTTATAAATGCTGAAATAATTGCTACATATGTGTATATATTGTTTGTATGACATTCTAAATGATAGAAAATAAAGTTGTAGAATTTAAAAATAAGTGATTTTCAAGTCAATCGACCGAATTCGCAACGAGTGATGATAATATGTAGAAATTTGGCTGTTGGTGGATATATATGAATTTTTATATGTTAATTGACTATGCATTTTTATAAGATTAATGCTGTTCTATTGACAACTGAAATATATTTTTTAGCATTTTGCTTCATTTTGGAAAAGCTAAAAATGTAAGTATAAATTAATTATATTTATTATATTATTAGAATTTACGTATCCACAGAGCAGAATCAAAATGAATTCCTTCCATAACTTTGAGATAATCGGATATATTGAGACGTACTGTAAATGATTCCTATCTTATATTATCTTTTGAGTAGATAATTAATATTTTTATTAATAGGCATCATAACTATAGTTATACAGTTAGTATTTTATGTCGATGGAAATTATTAATTATTTATTCTAGTAAAATATTTTAAGTAAATGAAGCTTAAAATATGTCTTTATTTAATGTCTTTAATTTAATTTAGAGATTTTTGTTGAGGTTTTGTGGAGATTGCTCATCACATTTATGGAATAAAATATTTCGTATTTGAACTTTTACAAATAAAACATACTTGTTTTAATATATACAATTAACTGTCATATACAATTAACTTTAAAATTAACTGTCATTTATTTTAAAGTTTTGGTAATAAAATTTTGAAAACAAGAAAAATTTGTATCCTACTTTAAAAGATTATGAAGTGAAACATGATGTTAATAGTTCAAATTCGTCTACCGTTAGAATTAAACGTAAGGTGCGCTGTAAGTATTCATGTAATTTATTTTAAATACATAGTAAAACCCTTTTTCTCTTTTTTACTACCTGTAAAATTGAGTTAAGCTTTTAAAACAAATAGTGTTACAAAACTGGAAATATTTATTATTTATGATTGAATTAAAATTATACTTTTAAATCTTTTGAAAATGCCCTAGGTTTATAAAAGTGACAAAAATAAATGTAAGAAAAATGAACAGGTTTCAAGGTATTGTTTTCATTGTGAAAGCTGTTAAATTTCTTTTTAAAGAATTCTCTTGTGAAATTTAAATCTAAGGGTATAAATAGATTGATGATTTGTAACTTTATCCTTTTCTATTTGAAAATAATCAAAATAAATATCTATTTACTAGCATAAATTCAAAGAGAATTTTTGATTTTATTTGCATATATGGAAAAAAATGTTAAAAATTTAATGTTTGCTTAAAGAATGATTTTATTCCTGCTGGCAAACGGATGCGAAATCAATATTTTTTAAATAAAAATATAAATAATTTATCATTAAAATTCTTTAATTTTTTCATTTTCATTTATGTTCCTTAATTTTTTCCTCTTTTATTTTAAATCACGTATTTTCTTCTAATTATTTATGATAAAAAGAAGGATAGAAGCTACAATGAAGTGCTGTTATCAAAAATATTGGCATTTTAAGAAACATTTTATAAGAAAGAACAAGAGCTGGAGGAAAGAACTTCAAATTAAATCTAAACAAATGGTTTGACTAAAATTATTTGTTTAGAGAAATGATATTTAAATATGGAAAATTTAAATTATTTCATAATAT